>OZ012666.1:15829934-16429934 GCA_963942505.1 Lordithon lunulatus
ACTTGAAAAATGTCAAAAAACTTTAAATATGTCAAAAAACTTGAAAAATGTCAAAAATGTCAAAAAACTTGAAAAATGTCAAAAAAACTTGAAAATTGTCAAAAAACTTAAAAAATGTCAAAAAACTTAAAAAATGTCGAAAAACTTGAAAAATGTCAAAAATGTCAAAAAACTTGAAAAATGTCAAAAAACTTGAAAAATGTCAAAAAACTTGAAAAATGTCAAAAAAACTTAAAAATTGTCAAAAAACTTAAAAAATGTCAAAAAACTTGAAAAATGTCAAAAAACTTGAAAAATGTCAAAAATGTCAAAAAACTTGAAAAATGTCAAAAAACTTGAAAAATTTCAAAAAACTTGAAAAATGTCAAAAAACTTGAAAAATGTCAAAAAACTTGAAAAATGTCAAAAAACTTGAAAAATGTCAAAAAACTTGAAAAATGTCAAAAAACTTGAAAAATGTCAAAAAACTTGAAAAATGTCAAAAAACTTGAAAAATGTCAAAAAACTTAAAAAATATCAAAAAATTTGAAAAATGTCAAAAAACTTGAAAAATGTCAAAAAATTTGAAAAATGTCAAAAAACTTGAAAAATGTCAAAAAACTTGAAAAATGTCAAAAAACTTGAAATATGTCAAAAAACTTGAAAAATGTCAAAAATGTCAAAAAACATAAAAAATATCAAAAAACTTGAAAAATGTCAAAAAACTTGAAAAATGTCAAGAAACTTGAAAAATGTCAAGAAACTTGAAAAATGTCAAAAAACTTGAAAAATGTCAAAAAACTTGAAAAATGTCAAAAAATTTGAAAAATGTCAAGAAACTTGAAAAATGTCAAAAAACTTGAATGTCAAAAAATTTGAAAAATGTCAAAAAACTTGAAGAATGTCAAAAAACTTGAAAAATGTCAAAAAACTTGAAAAATGTCAAAAATGTCAAAAAACTTGAAAAATGTCAAAAAACTTGAAAAATGTCAAAAAACTTGAAAAATTTCAAAAAACTTGAAAAATGTCAAAAAACTTGAAAAATGTCAAAAAACTTGAAAAATGTCAAAAAACTTGAAAAATGTCAAAAAACTTGAAAAATGTCAAAAAACTTGAAAAATTTCAAAAAACTTGAAAAATGTCAAAAATGTCAAAAAACTTGAAAAATGTCAAAAAACTTGAAAAATGTCAAAAAACTTGAAAAATTTCAAAAAACTTGAAAAATGTCAAAAAACTTGAAAAATGTCAAAAATGTCAAAAAACTTGAAAAATGTCAAGAAACTTGAAAAATGTCAAGAAACTTGAAAAATGTCAAAAAACTTGAAAAATGTCAAAAAACTTAAAAAATGTCAAAAAACTTGAAAAATGTCAAAAAACTTGAAAAATGTCAAAAAACTTGAAAAATGTCAAAAATGTCAAAAAACTTGAAAAATGTCAAAAAAACTTGAAAAATGTCAAAAAACTTAAAAAATGTCAAAAAACTTGAAAAATGTCAAAAAACTTGAAAAATGTCATAAAACTTGAAAAATGTCAAAACTTGAAAAATGTCAAAAAACTTAAAAAATATCAAAAAATTTGAAAAATGTCAAAAAACTTGAAAAATGTCAAAAAACTTGAAAAATGTCAAAAATGTCAAAAAACTTGAAAAATGTCAAAAAACTTGAAAAATTTCAAAAAACTTGAAAAATGTCAAAAAACTTGAAAAATGTCAAAAATGTCAAAAAACTTGAAAAATTTCAAAAAATTTGAAAAATGTCAGAAAACTTGAAAAATGTCAAAAAACTTGAAAAATGTCAAAAAACTTGAAAAATGTCAAAAATGTCAAAAAACTTGAAAAATGTCAAAAAACTTGAAAAATTTCAAAAAACTTGAAAAATGTCAAAAAACTTGAAAAATGTCAAAAAACTTGAAAAATGTCAAAAAACTTGAAAAATGTCAAAAAACTTGAAAAATGTCAAAAATGTCAAAAAACTTGAAAAATGTCAAAAAATTTGAAAAATGTCAAAAAACTTAAAAAATATCAAAAAATTTGAAAAATGTCATAAAACTTGAAAAATGTCAAAAAACTTGAAAAATGTCAAAAAACTTGAAAAATGTCAAAAAATTTAAAAAATGTCAAAAAACTTAAAAAATGTCAAAAAATTTGAAAAATGTCAAAAAACTTGAAAAATGTCAAAAAACTTGAAAAATTTCAAATAACTTGAAAAATGTCAAAAAACTTGAAAAATGTCAAAAAACTTGAAAAATGTCAAAAAACTTGAAAAATTTCAAAAAACTTGAAAAATTTCAAAAAACTTGAAAAATGTCAAAAAACTTGAAAAATGTCAAAAAACTTGAAAAATGTCATAAAACTTGAAAAATGTCAAAAAACTTGAAAAATGTCAAAAAACTTGAAAAATGTCAAAAAACTTGAAAAATGTCAAAAAACTTGAAAAATGTCAAAAAACTTGAAAAATGTCAAAAAACTTGAAAAATGTCAAAAAACTTAAAAAATGTCATAAAACTTGAAAAATGTCAAGAAACTTGAAAAATGTCAAGAAACTTGAAAAATGTCAAAAAACTTGAAAAATGTCAAAAAACTTGAAAAATGTCAAAAAATTTGAAAAATGTCAAAAAACTTGAAAAATGTCAAAAAACTTGAAAAATTTCAAAAAACTTGAAAAATGTCAAAAAACTTGAAAATGTCAAAAAACTTGAAAAATGTCATAAAAGTTCAAAAATTAAAAAAAACTTGAAAAATGTCAAAAAACTTGAAAAATGTCAAAAAAATTGAAAAATGTCAAAAAACTTGAAAAATGTCAAAAAACTTGAAAAATGTCAAAAAACTTGAAAAATGTCAAAAATGTCAAAAAAACTTGAAAAATGTCAAAAAATTTGAAAAATGTCAAAAAACTTAAAAAATATCAAAAAATTTTAAAAATGTCAAAAAACTTGAAAAATTTCAAAAAACTTGAAAAATGTCAAAAAACTTGAAAATGTCAAAAAACTTGAAAAATGTCATAAAAGTTCAAAAATTAAAAATACTTGAAAAATGTCAAAAAACTTGAAAAATGTCAAAAAAATTGAAAAATGTCAAAAAACTTGAAAAATGTCAAAAAACTTGAAAAATGTCAAAAAACTTGAAAAATGTCAAAAATGTCAAAAAATTTGAAAAATGTCAAAAAACTTGAAAAATGTCAAAAAATTTGAAAAATGTCAAAAAACTTGAAAAATGTCAAAAATGTCAAAAAACTTGAAAAATGTCAAAAAAAACTTGAAAAATGTCAAAAAACTTAAAAAATGTCAAAAAACTTAAAAAATGTCAAAAAACTTGAAAAATGTCAAAAATGTCAAAAAACTTGAAAAATGTCAAAAAACTTGAAAAATGTCAAAAAAAACTTGAAAAATGTCAAAAAAACTTGAAAAATGTCAAAAAATTTGAAAAATGTCATAAAACTTGAAAAATGTCAAAAATGTCAAAAAACTTGAAAAATGTCAAAAAAACTTGAAAAATGTCAAAAAACTTAAAAAATGTCGAAAAACTTAAAAAATGTCAAAAAACTTGAAAAATGTCAAAAATGTCAAAAAACTTGAAAAATTTCAAAAAACTTGAAAAATTTCAAAAAACTTGAAAAATGTCAAAAAACTTGAAAAATGTCAAAAAACTACCGGAGTGAACTTAGCCCCTATGATCCCAGCCTCTATACCGCGCGGCGCCGTGGGGCCGCGCGCACGGCAGATTGTTTGCGGGTCTGTACTGACCAACTGGGGTGACCAATAAAATCCAAATTTTGAGGAATTCTTTATTAATGCCTTGCCAATCATAATATATATATATAATTTTTTTTTTTAAATTTTTATAGGTGTTTTTGTATAATATATGTTGTAACGTAAATGATTATTTTTGACCATCACCCGCAATGTTCCTGGATTTGAAAAAAATTGCCTAATGTTTATAATAATATGATAAAGTAAACTGGAAAGTCTGTATCCCCGGCAAGTTGTTTTTTCTATTTTTTTTTAAATTTTATACTTTTACGCTCATATCTGAATAATTCGATTTTCCATAAAAAAAATAATGCAACATATTTTGTTTAATTTTTTTTTGGATCTTGGTTCAGAACATATCAGTGCACAAGTTGGCCGAAGGAAATTGAAAAATTTTGATTCTAAGTATTTTTTTTTTGGCGACTAACTTTTATATCATTATTATTATTTTTGACCATGTTCCGCAATGTTCCTGGATTTGAGAGAAATTGCCTAATGTTTATAACAATATGGTAAAGTAAAATGGAAAGTCTGTATCCCCGGCAACTTGGTTTTTCTATTTTTTTTTAAATTTTAAACTTTTACGTTCATATCTGGATAATCCGATTTTAGAGGCTGAGTCCATAAAAAAATAATGCAACATATTTTGTTTAATTTTTTTCTGGATCTTGGTTCAGAACATATCAGTGCACCAGTTGGCCGAAGGAAATTGAAAAATTTTGATTCTAAGTATTTTTTTTTTGGCGACTAACTTTTATATCATTATTATTATTTTTGACCATGTTCCGCAATGTTCCTGGATTTGAGAGAAATTGCCTAATGTTTATAACAATATGGTAAAGTAAAATGGAAAGTCTGTATCCCCGGCAACTTGGTTTTTCTATTTTTTTTTAAATTTTAAACTTTTACGTTCATATCTGGATAATCCGATTTTAGAGGCTGAGTCCATAAAAAAATAATGCAACGTATTTTGTTTAATATTTTTTTGGATCTTGGTTTAGAACATATCAGTGCACCAGATGGCCGAAGGAAATTTAAAAATTTTGATTCTAAGTTTTTTTTTTTTGGCGACTAACTTTTATATCATTATTATTATTTTTGACCATGATGTGCAATGTTTCTGGTTTTGAAAAAAATTGCTTAATGTTTATAACAATATGATAAAGTAAAGTGGAAAGTCTGGATACCGGAAAATTTGTTTTTCTATTTTTTAAATTTTTTTTTATCATTATTATTATTTTTGACCATGTTCCGCAATGTTCCTGGATTTGAGAGAAATTGCCTAATGTTTATAACAATATGGTAAAGTAAAATGGAAAGTCTGGATAATTCGGTTTTAGAGGCTGAGTCCATAAAAAAATAATGCAACGTATTTTGTTTAATATTTTTTTGGATCTTGGTTTAGAACATATCAGTGCACCAGATGGCCGAAGGAAATTGAAAAATTTTGATTCTAAGTATTTTTTTTTTGGCGACTAACTTTTATATCATTATTATTATTTTTGACCATGATGTGCAATGTTTCTGGTTTTGAAAAAAATTGCTTAATGTTTATAACAATATGATAAAGTAAAGTGGAAAGTCTGGATACCGGAAAATTTGTTTTTCTATTTTTTAAATTTTTTTTTTATCATTATTATTATTTTTGACCATGTTCCGCAATGTTCCTGGATTTGAGAGAAATTGCCTAATGTTTATAACAATATGGTAAAGTAAAATGGAAAGTCTGTATCCCCGGCAAGTTGGTTTTTCTATTTTTTTTTTAATTTTAAACTTTTACGCTCGTATCTGGATAATTCGGTTTTAGAGGCTGAGTCCATAAAAAAATAATGCAACGTATTTTGTTTAATATTTTTTTGGCTCTTGGTTTAGAACATATCAGTGCACCAGATGGCCGAAGGAAATTGGAAAATTTTGATTCTAAACATTTTTTTTTGGCGACTAACTTTTATATCATTATTATTATTTTTGACCATGATGTGCAATGTTTCTGGATTTGAAAAAAATTGCTTAATGTTTATAACAATATGATAAAGTAAAGCGGAAAGTCTGGATACCGGAAAATTTGTTTTTCTATTTTTTTAATTTTTTTTTTATCATTATTATTATTTTTGACCATGTTCCGCAATGTTCCTGGATTTGAGAGAAATTGCCTAATGTTTATAACAATATGGTAAAGTAAAATGGAAAGTCTGTATCCCCGGCAAGTTGGTTTTTCTATTTTTTTTTTTAATTTTAAACTTTTACGCTCGTATCTGGATAATTCGGTTTTAGAGGCTGAGTCCATAAAAAAATAATGCAACGTATTTTGTTTAATTTTTTTCTGGATCTTGGTTCAGAACATATCAGTGCACCAGTTGGCCGAAGGAAATTGAAAAATTTTGATTCTAAGTTTTTTTTTTTTGGCGACTAACTTTTATATCATTATTATTATTTTTGACCATGATGTGCAATGTTTCTGGTTTTGAAAAAAATTGCTTAATGTTTATAACAATATGATAAAGTAAAGTGGAAAGTCTGGATACCGGAAAATTTGTTTTTCTATTTTTTTAATTTTTTTTTTATCATTATTATTATTTTTGACCATGTTCCGCAATGTTCCTGGATTTGAGAGAAATTGCCTAATGTTTATAACAATATGGTAAAGTAAAATGGAAAGTCTGTATCCCCGGCAAGTTGGTTTTTCTATTTTTTTTTTAATTTTAAACTTTTACGCTCGTATCTGGATAATTCGGTTTTAGAGGCTGAGTCCATAAAAAAATAATGCAACGTATTTTGTTTAATATTTTTGTGGCTCTTGGTTTAGAACATATCAGTGCACCAGATGGCCGAAGGAAATTGGAAAATTTTGATTCTAAACATTTTTTTTTGGCGACTAACTTTTATATCATTATTATTATTTTTGACCATGATGTGCAATGTTTCTGGATTTGAAAAAAATTGCTTAATGTTTATAACAATATGATAAAGTAAAGTGGAAAGTCTGGATACCGGAAAATTTGGTTTTCTATTTTTTAAATTTTTTTTTTATCATTATTATTATTTTTGACCATGTTCCGCAATGTTCCTGGATTTGAGAGAAATTGCCTAATGTTTATAACAATATGGTAAAGTAAAATGGAAAGTCTGTATCCCCGGCCAGTTGGTTTTTCTATTTTTTTTTTAATTTTAAACTTTTACGCTCGTATCTGGATAATTCGGTTTTAGAGGCTGAGTCCATAAAAAAATAATGCAACGTATTTTGTTTAATATTTTTTTGGCTCTTGGTTTAGAACATATCAGTGCACCAGATGGCCGAAGGAAATTGGAAAATTTTGATTCTAAACATTTTTTTTTGGCGACTAACTTTTATATCATTATTATTATTTTTGACCATGATGTGCAATGTTTCTGGATTTGAAAAAAATTGCTTAATGTTTATAACAATATGATAAAGTAAAGTGGAAAGTCTGGATACCGGAAAATTTGTTTTTCTATTTTTTTAATTTTTTTTTTATCATTATTATTATTTTTGACCATGTTCCGCAATGTTCCTGGATTTGAGAGAAATTGCCTAATGTTTATAACAATATGGTAAAGTAAAATGGAAAGTCTGTATCCCCGGCAAGTTGGTTTTTCTATTTTTTTTTTTAATTTTAAACTTTTACGCTCGTATCTGGATAATTCGGTTTTAGAGGCTGAGTCCATAAAAAAATAATGCAACGTATTTTGTTTAATTTTTTTCTGGATCTTGGTTCAGAACATATCAGTGCACCAGTTGGCCGAAGGAAATTGAAAAATTTTGATTCTAAGTTTTTTTTTTTTGGCGACTAACTTTTATATCATTATTATTATTTTTGACCATGATGTGCAATGTTTCTGGTTTTGAAAAAAATTGCTTAATGTTTATAACAATATGATAAAGTAAAGTGGAAAGTCTGGATACCGGAAAATTTGTTTTTCTATTTTTTTAATTTTTTTTTTATCATTATTATTATTTTTGACCATGTTCCGCAATGTTCCTGGATTTGAGAGAAATTGCCTAATGTTTATAACAATATGGTAAAGTAAAATGGAAAGTCTGTATCCCCGGCAAGTTGGTTTTTCTATTTTTTTTTTAATTTTAAACTTTTACGCTCGTATCTGGATAATTCGGTTTTAGAGGCTGAGTCCATAAAAAAATAATGCAACGTATTTTGTTTAATATTTTTGTGGCTCTTGGTTTAGAACATATCAGTGCACCAGATGGCCGAAGGAAATTGGAAAATTTTGATTCTAAACATTTTTTTTTGGCGACTAACTTTTATATCATTATTATTATTTTTGACCATGATGTGCAATGTTTCTGGATTTGAAAAAAATTGCTTAATGTTTATAACAATATGATAAAGTAAAGTGGAAAGTCTGGATACCGGAAAATTTGTTTTTCTATTTTTTTAATTTTTTTTTTTATCATTATTATTATTTTTGACCATGTTCCGCAATGTTCCTGGATTTGAGAGAAATTGCCTAATGTTTATAACAATATGGTAAAGTAAAATGGAAAGTCTGTATCCCCGGCAAGTTGGTTTTTCTATTTTTTTTTTAATTTTAAACTTTTACGCTCGTATCTGGATAATTCGGTTTTAGAGGCTGAGTCCATAAAAAAATAATGCAACGTATTTTGTTTAATTTTTTTCTGGATCTTGGTTCAGAACATATCAGTGCACCAGTTGGCCGAAGGAAATTGAAAAATTTTGATTCTAAGTTTTTTTTTTTTGGCGACTAACTTTTATATCATTATTATTATTTTTGACCATGATGTGCAATGTTTCTGGTTTTGAAAAAAATTGCTTAATGTTTATAACAATATGATAAAGTAAAGTGGAAAGTCTGGATACCGGAAAATTTGTTTTTCTATTTTTTAAATTTTTTTTTTATCATTATTATTATTTTTGACCATGTTCCGCAATGTTCCTGGATTTGAGAGAAATTGCCTAATGTTTATAACAATATGGTAAAGTAAAATGGAAAGTCTGTATCCCCGGCAACTTGGTTTTTCTATTTTTTTTTTAATTTTAAACTTTTACGCTCGTATCTGGATAATTCGGTTTTAGAGGCTGAGTCCATAAAAAAATAATGCAACGTATTTTGTTTAATATTTTTTTGGATCTTGGTTTAGAACATATCAGTGCACCAGATGGCCGAAGGAAATTGAAAAATTTTGATTCTAAGTATTTTTTTTTTGGCGACTAACTTTTATATCATTATTATTATTTTTGACCATGTTCCGCAATGTTCCTGGATTTGAGAGAAATTGCCTAATGTTTATAACAATATGGTAAAGTAAAATGGAAAGTCTGTATCCCCGGCAACTTGGTTTTTCTATTTTTTTTTAAATTTTAAACTTTTACGTTCATATCTGGATAATCCGATTTTAGAGGCTGAGTCCATAAAAAAATAATGCAACATATTTTGTTTAATTTTTTTCTGGATCTTGGTTCAGAACATATCAGTGCACCAGTTGGCCGAAGGAAATTGAAAAATTTTGATTCTAAGTTTTTTTTTTTGGCGACTAACTTTTATATCATTATTATTATTTTTGACCATGATGTGCAATGTTTCTGGTTTTGAAAAAAATTGCTTAATGTTTATAACAATATGATAAAGTAAAGTGGAAAGTCTGGATACCGGAAAATTTGTTTTTCTATTTTTTTAATTTTTTTTTTATCATTATTATTATTTTTGACCATGTTCCGCAATGTTCCTGGATTTGAGAGAAATTGCCTAATGTTTATAAAAATATGGTAAAGTAAAACGGAACGTCTGTATCCCCGGCCACTTGGTTTTTCTATTTTTTTTTTAATTTTAAACTTTTACGTTCATATCTGGATAATCCGATTTTAGAGGCTGAGTCCATAAAAAAATAATGCAACATATTTTGTTTAATTTTTTTCTGGATCTTGGTTCAGAACATATCAGTGCACCAGTTGGCCGAAGGAAATTGAAAAATTTTGATTCTAAGTTTTTTTTTTTTGGCGACTAACTTTTATATCATTATTATTATTTTTGACCATGATGTGCAATGTTTCTGGATTTGAAAAAAAATGCTTAATGTTTATAACAATATGATAAAGTAAAGTGGAAAGTCTGGATACCGGAAAATTTGTTTTTCTATTTTTTTAATTTTTTTTATATCATTATTATTATTTTTGACCATGTTACGCAATGTTCCTGGATTTGAAAGAAATTGCCTAATGTTTATAACAATATGATAAAGTAAAATGGAAAGTCTGTATCCCGGCAAGTTGGTTTTTCTATTTTTTTTTTAATTTTAAACTTTTACGCTCATATCTGGATAATCCGATTTTAGAAGCTGAGTCCATAAAATAATAATGCAACATATTTTGTTTAATTTTTTTTTGGAACTTGGTTCAGAACATATCAGTGCACCAGTTGGCCGAAGGAAATTGAAAAATTTTGATTCTAAGTATTTTTTTTTTGGCGACCAAGTCGAATATGTTTCATTATTATTATTTTTAAAATTCACTGGCATACAATTGATTTGAAAAAATTACACAATATTTATAACAAAATGACAATTAAGAAAACGGAAAGTCCCAACCCGAGCACGTTGTTCCTTCTATTTTATTTTTATTTTTAACTTTTCCGCTCCTATCTGGACGAGGGCAAAGTCAAAATTATTAAATTTTCCATCATAGCCTACGGAGTTTTTTTTTTTCAAATTTTCACTATTTGTTGCTAACCCAATAGTGGTTACAAAAAGTATTTTTTAGATTGACACGGATCCAGTTTTATATATTTGTACAGGCCTTTTACGTAGTTTGATTATTTAAATGGCTGCGCGTAATTCCAATGTCCGATTGGAATTATTATTACTTATTAATAAACTCCCTACTTTAAGGATTACAATTCATTCAAAATACTTATTTTACCAATAGTATTATGAGTTACAATGTGTAAAAAGGCTACTCCCTTGATGGTGATTCGAACCTTCGTCTCTGTGTTTTATAATGACAGCAGAATTCCAGGAAAAGTACTCAACATCTATTTCACTATATAGGAAAATATTAATCCATTTTATTGGTAAGGCATTCTTCGAGGTAATTAATTGAGGCACATTTCATTCCAATATAATTTGTAGTGCACAATTATCCTATGTTATCATAACATACGCATCCAGAATATGTCTATTGCATAAAAAACTGTATATAAAATCGTAGTCAATGTTTTTAGTCCGACCTATCGTTTGCTAAATTCTTCTGCTGTCATTATAAAACTCAGAGTCGAGGGTTCGAATCACCGTCGAGGGTGTAGCCTTTTTACACATTGTAACTCATAATACTATTGGTAAAATAAGTATTTTTAATGAATTATTATCCTTAAAGTAGGGAGTTGATTAATAAGTAATAATAATCCCAATCGGAAATGGGAATTTCTAATTGATCCTTTTATTAGTAAGGCATTCTTCGAGGTAATTAATTGAGGCACATTTCATTCCAATATAATTTGTAGTGCACAATTATCCTATATTATCATAACATACGCATCCAGAATATGTCTATTGCATAAAAAACTGTATATAAAATCGTAGTCAATGTTTTTAGTCCGACCTATCGTTTGTTAAATTCTTCTGCTGTCATTATAAAACACAGAGTCGAAGGTTCGAATCACCGTCAAGGGAGTAGCCTTTTTACACATTGTAACTCATAATACTATTGGTAAAATAAGTATTTTGAATGAATTGTAATCCTTAAAGTAGGGAGTTTATTAATAAGTAATAATAATTCCAATCGGACATTGGAATTACGCGCAGCCATTTAAATGATCAAACTACGTAAAAGGCCTGTAAAAATATATAAAACTGGATCCGTGTCAATCTAAAAAATACTTTTTGTAACCACTATTGGGTTAGCAACAAATAGTGAAAATTTGAAAAAAAAAACTCCGTGGGCTATGATGGAAAATTAAATAATTTTGACTTTGCCCTAGTACAGATAGTAGCGGAAAAGTTAAAAATAAAAATAAAATAGAAGGAACAACGTGCTCGGGTTGGGACTTTCCGTTTTCTAATTGTCATTTTGTTATAAATATTGTGTAATTTTTTCAAATCAATTGTATGCCAGTGAATTTTAAAAATAATAATAATGAAACATATTCGACTTGGTCGCCGATAAAAAAATTCTTAGAATCAAAATTTTTCAATTTCCTTCGGCCAACTGATGCACTGATATGTTCTGAACCAAGATCCAGAAAAAAATTAAACAAAATATGTTGCATTATTTTTTTATGGACTCAGCCTCTAAAATCGGATTATCCAGATATGAACGTAAAAGTTTAAAATTTAAAAAAAAATAGAAAAACCAAGTGGCCGGGGATACAGACTTTCCGTTTTACTTTACCATATTGTTATAAACATTAGGCAATTTCTCTCAAATCCAGGAACATTGCGGAACATAGTCAAAAATAATAATAATGATAAAAAAAAAATTAAAAAAATAGAAAAACAAATTTTCCGGTATCCAGACTTTCCACTTTACTTTATCATATTGTTATAAACATTAAGCAATTTTTTTCAAAACCAGAAACATTGCACATCATGGTCAATAATAATAATAATGATATAAAAGTTAGTCGCCAAAAAAAAAATACTTAGAATCAAAATTTTTCAATTTCCTTCGGCCAACTGATGCACTGATATGTTCTGAACCAAGATCCAGAAAAAAATTAAACAAAATATGTTGCATTATTTTTTTATGGACTCAGCCTCTAAAATCGGATTATCCAGATATGAACGTAAAA
This sequence comes from Lordithon lunulatus, assembly GCA_963942505.1. Classification (NCBI taxonomy): domain Eukaryota; kingdom Metazoa; phylum Arthropoda; class Insecta; order Coleoptera; family Staphylinidae; genus Lordithon; species Lordithon lunulatus. The sequence continues at coordinate 15,842,442 of OZ012666.1, forward strand.
GTTTAAAATTTAAAAAAAAATAGAAAAACCAAGTGGCCGGGGATACAGACTTTCCGTTTTACTTTACCATATTGTTATAAACATTAGGCAATTTCTCTCAAATCCAGGAACATTGCGGAACATGGTCAAAAATAATAATAATGATAAAAAAAAAATTAAAAAAATAGAAAAACAAATTTTCCGGTATCCAGACTTTCCACTTTACTTTATCATATTGTTATAAACATTAAGCAATTTTTTTCAAAACCAGAAACATTGCACATCATGGTCAAAAATAATAATAATGATATAAAAGTTAGTCGCCAAAAAAAAAAAACTTAGAATCAAAATTTTTAAATTTCCTTCGGCCATCTGGTGCACTGATATGTTCTAAACCAAGATCCAAAAAAATATTAAACAAAATACGTTGCATTATTTTTTTATGGACTCAGCCTCTAAAATCGGATTATCCAGATATGAACGTAAAAGTTTAAAATTTAAAAAAAAATAGAAAAACCAAGTTGCCGGGGATACAGACTTTCCATTTTACTTTACCATATTGTTATAAACATTAGGCAATTTCTCTCAAATCCAGGAACATTGCGGAACATGGTCAAAAATAATAATAATGATATAAAAGTTAGTCGCCAAAAAAAAAATACTTAGAATCAAAATTTTTCAATTTCCTTCGGCCAACTGGTGCACTGATATGTTCTGAACCAAGATCCAGAAAAAAATTAAACAAAATACGTTGCATTATTTTTTTATGGACTCAGCCTCTAAAACCGAATTATCCAGATACGAGCGTAAAAGTTTAAAATTAAAAAAAAATAGAAAAACCAACTTGCCGGGGATACAGACTTTCCATTTTACTTTACCATATTGTTATAAACATTAGGCAATTTCTCTCAAATCCAGGAACATTGCGGAACATGGTCAAAAATAATAATAATGATAAAAAAAAAATTAAAAAAATAGAAAAACAAATTTTCCGGTATCCAGACTTTCCACTTTACTTTATCATATTGTTATAAACATTAAGCAATTTTTTTCAAAACCAGAAACATTGCACATCATGGTCAAAAATAATAATAATGATATAAAAGTTAGTCGCCAAAAAAAAAAAACTTAGAATCAAAATTTTTCAATTTCCTTCGGCCAACTGGTGCACTGATATGTTCTGAACCAAGATCCAGAAAAAAATTAAACAAAATACGTTGCATTATTTTTTTATGGACTCAGCCTCTAAAACCGAATTATCCAGATACGAGCGTAAAAGTTTAAAATTAAAAAAAAAATAGAAAAACCAACTTGCCGGGGATACAGACTTTCCATTTTACTTTACCATATTGTTATAAACATTAGGCAATTTCTCTCAAATCCAGGAACATTGCGGAACATGGTCAAAAATAATAATAATGATAAAAAAAAAATTTAAAAAATAGAAAAACAAATTTTCCGGTATCCAGACTTTCCACTTTACTTTATCATATTGTTATAAACATTAAGCAATTTTTTTCAAATCCAGAAACATTGCACATCATGGTCAAAAATAATAATAATGATATAAAAGTTAGTCGCCAAAAAAAAATGTTTAGAATCAAAATTTTCCAATTTCCTTCGGCCATCTGGTGCACTGATATGTTCTAAACCAAGAGCCACAAAAATATTAAACAAAATACGTTGCATTATTTTTTTATGGACTCAGCCTCTAAAACCGAATTATCCAGATACGAGCGTAAAAGTTTAAAATTAAAAAAAAAATAGAAAAACCAACTTGCCGGGGATACAGACTTTCCATTTTACTTTACCATATTGTTATAAACATTAGGCAATTTCTCTCAAATCCAGGAACATTGCGGAACATGGTCAAAAATAATAATAATGATAAAAAAAAAATTAAAAAAATAGAAAAACAAATTTTCCGGTATCCAGACTTTCCACTTTACTTTATCATATTGTTATAAACATTAAGCAATTTTTTTCAAAACCAGAAACATTGCACATCATGGTCAAAAATAATAATAATGATATAAAAGTTAGTCGCCAAAAAAAAAAAACTTAGAATCAAAATTTTTCAATTTCCTTCGGCCAACTGGTGCACTGATATGTTCTGAACCAAGATCCAGAAAAAAATTAAACAAAATACGTTGCATTATATTTTTATGGACTCAGCCTCTAAAACCGAATTATCCAGATACGAGCGTAAAAGTTTAAAATTAAAAAAAAAAATAGAAAAACCAACTTGCCGGGGATACAGACTTTCCATTTTACTTTACCATATTGTTATAAACATTAGGCAATTTCTCTCAAATCCAGGAACATTGCGGAACATGGTCAAAAATAATAATAATGATAAAAAAAAATTAAAAAAATAGAAAAACAAATTTTCCGCTATCCAGACTTTCCACTTTACTTTATCATATTGTTATAAACATTAAGCAATTTTTTTCAAATCCAGAAACATTGCACATCATGGTCAAAAATAATAATAATGATATAAAAGTTAGTCGCCAAAAAAAAATGTTTAGAATCAAAATTTTCCAATTTCCTTCGGCCATCTGGTGCACTGATATGTTCTAAACCAAGAGCCAAAAAAATATTAAACAAAATACGTTGCATTATTTTTTTATGGACTCAGCCTCTAAAACCGAATTATCCAGATACGAGCGTAAAAGTTTAAAATTAAAAAAAAAATAGAAAAACCAACTTGCCGGGGATACAGACTTTCCATTTTACTTTACCATATTGTTATAAACATTAGGCAATTTCTCTCAAATCCAGGAACATTGCGGAACATGGTCAAAAATAATAATAATGATAAAAAAAAAATTTAAAAAATAGAAAAACAAATTTTCCGGTATCCAGACTTTCCACTTTACTTTATCATATTGTTATAAACATTAAGCAATTTTTTTCAAAACCAGAAACATTGCACATCATGGTCAAAAATAATAATAATGATATAAAAGTTAGTCGCCAAAAAAAAAATACTTAGAATCAAAATTTTTCAATTTCCTTCGGCCATCTGGTGCACTGATATGTTCTAAACCAAGATCCAAAAAAATATTAAACAAAATACGTTGCATTATTTTTTTATGGACTCAGCCTCTAAAACCGAATTATCCAGATACGAGCGTAAAAGTTTAAAATTAAAAAAAAAATAGAAAAACCAACTTGCCGGGGATACAGACTTTCCATTTTACTTTACCATATTGTTATAAACATTAGGCAATTTCTCTCAAATCCAGGAACATTGCGGAACATGGTCAAAAATAATAATAATGATAAAAAAAAAATTTAAAAAATAGAAAAACAAATTTTCCGGTATCCAGACTTTCCACTTTACTTTATCATATTGTTATAAACATTAAGCAATTTTTTTCAAAACCAGAAACATTGCACATCATGGTCAAAAATAATAATAATGATATAAAAGTTAGTCGCCAAAAAAAAAAAACTTAGAATCAAAATTTTTCAATTTCCTTCGGCCAACTGGTGCACTGATATGTTCTGAACCAAGATCCAGAAAAAAATTAAACAAAATACGTTGCATTATTTTTTTATGGACTCAGCCTCTAAAACCGAATTATCCAGATACGAGCGTAAAAGTTTAAAATTAAAAAAAAAATAGAAAAACCAACTTGCCGGGGATACAGACTTTCCATTTTACTTTACCATATTGTTATAAACATTAGGCAATTTCTCTCAAATCCAGGAACATTGCGGAACATGGTCAAAAATAATAATAATGATAAAAAAAAAATTTAAAAAATAGAAAAACAAATTTTCCGGTATCCAGACTTTCCACTTTACTTTATCATATTGTTATAAACATTAAGCAATTTTTTTCAAATCCAGAAACATTGCACATCATGGTCAAAAATAATAATAATGATATAAAAGTTAGTCGCCAAAAAAAAATGTTTAGAATCAAAATTTTCCAATTTCCTTCGGCCATCTGGTGCACTGATATGTTCTAAACCAAGAGCCACAAAAATATTAAACAAAATACGTTGCATTATTTTTTTATGGACTCAGCCTCTAAAACCGAATTATCCAGATACGAGCGTAAAAGTTTAAAATTAAAAAAAAAATAGAAAAACCAACTTGCCGGGGATACAGACTTTCCATTTTACTTTACCATATTGTTATAAACATTAGGCAATTTCTCTCAAATCCAGGAACATTGCGGAACATGGTCAAAAATAATAATAATGATAAAAAAAAAATTAAAAAAATAGAAAAACAAATTTTCCGGTATCCAGACTTTCCACTTTACTTTATCATATTGTTATAAACATTAAGCAATTTTTTTCAAAACCAGAAACATTGCACATCATGGTCAAAAATAATAATAATGATATAAAAGTTAGTCGCCAAAAAAAAAAAACTTAGAATCAAAATTTTTCAATTTCCTTCGGCCAACTGGTGCACTGATATGTTCTGAACCAAGATCCAGAAAAAAATTAAACAAAATACGTTGCATTATATTTTTATGGACTCAGCCTCTAAAACCGAATTATCCAGATACGAGCGTAAAAGTTTAAAATTAAAAAAAAAAATAGAAAAACCAACTTGCCGGGGATACAGACTTTCCATTTTACTTTACCATATTGTTATAAACATTAGGCAATTTCTCTCAAATCCAGGAACATTGCGGAACATGGTCAAAAATAATAATAATGATAAAAAAAAATTAAAAAAATAGAAAAACAAATTTTCCGCTATCCAGACTTTCCACTTTACTTTATCATATTGTTATAAACATTAAGCAATTTTTTTCAAATCCAGAAACATTGCACATCATGGTCAAAAATAATAATAATGATATAAAAGTTAGTCGCCAAAAAAAAATGTTTAGAATCAAAATTTTCCAATTTCCTTCGGCCATCTGGTGCACTGATATGTTCTAAACCAAGAGCCAAAAAAATATTAAACAAAATACGTTGCATTATTTTTTTATGGACTCAGCCTCTAAAACCGAATTATCCAGATACGAGCGTAAAAGTTTAAAATTAAAAAAAAAATAGAAAAACCAACTTGCCGGGGATACAGACTTTCCATTTTACTTTACCATATTGTTATAAACATTAGGCAATTTCTCTCAAATCCAGGAACATTGCGGAACATGGTCAAAAATAATAATAATGATAAAAAAAAAATTTAAAAAATAGAAAAACAAATTTTCCGGTATCCAGACTTTCCACTTTACTTTATCATATTGTTATAAACATTAAGCAATTTTTTTCAAAACCAGAAACATTGCACATCATGGTCAAAAATAATAATAATGATATAAAAGTTAGTCGCCAAAAAAAAAATACTTAGAATCAAAATTTTTCAATTTCCTTCGGCCATCTGGTGCACTGATATGTTCTAAACCAAGATCCAAAAAAATATTAAACAAAATACGTTGCATTATTTTTTTATGGACTCAGCCTCTAAAACCGAATTATCCAGATACGAGCGTAAAAGTTTAAAATTAAAAAAAAAATAGAAAAACCAACTTGCCGGGGATACAGACTTTCCATTTTACTTTACCATATTGTTATAAACATTAGGCAATTTCTCTCAAATCCAGGAACATTGCGGAACATGGTCAAAAATAATAATAATGATAAAAAAAAAATTTAAAAAATAGAAAAACAAATTTTCCGGTATCCAGACTTTCCACTTTACTTTATCATATTGTTATAAACATTAAGCAATTTTTTTCAAAACCAGAAACATTGCACATCATGGTCAAAAATAATAATAATGATATAAAAGTTAGTCGCCAAAAAAAAAAAACTTAGAATCAAAATTTTTAAATTTCCTTCGGCCATCTGGTGCACTGATATGTTCTAAACCAAGATCCAAAAAAATATTAAACAAAATACGTTGCATTATTTTTTTATGGACTCAGCCTCTAAAATCGGATTATCCAGATATGAACGTAAAAGTTTAAAATTTAAAAAAAAATAGAAAAACCAAGTTGCCGGGGATACAGACTTTCCATTTTACTTTACCATATTGTTATAAACATTAGGCGATTTCTCTCAAATCCAGGAACATTGCGGAACATGGTCAAAAATAATAATAATGATATAAAAGTTAGTCGCCAAAAAAAAAATACTTAGAATCAAAATTTTTCAATTTCCTTCGGCCAACTGGTGCACTGATATGTTCTGAACCAAGATCCAGAAAAAAATTAAACAAAATATGTTGCATTATTTTTTTATGGACTCAGCCTCTAAAATCGGATTATCCAGATATGAACGTAAAAGTTTAAAATTTAAAAAAAAATAGAAAAACCAAGTTGCCGGGGATACAGACTTTCCATTTTACTTTACCATATTGTTATAAACATTAGGCAATTTCTCTCAAATCCAGGAACATTGCGGAACATGGTCAAAAATAATAATAATGATATAAAAGTTAGTCGCCAAAAAAAAAATACTTAGAATCAAAATTTTTCAATTTCCTTCGGCCAACTTGTGCACTGATATGTTCTGAACCAAGATCCAAAAAAAAATTAAACAAAATATGTTGCATTATTTTTTTTATGGAAAATCGAATTATTCAGATATGAGCGTAAAAGTATAAAATTTAAAAAAAAATAGAAAAAACAACTTGCCGGGGATACAGACTTTCCAGTTTACTTTATCATATTATTATAAACATTAGGCAATTTTTTTCAAATCCAGGAACATTGCGGGTGATGGTCAAAAATAATCATTTACGTTACAACATATATTATACAAAAACACCTATAAAAATTTTAAAAAAAAAATTATATATATATATTATGATTGGCAAGGCATTAATAAAGAATTCCTCAAAATTTGGATTTTATTGGTCACCCCAGTTGGTCAGTACAGACCCGCAAACAATCTGCCGTGCGCGCGGCCCCACGGCGCCGCGCGGTATAGAGGCTGGGATCATAGGGGCTAAGTTCACTCCGGTCAAAAAACTTGAAAAATGTCATAAAACTTGAAAAATGTCATAAAACTTGAAAAATGTCGAAAAACTTGAAAAATGTCAAAAAACTTGAAAAATTTCAAAAAACTTGAAAAATGTCAAAAAACTTGAAAAATGTCAAGAAACTTGAAAAATGTCAAGAAACTTGAAAAATGTCAAAAAACTTGAAAAATGTCAAAAAATTTGAAAAATGTCAAAAAACTTAAAAAATATCAAAAAATTTGAAAAATGTCATAAAATTTGAAAAATGTCAAAAAACTTGAAAAATGTCAAAAAACTTGAAAAATGTCAAAAAACTTGAAAAATGTCAAAAAACTTGAAAAATGTCATAATACTTGAAAAATGTCAAAAAACTTGAAAAATGTCAAAAAATTTGAAAAATGTCAAAAAACTTGAAAAATGTCAAAAAACTTGAAAAATGTCAAAAATGTCAAAAAACTTGAAAAATGTCAAGAAACTTGAAAAATGTCAAGAAACTTGAAAAATGTCAAAAAACTTGAAAAATGTCAAAAAACTTGAAAAATGTCAAAAAATTTGAAAAATGTCAAAAAACTTGAAAAATGTCATAAAACTTGAAAAATGTCAAAAAACTTGAAAAGTGAAAATGAATAAATTTCTCCGGTTTAAACTCGGTAACGTAGCCAGAGAGATGTTTTATGTATCCAAATGTAGGGTATTTTAGGGCCTATAAATTGAGGCTTAGGCACTTTTCTCTAGCTCTTACCGTTTTCGCACTATAGCGAACACCAGATGTGAAAATGATGAAATTTCATCAATTTTCTCGGTTTAAACTCGGTAGCGTTTTTATTTGAAGAGCTAGAGAGATGATTTATGTATCAAAATGTAGTGTATTTTAAGGCCTACAAATTGAGGCTTAAGGACTTTTCTCTTGCTCTTACCGTTTTCTCGCTACAGCGACCAGCAAATGTGAAAATGATTAAATTTCATCCATTTTTCCGGTTTAGACTCGGTAGCGTTTTTATTTGAAGAGCTAGAGAGATGATTTATGTATGAAAATGTAGGGTATTTTAGAGCCTACAAATTGAGACTTAGGGACTTTTCTCTAGCTCTTACCGTTTTCCCGCTACAGCGACTAGCAGATGTAATAATTAAGAAATTTCATCAATGTTTCCGGTTTAAATTCGGTAGCGTTTTTATTTGAAGAGCTAGAGAGATGATTTATGTATCAAAATGTAGGGTATTTTAAAGTTCTTTTCTCTAGCTCTTATCGTTTTCCCGCTAGAGCGACTAGCAAATGTGAAAATGATGAAATTTCATCCATTTTTCCGGTTTAAACTCGGTAGCGTTTTTATTTGAAGAGCTAGAGAGATGATTTATGTATCAAAATGTAGGGTATTTTAGGGCCTACAAATTGAGGATTAGGCACTTTTCTCTAGATCTTACCGTTTTCCCGCTACATCGGCCAGCAAATGTGAAAATGATGAAATTTCATCCAATTTTTCGGTTTAAACTCGGTGGCGTTTTTATTTGAAGAGCTAGAGAGATGATTTATATATCAAAATGTAGGGTATTTTAGGACCTACAAATTGAGGCTTAGGCAACAAATGTGAAAAAGAAGAAACAGCAAAAGACTTACCACCTTTCAAGTGTGTGCTACTTGATAAATTTTCTCTACAATTGGAAAAACGTGAATATATGTTTAATTATGCTAGAGCTAGAGAGATGATTTATGTATCAAAATGTAGGGTATTTTAGAGCCTACAAATTGAGGCTTAGGCACTGTTCTCTAGCTCTTACCGTTTTCCCGCTACAGCGACCAGCAAATGTGAAAATGATTTTATTGAAGAGCTAGAGAGATGATTTATGTATCAAAATGTAGGGTATTTTAAGGCCTATAAATTGAGGCTTAGGCACTTTTCTCTAGCTCTTACCGTTTTCTCGCTACAGCGACCAGCATATGTGAAAATGATGAAATTTCATCCATTTTTCCGGTTTAGACTCGGTAGCGTTTTTATTTGAAGAGCTAGATAGATGATTTATTTATCAAAATGTAGGGTATTTTAAGGCCTATAAATTGAGGCTTACCGTTTTCTCGCTACAGCGACCAGCAAATGTGAAAATGATTAAATTTCATCCATTTTTCCGGTTTAGACTCGGTAGCGTTTTTATTTGAAGAGCTAGAGAGATGATTTATGTATGAAAATGTAGGGTATTTTAGAGCCTACAAATTGAGGCTTAGGGACTTTTCTCTAGCTCTTACCGTTTTCCCGCTACAGCGACTAGCAGATGTAATAATTAAGAAATTTCATCAATGTTTCCGGTTTAAATTCGGTAGCGTTTTTATTTGAAGAGCTAGAGAGATGATTTATGTATCAAAATGTAGGGTATTTTAAAGTTCTTTTCTCTAGCTCTTATCGTTTTCCCGCTAGAGCGACTAGCAAATGTGAAAATGATGAAATTTCATCCATTTTTCCGGTTTAAACTCGGTAGCGTTTTTATTTGAAGAGCTAGAGAGATGATTTATGTATCAAAATGTAGGGTATTTTAGGGCCTACAAATTGAGGCTTAGGCAACAAATGTGAAAAAGAAGAAACAGCAAAAGACTTACCACCTTTCAAGTGTGTGCTACTTGATAAATTTTCTCTACAATTGGAAAAACGTGAATATATGTTTAATTATGCTAGAGCTAGAGAGATGATTTATGTATCAAAATGTAGGGTATTTTAGAGCCTACAAATTGAGGCTTAGGCACTGTTCTCTAGCTCTTACCGTTTTCCCGCTACAGCGACCAGCAAATGTGAAAATGATTTTATTGAAGAGCTAGAGAGATGATTTATGTATCAAAATGTAGGGTATTTTAAGGCCTATAAATTGAGGCTTAGGCACTTTTCTCTAGCTCTTACCGTTTTCTCGCTACAGCGACCAGCATATGTGAAAATGATGAAATTTCATCCATTTTTCCGGTTTAGACTCGGTAGCGTTTTTATTTGAAGAGCTAGATAGATGATTTATTTATCAAAATGTAGGGTATTTTAAGGCCTATAAATTGAGGCTTAGGCACTTTTCTCTAGCTCTTACCGTTTTCCCGCTACAGCGACCAGCAGATGTGAAAATGATGAAATTTCATCAAATTTTCCGGTTTAAACTCGGTAGCGTCTTTATTTGAAGAGCTAGAGAGATGATTTATGTATCAAAATGTGGGGTATTTTAGAGCCTACATATTGAGGCTTAGGCACTTTTCTCTAGCTCTTACCGTTTTCCCGCTACAGCGACTAGAAAATGTGAAAATGATGAAATTTCATCCATTTTTCCGGTTTAAACTCGGTAGCATTTTTATTTGAAAAGCTAGCGAGATGATTTATGTATCGAAATGTAGGGTATTTTAGAGTACTTTTTTCTAGCTCTTACCGTTTTCGCGCTATAACCGTCAACAAATGTGAAAAAGAAGGAACAGCAAAAGACTTACCACCTTTCAAGTGTGTGCTACTTATTAAATTTTCTCTACAATTGGAAAAACGTGAATATATGTTTAATTATGTATTAAATCAGAGCACCATTTGTCAATCATAAAAATATTTGTTCATAGGGATTTTGAAATCAAACGCAATGTTTATAGAAACAAGTAAATATAAAATTATACATATAAACAATAAAAAGAGATGATTAATCAATATTTAATAAGAAACAAGCTTAAATCACTCAAATGACATAAGATTATTAGGAAGTGGCAATTGTTCTGTCTGTGCCGATTTCTGTATACAATGGAACCATCTCTCAGCCATATTTTGCGTGCCAGCTTTGAATTTGTAAATGTTTCCTACAAACATATGTCATTAATAATAATACTTATGTACAACAAATCGAACATACCTCTTTGATGGTCAATTATTTGGAACAAATCAGGATGTAGTGAGTTGTCACCAAATAGAACTTTGCATCCCACCAATGAAACCATTTTACATGGTTCTCTTTTAAAATCTGACCGTTGTGTGCTACAAAATGATTCAACGTAAAATAATAATATTTTTAAAACTGCTTAACTAATTAAGAATGCAATCTGATATTTATAATCACGGGCAGAAAGACCGCGGGTCAATAGCCCTTCACAACTAATATAATTAATATTAAGTAATCAAACATATTGTTATAAAACGAAATACGTAATGTTGATAATAAAGATTTATGTATATATAATATTTTAACATGCAATTGATATAAACATGGAATAACAGCAGTACACCTATTAAAAATGAATCCTTTAATTTATTTTGCTGCCTATTATATCAAATTAAATTATTCACAGCAATTATTTGAACTTCTCAATTCACTTTATGTTGAAATATTTGTTGTCAATATTTCATTGAACTTTAAATACGAGATATTTTAGTTAAAAATGTGTATATAAAATACAATACAATGATGTATATAACATTTAATTTATATCCGCTAGTTAACAATAATCCCGTATTTATAAGTACTGCCCAAAAAAAATCTAGGATTTATAATACAAATACGAGTATTATTTAATATTCTGTGGCGACTTAGGTTGCATTCGCGCTATATAAACACAACCTGTGGTGAGCTTTAGTATACAATTTTGCAATATTTAAACAGTATCATCCAGTTGTACAGAATAATAAAGTTCTACACGGTAGCCTACTATTAGTTATAATTACCCTTTGAATGATTTTGGTGAAAAATAAGCTAAAGATGACGCCCATATTTGAATCCAGTATCTCTGCCATGAGGTGACGGTAGGTTTGCGACCGTGTTTTAAAATAGTCTTTCTGCGAACACAACCCTGCATGCTACATGTTTGGTCTTCTGAACTATATAGTAATTCATTATTTGTCAGTCTAAAACATAAATATTTCTTGTAGTAGAAAGTATAACGTATTAAAATATATACAGTGGATTTCGGGTAATTGGGACACCAGTTTATCAGGACTTTTCTGTAGAAATCACACGAATTTGTCTCGTATATTCAATAGGAACAGGACAATAACCGCGCTAATTACTTTAACTTATTATTTAGAGATGATATTTGTCTATATAGAAGATATGAGAAATGGAATAAAATGAAAGAGAATTAAAAAATAAATAATATTTTTATGAATACCTGTTTTCATAGCATGAATATTTTAATTGTTGTTTTTATAATGATATTTTTATAGAACTTACTATATAATTTAAAAAATCGGGTTTATTTCGTCTATTTTGGGAATAAAATGTAACGAAAATTGATTTTTTTTGCTAAATGGTTCACGGCAACAATACCTTCATTCTGTTGTAATTTTTTTTCCCGGAAAGTTATCGCATATTTCCACAATCTTAGTTTGAAAACATGAACACGGTTTCGATAAAACAATACCTTCCTTTACATCAGTAATATATTCGGAAAGTAACAAGTTTATTTTTATATAATACTTATCTTTTCTTAAAAATGAAATATATTTTATACAATGGTTGTAAAGAAAGTTGTGGTGATTCAATCGTCAATCGTACAATCAGTACTATAATATACGAGGGTTGTAAAGAAATTGGTGGCAACATTCTATGTTCCCACCATATTTATTTTTAATTTTGTCTAACTGAATTGAGAATTTTAAAGATAATAATAGTTCTATATTACCATAGATAGAAATAAATTTATATTGAACTTACAAGTAAAAGTGCACTGCAATGCTTCAGTATAATCCCCAACAACTATTATTATCTTCAAAATTCTCAATTTAGTTAGACAAAATTAAAAATAAATATGATGGGAACATAGAATGTTGCCACAAATTTCTTTACAACCCTCGTATATTAAAGTACTGATTGTTTAAAACCTATGGATACGCGGAATAGCCAGATGAAACAAAATGGCTTGGTCCCAATAAATCAGAATCTACTGTATTTATTTAAATATCAGTAAAAGTAAATACCTTGTTAGGAGTGTTGTTTCTTCAGAAGTATTTCTTGAAGCTTCCAAAGGATGCTCTGCTGAAGGTGATGCAAGATCAATTGAGTGATGTGGTCCATGCGATTCCTCTATTTCGGAATCGTCCAATAAATGCAAGGCTTTTGGTATATCACTAGTGTCAATAGTACTAACTTGATGGTTTTTACTAAAAATACTGGAAGAAATAAAATCTGCATAAAATGTGTTCAAACAAGTTTCTAATTTACCCATGCCAATATGTTCTACCTGAGACTATGATAACACTGGATTTGTTCAGATACAGCAATCATAAAATAAGATGTAGTTGGTGGATATCAATTACTCATCCATTATTATCATTGTTCCACCAATAACATATTATTTAATTTGCTGGAATTGAACAGAGCTAGTGTAAGCACAATATTACTCATAGTAAATACCAATAGTTTCCATGCCTGTGTGTTTAATGTATCTGTATTAGGCGAAATGTTACGAAAAGTTACGCGTATTGTAATATGCCTAGTTTGCGATTTATCGTTTGATAGGGTGAATTGTAATAATCAAATAGACTTTTTACAATTTGATTGACACATTAGAACTGGGTTATAAAAGTAGATTAATGTCTCTTAATCTCGAATCCGTGATCAATCGTCAATGTTGACAACTTTGACATGGACACCGAATGGTATGAATGCAAATTTAACAATTTATGCATAACGTCTATCATCATGGGCGACAGATAAATCGCGTTTTAACAACTCAGCATGAAACTGTCAGTATTCAAAACATTTGCTGTTGTTGAAGAGTGATACATAGATTATTTTAGTCTTATGATATACCTCCTTATTTTCGAATTACAAAACTCTTAGGCTGGGTTGTATAAAAGCAGGTTAGATTTATAACTCGACGAATTTTCCAGTTCGTGATTTAAATGACACTTTTGACAGCTTTGACACATGCAAACAAAACTGTCAACTAATAATAATAATATATTAATTTACTTTACTTGTACTATTATTCAATATAATACAATTTTTAATCCCTTAACTATTTATACAACATCTATCAGTTCATTGTCTGTATTCACAGGCTACCGATAACTCGCCTTATACAACCGCGCCTGAGGGTAACCTTTTTAACCTGCTCTGAACAGGCCGTGGAGAATCGTTGGACATGCGCAAGGTGTCCAATGTGATAAAGTTCCATCAAACTTTCACATGCTCGTTTAAGCTACATCATATTTGCTCAGTAAATAAATTAACCCAATCGCGTTTGAAATGTTAGCGTGATGTAACACATCACTCCTAAAACTATAGTAAGTTATTACCATCAACAGTACAAGCGATCTTGACACGACTTGTTCGGAACATACTCCTTTAATTGTCAAAGTCGCTCCGCAAATATGGACCATTCACGATTTGAGGTCTAAAATAACGTTATTTTTCAGCCTTAAAAATACTAGTAGCAGTAACTCATGAATTATTCGTATTTTGCGGAGTGACTTTAACAGGTACTTGTATACCTCCAGGTGTGCGATCGTTGAAACCACTCGTTTCGAACATATTTATGTCAAAGACACTAGGCAAAATACGGACAATTAGCGATGTGAGCTCGTAAAATGATGGAATTTCGGTTTACTAGACTTGAAAAACACTAATAAACCAAAATTCCATCATATCAAATATCGGGAATTGTCTGTATTTTTCGGAGCGACGTTCAACGAGTAGTTTCAAGAATTGCACCCCACAACGAATGCTGTCAGCGCCGAGTACTGGGCCATTTCGTCATTAATTAATGTTTTCGTTATATAAAAACCACATTAGTATACTGAAATTTAATCATTGAACAAAATGACATCGTGAATTGTCCGTATTTTACGGAGTGAGTATACTTTTACGAGTAGACGTTCGGAATATCAGGATGATACCAATTCAGGGTATTGTAAAACGCCTGAAAATCTAATTGTATAACTTAAGATTCTTCATTGACTGTCGATTTACAACAAGTAAAATTTAGTAAAATACTAGGCGTATTACAATAAACCTGATTTTACATTTCGCCTAGGACATATCTACTACAAGACAAGTATCAGAAGCAATGTAACAAGTACAAGCACTTACCCCCAGGGTACGACAACAGAAGAGTACCCGAACATAGGGGTTCCTTGTTTATGGAAATTACGAGGAAGACTTGTGCTACGAAATCTATAGGAAAATTATTTTATCCTTACAACCTCCACCCAGTAGTTACAATGATTAGTAATATTATTATGGAAAAATAGTCAAGATATTAAATCAAACTAATAAATTCGCAATTATTTTAATTAAAGCAATGGTTTGCGATCTTAGCTATAAAGTTTTACGCTATCCTTTCCCCTTTTCCCGTACGTGAAAAATGTTGTTTTCGCGGTTTTTCGTCGGCAATTTATTTATTTTTAAAGCTCCAAGGATGATTCAAATGGAGAAGTTATAGAACTTTTAAAGCCCGGCATACGACTGGATGTTTCCCGCTATCTCTTACCGTTTTCTCGAAAAATGGCAAAAATGGTGCGTTAATGCCCATCACTAACCTGAATGTCCGTTATCTTCCTTGTTTAAAATCATTCTTAAATTTATGTATGTTATGTAAGTATCATAAATTGTATATGTATAGCATGCATGAGTTAATATCAAACAGTTTGATGATTTAATTAAATATTATATATATATATATATATATATATATATATATATATATATATATATATATATATATAATATATATATTTTCAGATGTTTAAATTTAAATTTTTTGATTTTTGATTTTTCCTATAGTATTGAGTGATTTATTAAGTTTGAATAAACTACATTATTGATAATTGTCACCTCAAAAATGTTATAATTTAGACGAAACCACTGCTTTATAATAAAATAAAAAGGCTAGCTATAAAACATTTTGAACTCACTTTGTTCCCAAGCTTCGACATTTGCGATGCCCTGGTATAAATTTGGTGCCTGCGGTGACGGCATGCAACCGCAACGATCCACTGGATGATTTGGCAGGCGATAAATTCAAGGAGGCTATTGCTGCTGCATCCACAACAACTGATTCCTTTGAACTACAACTGGACGAGCTCGGCGGCGGAGAGGGCGGTTCTAATTTTAAAGATAATCTACAAAATAATACTTGTTTATAAAATAATCAAGTTTTTTTATGAATGAAGATTCATACTTGTATTGGTCATCCTCGACGAACTTTTGTAATTCCTCGATATACCGTATTGAGTTTAAATAGTCCTTTACATGAGGTATAACATGTAGATGGGAGTAATTAGAGAGCTGGTAGTTTGAAATGATTCGTAAAATATTGTTCATTTTTAAACTACGTTGTTGAGATTCGAGTCCGCCGGAGTGGGGATGAGCCATATCTATGTATACCAAGTCAGTCAGGTACAAACCTAAAAGTAATAATAATTTCCTATGTTATTTCAATTATCTTCATCATTGTACTTATTAAATCTTATTATATATAATCTATTAAATTTAATATGTTGAAGAATTCAAGAAAAATATTTGAGGAGTTATTTAAAATTATATTATATTATTATACACATACCCATCAGTATTTCTCAAACTTTTTGGTCCGTGACCCCATTTTTACCTAACAATTACAAAGGACCCCTTTTTGTAATTTTTAAGTAAAAATGGGGTGGCGCACCAAAAAGTTTGAGAAACACTGAACTAGTGTCATGAATACAGTGATAACTTGACTGTACCCGTATTCTGTAACTTAAGCCAGCGGCCGGAAACTGTGTAGATTTACATGCCACTTTATACAGAAAAAATATAACTGATCTCTTCACGTGTTATATTCCGGGAGTTATTTTTCCATAGTATACAATTAAATGAAATGCGCAGAATATTTCTGGCATGGCACCTAGAACGACTCGAGTGCTATTACGCGTCATAGATTGCCCACCGCTGACTTAAACGATATTACTGTACATAGCTATTAGAGATGCTATACAGTTATAGTTGATTATAAATGAAATGATGACAAAACTAATTATTAATTATTATTTTATTTTACATACCTAAATAAGGAATGCATGGTAATTTCAAACTTTCAATATGACTTCGTAGATTTGACCAATTATTGTTATCGGAAAAAACTACAGCTAATTTATCAAAAGCCTGTTTTTCCTTCTTAGATAAATAGCCCCATGTTTTAGACAGCCTGTAAATAAATAGATGCTATAATAAATAGAACAATATAATCAACCATTATCCTATACGGTGAGTATAAAATGGGACATTGCCTTTTCTATTGTAGGTGACATTCATAGAAACCGAGATAAATAGTAAAAAATCATCTATCCTACACATAAATATCAAAAATAAATGCATAAGGAAGAAACAAATTATCTTCTTTTTTAAATATACAAGTGACAATAATTTTAAATTTCGTGTTAAAATAGATTTCACATAAAATAGATTTATTTCGACGAAGAAGGTAAATAATATTACCAATACTGAAATACCGGTATTTAGCTGTGAATACTGTTATTTATCTGTACATAAAGGTATGTAGTTGTGAATACTGGTATTTATTTGTGAATACCGGTATTTATCTGTGAATACCGGTATTTATCTGTAAGTACCAATATTTTTCTGTGAATACCGTTATTTAAAAGTCGGTGAAAATAGTCAGGGATCCTTATTTTCGAGATCCTGGTATTACGGTTTAATAAATTAAAACAAAAAAAGAAATAAAGTAATTGTTGCATTTTTTCTATTGGAAGTAATAAAATACACATAAATTGTTAATAAATAACTAGGAGAAATCCTCGCCGTCCGACATCGTATGACAAATCAACTATCTCTATTATTTGTATACGTCAAATCATTACCAAACGTAATGTGAAGTGTGCGCCCTGCCCTGTTTCTTCATCTTCTAACTATACAGTTGAAACTTCTAATATAACAATAGACGCAACTATCCTATAATCACGTTGTTTTTGTCCCCATTTGGCGAACAAAACTGTTAGTAATACAAATATTTATAATGACATGCACCGACATTCAGCAACAAGTAACTTGAACTTTCAACGTTACCTGTTCTCGGTATGGGAATTTGTTTACTATTTTTCATCCCCCCACAACGTACTTAAAAGGAAATGCGTAATTTTATCATCACCGTGTAGTTGTAGTTTACACTTACCTATAGACTGAGGCACTTTGTAAGGCTGAAATTATTGCAAACAGCGAATGGAGGTTGTTCAAATCGTATAACTTCTTTGCTATTTTAATAAAATGTCCTAAAATATCAGACCTTTGTTTTGGCGTTGTTGCTGAGAGTATTTCTTGGACAGTCCAAAAACTAACCTAAAATAAAGTTACAATGTTGAAGACCTTGTAAATACCATTTTCATTTTGGTAATAATACTCATAAAACCCGAAAATATATGGCTAGTTAAATAATTAATTCAACTATTGGTGGCATATTAATTGAGGCATACAACGCAAAAGTGGACCAACCCTTAAATTTTAAAAATCTAGTTATCTAGACTTATCTAGTCCACTTATGCTCTCAATGCCTCAATTGTACTATACGTACATGATTAAATCGTCGTGTAAAAGCAACAACATTTGGCGCAACAATTTGTTTATTCTTCTTGTTCCAAGCGCAACTGGTTAGTTCATCAGGCTGTATATGTAAAAACGATGGTAGATCCAGTAGGGTCACCTGACTAGCCAGTTCTTCGGGTGTGATGCGTAGCACGTCCAAGACGGCGCAGCTGTAGCTCCGGGCTGAGTTTGGAAGGCTTTGGGTTTTGATATGAGCAGGTACTGATGAGAAGGAGCTTCTGAAATAATTTAGAATCGTATGGTTGCTGCCCGGCCATGATTTTACTAGTTTGATGTGATTACCCATAATTATAATAGACAGGTGGTCCAGGACCGCCTGATATACTATGTGATGAGATTTTGCGATCGCGATCCTTGTGTATTTTTTTCAGTTTGCAACACGTGTCGGTTCTTGAGCATTCGGTCTCGCTGTCGGAAGTTTTATATGCTACTTCTTCTCGACTCTGAAATATAAATAATATATCTTACTATTCGCGATTTAAACGTTAACGGCTTTCTTCACAGTAGTAGCTGATCTTTGTTATTGTTTGATCAGCATTAAAATCATATGATTTCAGTCACTTCTAGAATAATGCGCGATTGTTAATGTACTTTTAAGGTATAAATAATATAATCTTGGCTCTATAGTCATGTATAAGATGAAAAAACAAATGTTATGAAAACAAATTACTTATTAAATGTAGTTCATTTCGTGCCATCGGATGGAGTATCAGTCGGCTTGAATCGCCAATTAAAATGTATCCGTGCTTTAAATGAAACGTATCAAAAATATCCTATAGTAGTAGTCACTCTATTTGTTACAAAAACTAGGGTTTCTTACTAGCCGACATTTTCATGACAAATTTAAAAGAACAAATTATTCCATCAAATCTGACAAATGCACATTTTTGGCACTGATATGTACACGATATTCTTGGTATAACACACTATATGGATTTGTTCGTGAATCATGTAAAATCTTTGGGTGGAATTTAACCAAACATTAAATTTATGGTCGTGATAGAAAAGGCAATAACAGTGATGAGGTCTTGCCTCATATTTCAAGATTGTTCTTAATGTAATAAAGTAGAGAATTCTACAAATATTTTATTTAATGTGCATTGAAGTTTAATACTAAATATAAACATAAAGAAACCCCGAAAACTTGTTTGAATAATTCAATTGTTATCAGTGCTTTACAAAATTACAATTTGGGAAACACTGATCTGCGGAAACTGATAACAAATATCCACTTAAGATAGAATTTAGCGACTTAATAATGGCAATCGCGGTCATTATCTTGATAAATGTTTATTACTTATATAATTATAAATGCGGTCGATTAGTATCGCCGATAAAGTAAGATAATTTATAAATCAATAAAACAAGTTTAATTATATAAATAGAACCGTTAAAATTCCCTTCACTAACGTGCTTTATATAACATTTACATTTTTCAGAATACCTAATTTCAATATAATATGATATATTATATGAAATTATATTTACAATTATAATAACAATATATCTGCACAAATCGTGTACAGTAATACACATTATTATCAATAAATCAACATTAAACATATTTTATTTATATAGGTAGATCTATTACAACTGATATGCGGGGGACAACAATACTTCATCAATACTATGTATAAATATGATAAAGTAATGACAAATAAATATGTATTGGCCTGTGTACTAATCATGGGAAATGTAATATATACTAAATTTGATGATCGTGTTAAGCCCGTATGACATTATTTAGTTTCTTATATCGTTTTCGATGCAGACACAAACTACATAGTGTCATACACACATATAGAAAATGATATAGCGGCGGAATAATAATAAATTCACTTAAAAATAACAACACCGCAAGACACAATGTTAATTTTCCATTTAGAAATAGTTATACAGTTTAATATATCAATTCTTATATATAAAACTATATGGGAAACTAGATAATATCCCGTATGACATTATCTCTACTTTATGAGACGGACATAGATCAGAGCCTTGACAATATTTGTGAATATTTTGCCCGATTTCTGGCAATATTTTCAGCAAAATTCCCGTATCCAAGTCTCTAGTTTTTAATTTTATAATCTGCTTGTTGAAATTCTTGCCGTCCGATGGAATGTGATGAGTTAACAAACCTCACCAATTTATGTGATCCCGTGTGACTATTTGCATACTTTTCCTCTCAAAACATTATCAAACGTAATATTATGCGCCCTACTTCTCTTTCTTTTAACTATGCAGTGGCTACTTTGAAGATAACAATAGACACAACTAAAATACCATCATGTTTTGTATACTGATTTTATTGCTTCTATTAGGCCTCTTCACATTGCCTCTGCCACTAGGCTCTACTATATTATTTCTCTGAGAATACTACTAAATAGAAATATACATCCTTGTTATATTGTAGCACTTTCTATGTTATTTACCTTATCGTAAATATTTGGTCTATGCTTATTCTAGGGCTTCTCTAAATATCGGAGCAACAGACGCCCAGACGAGTACCGACATAGACCAGTAAAGGGAAAGCCGCAGGGAGCTTAGCAATGCCGTCGAGCGGAGGTGCGGGGACAAGCCTCTATGGGGAGGTCGCGGAAGGCCCCTGAAGCCTCCCCTATTGAACCGTCACATACAAAAACCGCGCACGAACAGCAGGGCCCTAGATAACGTTGGCAGGGGAGGGGCATCGGCGGTGATCCAAGCCCCTTTCCCTAACATCCCACCACCACAATCAGACGATAAATAACACGAGACTGACTTGACTGAAGACTAACGAGCAGAGCTACCGCCCTGGGAGGAGCACGAAGTCAGAGAGGCGATCCTGGGACTCCCGAACACGAAGGCACCAGGTCCAGACGACCTCAACAACAAGATCATCAAGGCAATAGTATCCCTCGTGGCTCCCGACCTCAAGGCCAT
This sequence comes from Lordithon lunulatus, assembly GCA_963942505.1. Lineage (NCBI taxonomy): Eukaryota > Metazoa > Arthropoda > Insecta > Coleoptera > Staphylinidae > Lordithon > Lordithon lunulatus. The sequence goes on from OZ012666.1 coordinate 15,863,817, forward strand.
AGTCAACAAATGTCTGGATGAGGGTAAGTTTCCTCAGAAATGGAAGAGGGCCAAGCTTGTCCTCATGCCCAAGAAGAAACCAAGCACGGTCGCGGCGGCGTATAGGTCTCTGCGACTCTTGCAAAAACCTTCGAGCGGCTAATTGTCAACAAGTTAAAAACGATGGTAGAGAAGACCGTAGGCCCATTACGGCTTTCGAAAGGGGCGCTCTATGACAGACGCGATCCTGGAAGTGACCAAGACCATCAAGGAGTGCAACAGCGGACCACGAAGGGGCAGAATGCATTGTCTGATGGTCATCTTTGACGTCAGCAATGTCTTAAAATGCATCTCCTGGAGCTGCGTCAACACAGCACTGAGGGAACTCGGCATCCCGCACAATATGACGAGGCTCATCGGGGCATACCTGAGTGACTGGAAAATCAGGTATGTACCATGGGAGGACTAAACTTCGAGATGGCACCCCTCCTGTCACAGGGATCAGTCCTGGGGCCTCATGTGGAACTTCACTTAAGGTACCAAAGCGGACGAAGTCAAACGGCATCAAAACCATCGCCTTCGCAGATGATGGCGGTCCTGGGGGGCTGCGCCATAGAGCTGAGAGACATGATGGAGGAGGAAAGAGATGCGAAGACTGAGGCAGCCCTGTCTACGCTATCACGGGATCACACTCGAAGCAAACGTCAACCACTCTGCACTGGTGTTGGAGGCTGCAAAGGGGGCGGCATTTGCCCGACTTCTCCCAAACACCGGAGGTGAGGGCAGGAGGAGGCTACTAGCAATCGTTTCAAGAAGCAAGCTCCTCTAGGCGGCCCCGGCATGGTATGGGGCGGCGGCGAACGAGCGGAACCTGGAACGACTACGCATTGCCACCAGAACGAGCGCGCTCCGTATAATCAGAGCGAACCGCACAGTCTCAGAAATACTAGCGGGGTCGGTACCGGAGGATCTACTGCTCATAGAGAGGACCATCACCTTCCAGGCCATTAAGCAGGGTGCCGGCAAGAGCACATGACGAACAGACAGACCACCAGAGACAGATGGCAGGAACGCTGGTCTACCTGCACGACATGCGTCGTCCAAATCATTACCGGGCATGGTACCTTCCAGACTACCTGGTGAGGATTTGGAAGACTAACGACGACACCTGGCGCTACTGCCGCCGGGGCCTCGAAGATGCGGCGCACACCCTGGAAAGCTGCACCCAGTGGGCAGATGAAAAAGGCGAACTGAATTTGGGACGAGTTGGAAAAACACGTTACAGCTCGCCCGGTGCGCCTGAAACGCTACAAGAATTGAGAATGGCACTTGTGAAAGAATGGTATAGTATTAATCAAATATGATTAGACATTTAATTCAATGTATGCCTCGACGAATTCAGGCATTGGTGGACGTCCAGGGAGCTAAAACTCGTTACTAATACCAGAAAATATTGGTTAATTTAAGATAATCTCTTGTTGCGTTTTCGTTTAGGTTGTTTTTTGTCAACTTTATTTCTACTTGTAATTAAAATATTTTTTTCGAGACATTATTTAATTTCTGGACCATACAAGCAATTAAGCAAAACAATGTTCGTTTCTATAAATTAAAGTAGTAACAATTTAGAGATAGTTTGTTGTTTTTTGTAACGTGTATATTAGAGGTGCTTTTGTTTAACCGCCCCGCGGCGTGCTGCATCGCGCCAAGTTTTGCGGCCGTGCACCGGTTTTAAAGGACAAGGTAGGATTGTGCCCATCGGAACTGACAAAACGCCCGGAGCATGACGATAAACGAAAACAGCTTATATAGTATTATATAAACTAGGGGTGGTCAACTGTTGTGTACATAAGAACTACTTTTTATCTTTAGACTGTGTCGCGATCGACTTGTCATGAGTGCTCTGTTTACCAAGTATGTTGTCATGAGTGCTCTGTTTACCAAGTATGCAGTCTAATCGGCTTCTAAATTCATACACGATCGAGAGCGATCGACCAAAATTGGCTTCACGATCGACGTGTAGGGGTGGCCACCTACAGTATACCATGTCGCGATCGATCGGTCGAAGTCAATTTTGGTCCATCGTTCACGATGTCTTAACATAGAAACCGATTAGACACTTAATAAATAGAGCACTAATAAAAACTAGACGATCGCGATACATTTTTTAAGATAAAATATAGATATTATGTACACACAAATTAAGCAGCCTTGTACTATGCCACTTTAAAACTCAACGTGTGCCTAAAAGGCGCTTTCGTTTAGCATGGTTTATCATTGCTAGTCGCCCCCGTGGAGTGCAGTATCGCTTAGGTCTTGCGGTCGTGTGTCACCGGTTGTAAGGGACGAGGTAGACTTATGCGCATCGGAAGCGGCAAATAGAACAAGAAACAATAAGCCCGTACCAGCCCAGAGTGATAAACGGAAGGCACTTTATTTAGACATCTGCACAGCTAGTTGCGCGTTCCTAAAACTGTACGTCAGTTCTATATTTGGAGCTTTTTTATAGTGCACATAAAATACGTAGATAAAATAAAATTCAATTCGTATCATTAATTTTGTAGTAGTATCAATATTATATAACATGTAAATTAATACAATCCATGCTCTAGTTCTAAGGTTTACTATATGATTCAAACGTACAAAAATCGCCGACACAATTATAAGGAGCTTAGTCAACAACGATCTTATCGTGCCTAATTGTAACATTGCGTGAGATATAAAGTTCCGCAACAATAAAATTTCCCAACACCGAATCCACAATCGATTACATGTCTGGAATCTCCCCCGAGGCTCAAAAGAAATAACAAAACTCTACTCACGCTTGAAGCTTTTAGTTTGGCGAAGCTATCGCCGGAGATGTCCCTTGGTATCTCCGAGTAGCGCAGCATTCTCAAATCATGATCACCGCTGACGACCTGAAACCAATAAATAAACGCATTGAATACAACGATCAACTGTTAATTTTGTAGGTTATAGTGTTCAGTAGCTGTAACTGAACAGCAGATGCTTAATAATTTATTTCTGCAGTTGCGGTTAATTAATTTATATAGCGCTTGTTTTTCTTGACCGACTTTATAATTACTTTATGTGTGTAGTTATATAAAATTATTGGTTTTAAGATGTTACGTGGGTTACTTCAATAATAATAACTTTTATTGTAATTATAAATTTTTGTGAATACGATCGTAGAATATGCTGCAGGAACCTTATTTGTCATATTTTAGAAGGTTCCTTCAGTATATCTTTATTCAGGCTGCATATCATAAAGTAATGTGCAATGAACATCTGATTTTTATGGCAGTAATAATATAAAACTATTTATACAACAACATTTCTAATTAATATCTAAGCAAATATTAAATAAAAACATGAAGTTTGATAACTCGTTTCATATTGTAAGACGAGAAATATATGTTCTTTGAAATCCAACACTATAATGGCGATATCAAATATAGCAAAACGAAAAACACAACTAGAGTGATCGATCGTTACAGGGTAATTCAGCTTTTGTTTTTATTTCTCAGATGGATTACCTCAAATATATACACATAGTCTTAGCAAATACTAGTTCATTAAAGAGATTTGATATGCTAATAGTCAGTAATTTGTAATTCAATTTGTACTCCAGTTTGTAAATACATAACCGACATGACGCATAACAAAACAAGACATTCTTTTACTACCAAATCAACAAAACACAAAAATATGTGAATTGATCAATACTATTTACACATACCATACAAAGACCACAACAATTTATCTTGTAAAACTTCATGCAGCACATACAATATATAAAATTAGATATTTACTTTCCGAATATAGTACCGCTGTATAAGCAAGGTATTTTCATCGCGAAAACGTATTCACGTTTTCTAAAGAATATTGTCGAAATATAATATTACTTTCCGAATAAAAAAACATTGTATACGGAAGGTATTGTTATCGCGAACAATTTAGAATTGTTAAGTTTGACATTTCTTTACGTTTCATGAGTAAAATAGTCGAAATAGTTTCGTATTTGATGATGTTGTGTGTATATGTCTGTCTGTGAACAAAATTCCGGGAAACTGCTGAATGGATCGCGAACAAATTTAAAAATCGGCTGGGAAAACGAGCTGGGGTCATGGTCATCCCGTGAAAAATTGAGCCAAATCGGTCGCTTAACCTGATAAAACCATTTCCTGTGAAGCATATGGCACGGGGCCGCTCCAAAATAGGAACGTGTGGCGCAGACAACAAGTGATGTCATCGATGAAGTAAGGTAATGAAAATATATAAATGTGAAAATGTGAAAATCTCAAAAAAGTTAAAAAGGTCAAAATGTGAAAATGTATAATGCGAAACTGTGAATCGAACCGAAATATCTTAAAAGTTAATTTAACATTTATTTATTCGGGATGTCGTGGGGTGCCCACACCAGATATTTTTTATTGATATATCATAGTCCACTTTAAAGTACGCCGTAGTGAGTTTGATATCAATATTAAAACGCACGTGCTTTAAAGGTTGCTAACAGCGTCAATTCAAATAATTATACATAAATCTCATTTATTAATTATTTGACACTTAGTAAGCAGTGCTATGCCTTCATATTCCAGCAGCACCCTGGTTGAAAAGATAAGTCAGTGATTCTCAACCAGTGTGAGGTTACTGATTACACTTTTTCTGCACAGCTTTATGCACCGCATTCGGATCTACCCGTAAATGTTGTACACAATGATTTTATTTAAATGTAATTCAAAACCGTTTATAGATTATTCCTACAAACTTACTCTGCATAGCTTCATGCACCACATACAGATGTACTCGCAGGTGTTGTACACAATCATATTGTTGCAAATGTGATTCAAAAGCGTGTAGAGTTCGATCACTTTCACTGTGCGCGCGAGTGTTTTACAATTATAATTTAGACATAACAAGTGCGCGCGACGTTCACCGACCGCGGCTCGCAGCGTAATGAGTCTGATTGTAGCACCTGCTTGTGCATAAGGTCTGTACGTGCCAATCAGGTTTTTAGAACCACGTGTGTACTGATAATTAACAGTCGATTGCAGTAAAAACACACCTGCATATCCAAATTTGGGAGTAGCATATTTTTTACAAATATGATAAAGTAATGTGGCAACAGTATTGGTATTGGTATTGGTATATTGTGGAATCATTCTGGAAATAAAACTATAGAAGTCTAAACAATATTAGGATTGCACATTTCACTAAATGATTCAGAGAGAAACAATCTTGATTAAGACTTTCTGTAAGAAGCCTCTCTGCCATTACATCATTAATTATTAATGATTTTATATTAATTACTATTTATTACTTATTAATTATTTTGTAATAATTATTATTTATTACTTATTAATTATTATTTATTACTTATTATATATTTATTATTATACAATGATTGATTTTAATGATGGGCGAATGTTTTGTACTTACAGTTTGAAAACTATCGAAAATACCAATGCGCTATTATCAAATATCTGGCACCACCCGACTTTCTAAATGACATAAATAATATCAAATAAAAATTTAAGATATTTCGGTTCGACTCGTTTAGATTCACGTTTTCATGTTAAAGAAACATACGTCCTCATATTTTACCACATTTTCTCACATTTGCCATATTTTCTCACAATTTAACATATTTCCCCACATTTTTCTACATGTTCCCATATATGCTTACATTTTCTCCCATTTGCCAATATTTTCCACGTTTTCTCTCATTTTCCCTAATTTGCTCACATTTTCCTTTATTTTCTCACGTGTTCTCTCATTTTCTCACGTTTACACTCATAGTCCCACATTTTCCAGTATTTTCCCACATCTTCTCACATTTTCATTTTCATTACTGCATTTAGCATGCGACAATTTTCGCGAGTTCCACAAGTGATTTACGTACAGTGCATTAAACGCCGATGACGTCACTTGTTCCTATATTTTCCCACATTTTCTTCCAGTGTTTTCCAACATTTTGTCACATTTTTCAGTGGTTTCCACATTTTCTCACATTTTTACATTTCCATTTTCATTACTGCATTTAGCATGCGACCCTTTTCGCGAATTCCTCACGTGATTTACGTACAGTGCATTAAACGCCGATGACGTCACTTGTTCTTGCTACGCGATGTGTTCCTTTTTGGAGTGACCTCGCCCAATTGTGCGCAGTAAATCTGTTTTATCGAGATTTCTTCTCTGTTAGTGGACCGATTTTGTTCAAATTTTCACCGGATCGTCCCAGACGGGGTTCTCATCCGGGTCACGATCCGTTGTATCGTTTTCCCGGAATTTGGTTCACAGACAGACGGCCATACTCACAGACATCGTGAAAATTGGGTCTATTTCGACTATTTTAGTCATAAAACGTAAGGAACATTAATTGACTTTTTCTTCTTAATTGTTCGCCGTAACAATACCTTCTTTATATTGTAGTTTTTTTTTCGGAAAGTTATCGCATATTTCCACAATCTTAGTTAAAAAACATAAAGACGTTTTCGCAATGCGATTACCTTACTTATACATCAGTGATGTATTCGGAAAGTAACAACACCATAAGTAAAGCAGTTGACCGGAAAAAGTATATGCTTATAACATACATCCGGTGAGGTGCAATCTTATAATGTCAAATCTGGCAGACCGTTGGTAAGTGTGTATTGGGATGGAGTTTCGTCTGAAACCCTTCCTAGAGTCTCGTCTGAAACCCTTCCTGGAGTCTCGCAAGGATCATTCCTAGGTCCATTGCTATTTGTGCTGTACATAAACAATCTACCATCACATAATAATTGCGGAATAGGGATTTTCCTATTGTATGCAGATGTCACCGATACCTAGACGACGTGACTCAAATCGGCTCTTCATCAAAATCGTTGATATTCAATAATATGTTATTCATAAATGACGCATATGACTTTCTCTCTAAGGCCTTCAGACAAGAATAGGAGCGATGCATTGGACACGACACTCTGGGCGTGAAGATTGACTCAAAGATGAAATGGGATGTACATGGTCATTCTTTGGCAAATAAAGTATATAAGGGTGTATAAGTGTGAATCCACCTTTAGCAATCAACAAAGCTAGATTTCGATCTTGTTAGATCTCAATCAGTTTAGCTCAGCTAGTGAGGATGAATTCACATACTATCTCGCGTGGTTAGATACAAAATAATACTACATGCTCATGTCATCAGGATCACCGAGTAGTTAATGTTTGTGGAGTCGCCATATGGCGTTAAAATTTCTCTCTAGAGGGAAAATTGTATTATTTTATCTAAAGGTGTTTTTGTTTTGATAAACTATACTGTGCATCACTATAATAGGCACCTTACGCGGTCAATAATATTCTCAGTCCTAATACTGTCAGTATTTGCTTTAATCCTCCTTTTATTTTTGTCAAGTAATTAATTATCCGGGTAAACATCAGTATTCTCTTAATTCCATCATTATTATACCTTACACGATCAGTAATACTGGCAATATTTTAGAATAATGAATATTTTAAACATATTATGATACAGTAATATGTACTGTCATTATTCTAAAATATTGACAGTAATATTGATCGTGTTATTATATTAAAGGCACCTTTAAGATTTTCCAAAGCAACCACATTAAGGCTGGGATTTAGCCTATACTTTCCTTATGGCGAAACTTGTGTAATTGTTTCCAGCTTTTAGGCAAAACTACGCCATGGAATGGCATACAATTTATGCAAGTCAATAAAAACACTTCATCCTTGGTATTGAAACTTAGTTTGCAAGAATTGATGACTAAAATTTGTAGTTATAGCATGTTAAAGATTCGACTGTATAGAAGGTAACAATCTAGTAGTTTAATCACTCCCATACATATTAAATAATCATATATCGAAAATTCAAGATAATCATGTCCTATACATCGATAAGTATTATAATATTTGAAAAATTGCTGCGTAAATAAATATCTCCTTCATTTTTAATGCTGGAAAGATTGGAATATCGATAAGTCGATAAGGGTCATATTCGCAAACGTTGCGTAGAATTCTTTACACTATATGTTTTTTTTATCATATTAAAAATAATTTTTGACAATCCCACCTAGCCTACGAAATACGTGCAACATTATTCTTTTGTATACGTATTTTTGCAACTCAATTTATGTTGTAGTTAAAGAGAACGGTGCGAATTTCTTATACGCATTTCGCATATGTATTACATGTGCATCACAAGTTGGCTAATCAAAAAATGCCACCCTTAAAAAAATATCATATTATTTCCAATGTTATAATACTTATATTTACATATGATATTATATAATTTGATATCGATGAATCCTCGGCGTTTTCACCATCTCCTTGTGGACTTCAAAAGCCTGGAGCGAGGAAGACAATACCAATATTTTAGCAGCAATAGCAATGGACCTAAAAATTGCTCTTGCTATTTATAAGTATTTAGCTTTAAGGCTGTATTTGAATTTGTTTATTTCTTTGTCATTTCAAGAGGTTGTTTTTGTATTCTTTATATATATATATATATATATATATATATATATGTATATAGATGTTTCGTGGGATAATATATCATGTTGTAGTATTACATAATACATAATTTTGTTTATTACTGTAAATTCACATAACATTACAGAAATTATACTAGCAACGGCTCTATATGTTTTATATAACGATGTTATTTTGCAGCATTCATATATGTCAAATCGAAAGACTGTATTATTATTATTATTAGCCCGTTACAATTGTTTTGAATAACATTTCTATTTTACGACAAAATGCAATTTATATATAGAAAGCCTCTATTGGCATTATCCCCATTACATTCACAAACAAAATGAGAAAATGCTATTTATATTCTATTGGTTATTATAAGTTTATGCATGATAGTTATTAACTTGCGATGAGCATGACTTCGTTATAAGTTGCAACTGTAGGGGAAAAGTTTGCAATCTCGTATTGCACAAAACCAGGAAATATATTTATTAAATTAAACCCAAGCTTGCATTCAATGGAAAAAATATACACTCCAGTGATAATATTTAATAAAAATGTTCTAGGAAAACTACTAACTGCACACTAATCTGGGTTAACTAGATTGCGTGTACTTTATTGCTCGCTACAGGAAATAAGGTTAGGTAGCTTCCAGTAATTTTTATACGCTTGTTGGTAAGTAAGAAATAATTTTGAAGAATCACAAAAGACAAGAAATTATGTTAATTTAAATTTGTGTTTATATGAGTTTTGTTACAATTTTTGCGTTCTTTAAACTGAAACCGGGATCCCGGTATTAATACCGATATTCTATTCATAAATATATTTTAAATGTTATAATCGTTATTATACATATTTTGTGATTTTAAATATTTACAAATAATTTATACTGCATGTGATATTATGATAATATAACCGTTTCAGTCGGAAATAGGTAAAACCATGCCTAATTTGAATTATTTCCGTCCCGGGACGGAGCAATACGTTTTGAACGTGTGAAGAAAAATTTGAAGATCACTAAAGAGTCATAAAATCTACATTCTTAGATAGTTTAGAACTTCCATGCAGTTTTATTAGGGGATGAACCACTCCAACATTTATAAGTAGCAACTCCTGTCGAGTTTCAGCTTATTTCAAAGGTAATGAAAAAGAAACACATCCGCATAAACCAACACCTGATGTCTTAATTCTTTCAAGATAATTCTTGAAATGAGAGGGTTGAGGGGTTGACTACCAAATGGGAAGTTTTTATGCACGTTTATTACTTATTTTGAAACACATTTTTAAATTAGCGACTTTCTTCTGTTTCGCAATGACCTAAAAGCTCGTAAATGGAATTTTGAACCATCAGGAGAACATCCCTAGTGATTTGGTTTATGGCGATGTGTTTCTTTTTTCATTACTCTTAAAATAAGGTAAAACACGACAGGGGTTCCTATTTAAAAATGTTAGAGTGGTCATTCCCTAAAAGAACTCCACGTTGCTTGGAAATTCTAAACTATCTAAGAGTGTAGTTTTTATCACTCTTTAGTGATTTATTTATTTTTTCTTCGCTCGTATAAAACTTATAGCTCCGTCCCGGGACTTTTGGGAATGTATGTTATATTATATTTATACGTACCTATTTTAATTTTCAAATACAACTTTTTATTGTGTATTGTCATTACTAGTAAATATAATAGAGTTACCATTACTAGTACTCATACTTAAAAAAAAGTAATGTATTATTCATACCATTACTATTACAAACAAGTGTAATTTATTAATCATTAGTCCCGCCTCTGGTCAATTATGGCAGAGATCTGCCATTATAACCAAAAACTATAACATTTAAGAGTGATCCCAATATGCGGGTATGTAGATTTTGTTTCTCACATCATCACGTTCCATATTAAATTCCAATAAAATAGATTTTTATTTTTCAGACGAATAAAATTGATGATATCTAAATACCGGTATTTAAAACTAGCTCAAAGCGGTCCGGGTTCCCGGTTTTGCAATCTCTATATACATAGCATTATACTTTACTATCCTAAAAACGATGTATCTTTGACACATTATAGTTTCTTTTCTTTCCGAATACAGCACTTCTGTATAAGGAAGGTATTATAATTTTAATTATAAATTTTAATGGGTATGTTACATTTCTTGTTAAAATTAGTAAGGCCCAGTGCATATCACAAGCTGGAACTGCACCTTATTTCCCTATATAGTATTGCCTATTGTAATGTATATTGCATGTAATGTAATTAATGGAATTATGTGTACTATATTCTAGGAAATAAAAGTCCTATTATTAATATATAATTTATAATTATGTGCAAAAATATACTACCTTCCAATGGACAAAAAAAAACAGTTAATTACAACATTTGCCCATATAGAAGTACAAAATTAATTTTCAGTTCCACCACTGATTTCAGTAATGCTAGAAATCGGTAACTTTGCAATCCTTCCACCTTTACAACTCTTTATAATCAAACACAGTTTTTAACTGTATAAATACGTTCAATAATTGTTCAAGTTACGTGACTGATGTCACATTATTGCTTTGTGTCATTCCTCTATGAAGTTCATTAAACAGAACTCACGTTGCACTATTATTTGGGGGGATTCATTCAATACACAATCATATTTGTTATAGAAACGTGATGTTCAATCACCTGCTGAATACGGAATTAGATAATATGTAGGAACGATTAAACAATGTACGTAGGTAATATGTGTAATGTATGCAAATGACATACCATTCACCTGCATTATACTGCAGCTGGTCATTCGCATATGATTGTTTTCTTTATCTCTTGGTTTTAACACGTTCCACTTTAACTATGCAATCACATTTTTTTATACGCGCAGACGTCATGCTGCATATAGAATGTGCTGATAACTAAAAATCTGTTCTAAAACAAACAAGACTGTACTAATTATACTTTTTACTATGGTCATATTTTTATTTGAGATTTGCTTTGAGACAAAAAAATCAAAAACATATTCGGCGCATGAAGCATTACAATCCGATAAGCATGATTTTATAATCACAATGTATTTTAATAATTAGGAAGATTAATAGTAATAGTAATAAGTATGTTATGTGTAATTATGTGTTATACGTTAAATAAGTAATCCGCTTATGAGTAATATTTGTTTTTATAATACTGGGCATAGAAGAGAAGGTTAAAAAGAATGGAGAAGGTTAGGTTTTATTTATTGAATCATATGTCTTTTTAAGCGATTTTATCCTTTATGCTGGGTGATACGGATAGGTAAGGTTATAAAAGGATACATACTAAAAACTATGTAGTAGCAAAAGATATTTTTAGGTTTAGGTCTATCCATAATTACTCTACTAGAATCTATCGATAGTCTAATTAATATGAACACAAAATATCGATACTATCAATAAGTTGCAGCAGGGGTATGTTCAGTAACGGAGAGCGCATTTTAGCGTTTAGTCCAGACTAATTTTATTTTCAGAGCGCGTTTTTCTAGTCCGGAGTAAAAGTTAATATCTGAACGCGCTGGAGTGACAACTGATCCAAAACATAAAACAGCAAACATACAATGCGAAATAATATTATCATTATAACATATTTCTAGTGCTCTCCTAAATAAATGACACAGATTATATTACTGCACTTTCGTTGTTTGTATTTCGTATTTTAGATTATTGTAAACAATAGTTTACTAGTTTTGTTAAACATGTTATATATTATTTTATCATATGTTGTTATTTTTCCATGTGTTATTTTTGCAACGTATGAAAATGGTAAATGTATATAAAGAGTAAACTATTATTATACAACTAACCCCCTAGGAGGAAAGTTAAACGCCATCTGGCGGCACCACATCAAGTATCAATGCACACCCATATGGTAATATGGTATTATAATTATTAAGATATGCAATAAACATTTAAATATAATTACTAATTAATAATAAATTGAAAATAATTTTGTGCACTAAGCCCATTAAGTATATTTATGTGCTCATAAAATAATAAATCAACATATTTTCAACATACATTTTTTTTGCAATACGAATTTTCTATTCATATTCATTAAGGCAGGAGGTCATATTCATTGAGCACTCATTACATTAATTTATTGCCATGTTTGCGAGGAGAATATCTCCAATTGTATAAAACCATGCGTGGTTATATTTTTTTAATTGGCTAATACACAAACACAATATACTAATTAATCTACAATGCACATATTTTTCTTGGAACCTTAAACGAACCGTTTATATATAATTAATGAATGAAGTTATGTAGTGTTACCACAAACAACACATCTACTCTAAATGATGTCAGTTTTAAACAGTAGAAAGCGTTTGTGTAATCGCAATTATATTGTTTAAAAGCAAGAGTTTAGATGTTGAATTCTCAAGTCACATACTATATAATATTTAATTGAAAAGGATAAATATAAAATGAAAAGGATAAATATAAAATGAAAAGTCATTATATTTTCAACGAGTATCGCTACTGCTTCAATAATAGTCATAGGTTCGGTTGTATAATGTAGATAACTATTGAGTTAATTTCCGATTTGTGATTAAAACATCACATGACAATATTGTCACAATGCGACGTTGCCATATATAAATAAAAGTACGTGAGGCTTTGAAATGGAAACTTAACAACATTGTATGCAACATATAACAATATAATCCGGCTTTATACAACCGAGCTATAGTAGTATCTTATATTGCCCGAACTAATCATTAGTTCTACCTTTTTTGCTTATAAAATGATTTAATTAATTTGTATTTGCCGATAATTCCTCACTTTCATTAATTAATAAAATACCCCAGGCAAATCAACGGTCACAAATCTTCAGAGGTTTCCTGTAATGCGAATGCAACTAATTAAACTCCTCTGAGCTTCTTCGTTCAAAGTCGGAAAAGCCTTTCAGGCCAATAGCCCTATAAAGACAGACGTTTTTTTTTAAATATAATATTTTCCTATTTAAACATGCTATATATTTCTGCATACTAATATCTAAGGAATAATTAATGTAAAAACAATTAAATTAAATTAATTCATATCCTTTTCCAAACAATTGGACAGGAAGATAATTCTGATAATCCGTGACCTAACTCCAATGTTTTTTCCTTGGATGTTATTTAAAACAACATGCGTATATACAGCTGCCGTTTAGAAATTATCTTAGGAATACTATAGAAAATTACATTAATGAGATAACTCCTGAAATTATGAGAAATGTACATAAATACCATATGTATTTCAAAGTACAAAAATATTAATGATGAGATGCACCAAAGGACTATACGTATTGAAAATAATGGTAGTAACATTGGATAAAATAGTACTCTTTTCGTGTAAAATTGTTGACTTGTTGAATTGTTATGTTGTTTGATAATACTTTCTATTAGTAAGATCACAATTGTGATTCTTAGGTTAGAAATAATGCAGATACTGTAAAATTGCAATAATGACATTTTTTAAGTGTCCACTTGAGAGTAGAGACTTAAGAGCTTTTTTCGCCATTGGATCAAATGTCTGAGAACGCGGGCGAGCGGGGACACTTGGCTTAAGAAGCTTATAACAAAATGTTTGTCCAAATATGTCTAATTTCCTACCATACACTAGTGTGTATTATATAGTTGGGCTTTGTTAGTTGTTAATATAGTTGCTTATCGAAATCATATATATGAGAGATTTGATTAGCACACCATATTTTGTTAAACCGTCTGCAATTGATAAAGCCCATCTTTATACATGCAAATGCAAAACAAAACATTTTTGTCGTAAGTAATTCCAAATTCGTATTTAGAAGCTTCTCTCAGTTCTAAGTAATATTTCCTTATAACATTTTCACATATCTTAAAAACAAGGGTACTTTAATCTTAAACCGTTTTATACTTTTTGATTATACCTCGTATACGCTTATTTTTGCTTATTAAGTTTGAAATAATGCAATTTTTTTGAAGTAATACAATTTTCTGAAAAGTTAATTGACACATCTGGTCCAACTTTCTGGCGGACACTATATGTATAACATTATTGGGAAAATATATTAGTTTTCGCCAACGATTTACATCGGAAGTTTTACAAAGATCAACCATTAGCACTTTAGGGGTTTACATTCATGCATCGATATTAAACGAACACAATTACATTACTCTCAGATAATTTACTCAGAAGTCTTTGATAAACGGCACGTGTGACATTGGTCAGACAGTATAAGCAATTGTTGAAATAACTAATCTAGCGCTGAAAGATTAATTGAGTCATTGCCTTTGATAATGTTTAGAAATGTATGTAGTTTAAATAAATCGTTTGTCTTTATTTTATTATTTACAGTGTTTGAGGCGCAGCGATTCAAATCATCGATGTTTATTTATAAACCCTTTGTAATTTCATAAAAAGTTAATCAATATGTAGGTCATATTTGTGACGATTGAGTGATTATAATTTTTATTTGCGACTCAATGGAGGCGAGAAACTTGTGTATTGAGGATATTACTATACATTCAATTAGTAAATTGAAAATATGTGATATTAAATTTATGAGGAAACAAGGGGAAAATTAATTAAATTTAGTGTTTTAATTTTAGGTGGGTAATGTAGAGATGTCAATAATAAGGTTATTTATTTCTTATTTTATTGTTTGCTTTGCAATAATAATAATATTTATATTTGGTGTTCGCAATATACAAATAATAATAAAATTTTAAGATGAATATTATTAGAATTCTAGGTAATGTATTTTTATTAAATTTATAATTTTATTAAGTTTAGAAAACTTAAGGAAAATTTAAAAGTAGCAATTCCTAATACTAATATGTAAACTGCTTTTGAAAATTATCATCGAAATTTGGAGAATCATCCAATTTTATAAGTAATATATTAATCATAGGTAGCGTATGCCAACCAAAATACAAAGCGGATTTTACAGTACATTCTTTTGTACGCTGATAAATCAAATTTTTTGGAATCGTGATTGATATGCCTTGATTTCGAATGTAATAAGAATGTGTATTCAATTGGTGTACTTTTAGTAGTAAAATAATGAGTCGTCCGAGGTATTTGAAAAGTTTGGAATGTGTGATAGCAAAAACGTTGGTTGATGAAGGTAGAGGTATGCGTTATGTCGCTTGTCTTCTACATGTTAGCTATACAATCATATGTAGGTTGTTACACGTAGGGTAGAAAAAGGACCACTAATGCCAGAAATGACTAGTTTTTTCCACTTAAAGTGCCTCATCGCAATAAAACATCAATAACTGGAGAAAAGTTCTATTCTATGATGAAACAAGAATAACCCTGAAACCTTCCGATGGGCAACAGCGTCTATATAGACAACAAGTAGAAAAAATACCTGCGTTCAATTTCTTGCCACATCAACCCTTTGGTGGTGGGTCTAAAATGTTTGGGGGCGGCATTTCTTTGGATGGCCGTACATAGTTAGACCCTATTCGTGCAAGAGCAGTGAATGCTGAATTCTACGTAGAGAACATTCTCCAAGTATCATGTTCTAAATTTGCAATGCAAGTGCTTGAAAGCGGGAAAGGAGGTGATATATACATTGGACAAGCTGGTAAAACTAGGGGAGGAAACAATAGAAAATAGGGCGGAGGCCAGACGGAGGATTGAGAAAACATTATCACTGCTTTACGCCTTTTTGACACGTACGATAAAATGGTTACGTCTATTGAAGATAAGGCAGGACGATCCTTATGAGGCTTTTATTCAGGTAGTATATCGCATTTGGCCTTTCGCAGAGTTCGTGTATGTTATATTGACTTTATTCAGTTCAATTATAAGTTCCATCGATGAAAACCAATGTTTTCCAATAATGGAAATAATGATTGTTATTATTATTATAACTATTATAGTCGGTTTTATATATGATTAAACTCTCTCCAATAGGACACTGATTTTTTTTTTATAAAAATTATTTATCATTACTAGGCGTTGGTTTGGCATGGATATTAAATAACCGCACGGAGAGATCCGCGTAAAACGTAGAAAATTTGCATGCATACTGTTTAAAAAATCATCAACAATGCGATTTCTCACAATTCACTGCGTTTTCCCTACATTGCACGCAGTAACTACATTTGCACGATAGAGGTCAAACAATAGTTGCAGCATTCATTTACATCAAGGATGATTGAAATAAATCTATATTGAATAATTTTCATTTGGTAAACATGGTATAATAGATCACACCTACATATCTGGAATTTAGCACATTGTTATCTCTGTGGGTGCGCAATGCAGTAATTTTGTTCTAGGAATATTATAGGTTGCTCGCAACGGGTATAATTAACTTTGACAGCATACATAGGATACCTTTTAGAGTAAATAAGCTTATAATCAAATAAACTATTTCTGTTTTTTTTAATTTCCTACCTACCCTTTTGTAAGATATTAACAATATTAGGTTCTTAGGATAGCCGTTTCATTTGTAGAATTATTTGTTTACTTATTTATTTGTTTACTTTATCATACCGTGTGAATATTCTTATTTTGTAAGCATAAATGGTCAAAAGTAATCCTTATTTCCAATGATTTAAAGTTGGTCTATACTCAAATTAAATAAGAATTAAATATAAAAGGAGCAGTAAGTGAATATTCTTATTTTTATGCATAAATCATAGAAATTAATGTCTCATTCCATTCATATAAGGTTGGTTTAAGCTGAAATTAAATAAGTATAGACCTATAAAAGAAAAAATTAGGAATTAATTTTAGAGGGATATTTACTAGTATTTTGTTTATTGTGACAAAAATAACAACAAGAACTAAATTATGTACAAACAATTTCTTTTATTGAACTGTACCGTGATCGAAGTTTATTGTGGGACTCAACTGATTCACAATACAAAAATAGAAACAAAAGGACTAATGGAAATTATTTTTTGGGGTATTGAAACCTTCAGGATTAGAAAAAATTTCAAAGCCAGAAAGAAGGAGATCGTGTCAACAACTACAATGTCAATTGCAGCAGCCGCCACTGCAGTATCTTCTGAATCAATCATTTAAAAGTTAAATTTAATTAAAACTAGGTAGGTATTTAAATTCACCATTTATCGATATGTGTCGATCGAGTAGTCCACACATACTGAGGTAATGTGGACCGAAAGTCGACCTTATTGATTAGCATAGTGTGGACGCGGCTTTATATCGCAAAATAAAAGTGTTGTAATTTAGGACTGCAACAAATAAATTAGGATTAAGTGTGTTAGCATTATAGTAGTTAATAGAATATTTTCAATCAGAGTATAGGGAATGAATAATAATCTATGTTAATACAAATAATCAATGTCCTATTAATATATGGTATCGATAAAATACCTGTAGATGAATATGTGCATAAGGTATGCATAAATAAAAAGGCTATAAAGCAGCTGCAAGTATTGTAACTGACATTGTGTTAGTTTATAATGTACACTAATCACTTCAAAGTGGAATAAATCGTGCGCACTTTCTAATTTTGGATATGCACATCTGCTCTTGATTTCGATTCGTGCTAAAAGAAAATTGGCTTGTTTAACGTCAGCGGACAAAGGCAATAATTATGCCAAAAGCCATAACCTTCTAGCGTGCTAGATATTCATTACCATCATGTTGTGCAACGCCGGAGACAATGGGGTGCTAAAGTGTGATAATTATAGTTGACTATGAATTTTAAATGATCAATTAAATGTTGAATATTATATAAAACGTTTTCGGTAGTAGAGTTTTATTATGATTTGTAATGAAGAATTAATTAGTTCAAACAAACACACACACACAACAATTTATTTTTAAATTTTATTTATTTACTGTCGCCGTATAAATTACATACGGCGACAGTAAATAAATAAAATTTAAAAATAAATTGTTGTGTGCGGTCTATTTCTTATCGGTCACATGAAAAAAATATTGCCGATTTTTAGTGGCTCTAATAAATCAATAAAATAACCAAACTAATATATTTTTTTGTCTGAAAATTATTTCATATTATAACTAAATAAAATAGAATATAACTTACATTTATTTTTATATGATTAGAATTTGTAAGAATAAAAATGGGATATCAAAAATCACGAAAGGACAACAAGGATGATGTGTGCTCCCAGACTATTCCACATCTATAGACAAAGCGTGAAGAGAATGGAGGAGAGAATGCCACAAAATGGGTGACGAATTGAACGATGACACCACGTTGTAGCACAAGATAAAGAAGATGCTCATACTTGGGTACAAAAATATCAAGCTGTGGACGGACGGAGCCAGAAATAGATTCGGATATTCCAAGGGAAGAAAGTAATCGGCAGCCTAAATTCAATCCTATGAGTCATTTTGAAGAACAATAAAACATTTCTCTACAATTCTACTCTAAAGAGCACTGTGCTATATTGTAGCGAAACGTAGCAAATCTATAGATGTAAGTGTTGCAATTTAGGACTGCAACAAATAAATTAATATTAAGTGTGTTAGCATTATAGTAGTTAATAGAATATTTTCTATCAGAGTATAGGGAATGAATAATAATCTATGTTAATACAAATAATCAATGTCCTATTAATATATGTTAGAAATTTCTATCGATAAAATACTCTAAATAGCACTGTGCTATATTGTAGCGAAACGTAACAAATCTATAGAAGTAAGTGCCTTTCGTGTATCACTCTGGGCCGCTTCCGATGCGCGTAATTCTACCTCGGCCCTTACAACCGGCGGCGCAGGACTGCAAGAACTGAGCGATACTGCACGCCATGGGGGCGACTAGCAATGATAAACTATGTTAAACGAAAACGCCTGTAGACTGGTAGCATCAATATATTTCAACTTTAGCACACATTTAGCATACCCTTCTGGATTTGTAAAACTCGTGAAATATTCGATCGAGAGTTATTACCCCAAAAAAATACATATGTAATATCTGATGCGAAAAACATTATTTTTACTTATATTATTTGCATTATATATAATATTAGATTACGAATTATTAGATATTAGATCACGAATAATGCGAACGCTATAAATTAATGAATTTAATTTTTTTAATGATCCTATCTAGAAATTCCAATTTAATCTATGGTCGATGATCCAAGATATTTTTTACTTGTATTTTATATATTTATATAATTTTAAGATGTATGTTGTTAAGAATCATTTCATTAGGAACGCTCAATTCGGATCTATTTGTCATAATATTACACAATTAGTTTTATCTTTATTCAATATTATACGAGTTTTCATAAACCAACTTTGAATATCCCTGAAATGGATGTTAAGTTGTTCCTTCTAATGTGCAACATAAGACTATACATAATATTGTAGTATTATCATTATAGTTGAAAGCATTATGACATGACTCACTCAGCAATTCAGGTACATCATTAATATAAATTATAAACAATAGGGAGCTTACAATTCTCCCTTAATTGCAGTTATTAGGAACCATATAGCATTACTTTCTAAATCATTAAATATTTAGTATTAAAAAGTATTCCCAATAAATATGTTTATACCCACGCCGATGTAGTGCAGTGGTTATTACCTCCGCTTTACAAACGGGCGGTATGGGTTCGAATCCCGGCCCGGATAGTAGATACCATTTGTCGTCGGGATACAATTAACAATATTTTAGAAAACTCGAGGACGATTTTCTTTTCACTCGGCAGAAGGACCCGAAGATCGGTTGGCAGTTACAGAACTGTAACATATACAGTAACTACTATGTCTTTAATGATGCGTATAAGTTGCATGCGGAAATAAACAAACTCCAATACTGCATCCAGTTACAAACAGCTATTTTCAACACATGACGCCTTATAGAAAACAAATTCGTAATAAATACGTGCCCGTTTTAAATAGTAATTTGTAATTAGATACAATCATGAACTCATATGTTTCCTTATGGTAATTTTGTACAACTGCATATAAAATACGAATAAATACAACCAGAATACGTGTTCCACTATAAGTCCTGTTATGATATTGAAAGTATAAACATTAGCCTTGTTGAATTGTAGATTTAACATTGACCGTGTCTGCTTGAGGTTCTTGAACTTACCCTCCTCCGATCAATGAACACGCACTTGGAAATATTGGCGATTGGGGTGAATACACGATGATTAACTTATACAGTAGATATGCTATAAATAGGGGATATCAGTAAATTTTACACGTAACCTTCTACCAGCATATTTTACGATTATTGAAATTGATTCATAGTAGACGCCCACATAAAATTACGTGCATTTGTAAATATTTGTATCATATGAAAAATGCATTATGTGTAAGATACGAATATACAACCTTTAGAATAAGTCTATAAGTTTAAATTTGTATGGAACAACTACTGTATAAGGAAGGTATTGTTTTACCGAAAACGTCTTCACGTTTTCTAACAATTTTCAGAAGAAAAATATACGTCTTCAATCTTTATTGACTATCTGCCGGTAAAGGGAGGAACTCAGAGGAGTATTTACCTTAACTTCACACAAAACCTCTAAAAACTGTGACTTTAAGTGATTCGCGAAAATTCACCCCGATGAAGCTTGAACTCACGATCCCTAACGCTCGTACGAGACAGCGCCGCCTGTCTCTAACCACTAGGCCGTAGAGCTGGGTAAATTTTCATATTTTCCAACAATTTTATTATTTACATTTTATTAATAACACGTGTTCAATACAAGCGGATTAGGTATACTGTCTAATTTATTTATTTTAAATAATACAGACGCGGATTTACAGCATAACCTACAGGTGTGGAATGAAGAATTAAATAAATATGGGCTAGGAATTAACAAAGAGAAAACAATAGAGGTGGCTGTACCAGATCATTGTGAAAATTCCCTGGGCAGAACAAACAACGAAGACTCAGGAGAATGGACAAGGACATGGAACTAACTGCTCGCGCTGATCGACGCAGAAAAGCTGTGTATTTTGGACATATTTTATACCGAAAGAACAAATACCAATTCCTGCAATTCATGGAAGATGAAATAGAGGAAAAGTGCGGAATTAGAAGGAAAAAGTTTTCCTGGTTACGAAACGTGTGGTCGGCAATGGACAATCAAGGATGTCCTTTAAGAAGAAGGCATAGGAATAAGAAGATAGATGCCCTCAATTTTATCGATTTTTCAGTAGCGAATATTTTGGCGATCCCTAGCAATTCAATAGTAATTTTTTTAATATGAATAAAAAATAAACAAATTTTTTAATAATCATCACAATATCTATGAAACTCGCCGATGGGTCGTGACCTAAACTTTAAGAATCACTGTTTTACATTATGATATACAATTTATCTATTTTTGTATGAAGTAGCTAACATGTTACCGAAAAACAGAGCGTCCGCCATGTTAGTTAGTTAGTTTTTATTTGAACATCCTGTGAAACATATATTTTGGAAGAAGCGTTTTCTTATCTAAGTGACCGTTTTATATATATATATATATATATATATATATATATATATATATATATATAATATATATATATATATATATATATATATATATAATATATATATATATATATATATATATATATATATATATATATATATATAATAGAGCTAATTGTGTATATAATTGTTAAATGTTTCATACATAAAAAGAAGAAATATTCCACTGGAGTTATAAATAGAGAAATAAATTACAGTATTACAACAACAATGTTACTAAACTAACGTATATGTGTAAATTGAGTACTTAGAATCAAATCATCAATTCGTCACGAAAAATGAAGGTCTGCTAGAACAATATAGTCGCCAAATTGTGTGGGAATATATACTGCGATTAAAGCGACTCATTGTTTATTGATAATTATTAGCACTTCCGCCGTACTGTTGAATGAGAATTTTATGAAGCGATTATTGATTTCCGGTCACAGAGCTATGTTTACATACTAAATCTATCATCAGCACAGTTTTAATAACCACAGACATATGGAGAATTTATGCTGTCGCTATGATATTTTATTTTATTTACTTCTAGGCAGTACCTTTTCTAATTATAAATGCAAAATAATTTAATGCTAAAAATCTCCCTAAAGTGTAAATAACATTGGCGAGCATTTTATTAAATTTAAATATTAAAATACTGTATTTGTTACATTAGCAACTGGTTATTGATTTTGGGGACCTTCTGTGTGTTAGGACTTGCTATTTCAGGTTAGAGACCGGCAATGGCGGTGTTACATTTCACCTACTAATCAAATAATTAAATAATATAAATATAATCAGAAAAAAGTAAATGAATAAAAAAATGTATAATAAAATGAAATGTAAATTGCGATATATTTTAATTTAACAGTAGTAGTAGTTGTTACAATTTGTAACTGGCTATCGACGTGTGAGTGTTAGGACTTGCTAATTTAGAAAATCGTCTCCGAATTAAAGTGTCGTTAATTCTATCTCGACGACAAATAGTACCGACTACTAATTTGGTATCATTTATTCATAAAAGCAAATATTAAATTATAATTAATATTAATTAATATTAAGTCTGAATTTATATATAAAAAATATATATTACAGGATAAATTTAATGTATTTTATTGATTTTTTTACGTTTTAGTTACACTTAAAGCACGAATTGTTCAAGAACTAAATAATTAATGTAATGAACTAGATTCGGCTAGGTTATAGCTATTTACAAGTCTCCGATTACTAAAGAAACGTAAGACATGCGCCCCTTATATTAACATAAAATTACATAATATTCACAACCATAAAATTTTATGTAAAGGGGATTAAGTATGGTTTTTCTAAAAAATGAGAGACTCCCAGTGACGTTCATGACGTTATCTAGCGTACAATTCTTTGTTTTATTAATGAAGAAGAAGAAGATATATTTATTGTAACATACATATATACAAGATACATACATACATGTACAAGAGGCCATCGACCGTGGTCTTTCAGCCTTTATTAATGAAAAAAGTAAGTTATATATTTATTATTACTATTATTATTATTCTCATATGGTAAGCATAAAACACCCTCACGTAATGAACCATATTATTAAATTATTTATTAGGAGTATATATTTTTTTTAAATTCCATTATTTGTAATATATAAGACAACCTCCATCTGTTAGATTGAAATTTTGAATTCTGAAATTCCTTTATTACCACTATTTATTATGTGTAGATTGAATAAATAATATGACAATGTGAGAGAGAGATGAGTGAAGAACAGCGTGTAATTGACGTCGGTATTTAGCCCATCCTGTTATTAATTAATTTCCGGCGCCCTAGTTAATTGCTGTCCATTATAAACGTCCTAGTTGTTAATATAGGGCTATGCATTTTAATGTGACATCAAATATATTAATTTCACAACACCATTTAACACACGGTTGACGTCTTTATCCTGCGAGGCTCGCGCGCTATCCAATTAAATCAAAACTACTGAGAAAAATATAGATAATTGTAAAGAAAAGTAATATTTTGTCTACTCTACTATTATATACGAGTTTTGTATGTTTACCTATTTAGCAATGAAAAAAGTTAGAGGAAAATCCAATTTTATTTATTCAATGTAAGAGTTCTACTTCTTACGTTGAAAAATAAAATAGTAATACACTTATTCCATGTCAACATTCAATAAAAAGACTTTCCAATTGTTTATTTTAAATTTTGGAATGAGATAATAGTCATACGGGGCGCGAGGTCGATGTTGAAATTCCACATTAATTATCTACTTCTTGAACAATTCGTGATTTATGCACCATGCAGCTGTTGTGCTGAATGAACAGCAGGGTTTTCTGAGCATAATTTTAGGGTATTTTTTTTGTATAGATGCTATAAAATTGAATGAAGAATATCCATATACTAGGGTTCCTACACCACTGGGATTCTCCCACGAAACAAGAGTGCATGCAATGGGTTCATAAAGGCTCTCCACTACCCAATAAGGCGGAGATGCAATTTTCTGTGAAAAGTGATGGCCACAGTTTTCTGGGACGCTGAGGGGATTCAATAATTATATTATCATTTTGTGGTATTTCTTTGAATAGGTGCTAATCAAATTCTCAGTTGTCTCTTTGTAGACATTTCCTGTTATTGTAGTTACTTAATGCATTGAGTATATGCATTAAGTGACTACAATAACAGGAAATGTCTACAAAGAGACAACTGAGAATTTGATTAGCACCTATACAAAAAATACCACAAAATGATGATATAATTATTGAATCCCCTCAGCGTCCCTTAAAACTGTGGCCATTACTTTTCACAGAAAATTCCATCTCCCCTTATTGGGTAGTGGAGAGCCTTCATGAACCCATTGCATGCACTCTTGTTTCATGGGAGAATCCCAGTGGTGTAGCAACCCTAGTATATGGATATTCTTCAGGATACTGCTTTCGATAAAAAATGCATGTCGCTTCTGTATTCAAGTTGCATATCACTCATTTTCGCCTGTTTAAACTGATATGCAAATGACAAATCGCACAATGAGAAAACAAATGTCGTAACTTCCAATAATAAAGACAAATTCATTACCACACATACACACACAGATATTTTCCAATAATGTCTATTTCAACTAGAAAAGTCATGTAACGAGGAGAACAGTTAAAATTAGCAATTGGGGTGTTTCGCGAATCCAATACCATATACAGTGGTGCTGTATTCGAAAAGTAACTACGCTAGACATGTCTCTTGCACAAATTTCGCCGAAGAAGGCCATGACATTATTCATAACATTAAATCTGATAAAATCAGCTATAACATTCTGTCATAACTGTCAATAGTTTTTTAAGACTGTCAACTGAAAACAATTTTCTTACCATGTCGGGGGATAAATTGTCAAACGCATACAATCTATTTGTGCACAGCGATGTTACGCCGGATCCCCTAAAACCCCCCAAAAATGATCCCGCTGAAGGTTTCCCGTTGCCCCGCGTGGAGAGGCAAACCCCGGCCACGATGGAAGAACTAGAGTCCGCTAAGATCCCGCTCCAGGATAGAGATTACTGCAGTCACTATTTGCTGAAATTCAGAGCTTGCAGAAAAGACGTCTACCCGTTCGTAGTAAGGTGCGCTCACCAAAAGCACGAATACCTCACTTGCATGTACGAGGACTATGTGCATCGAATGAAGGAGTACGAACGGGAGAGGCGGATGATACTTTGGCATAAAAAACATGCGGACACATCGTGAGTGAATTAGGAATCCATACTGGTAGTAGTTATTATATTCTTATTTGTAATTGTAAAATATAATTATTAATAAAATTATTTATTGATTGCTTCTCTTCGCACCTACAGCCTTATGAATAATATTACTAATGGTTCTGGATAGTTGGCTCGAAGGTAGCATAGCTGCAAACTCGTAGCTGGTTCCATTGTGAAACAGGTCATTGTGATTACATTATTAGTGATTATAAAGGCATCTTACACGATCAATAATACTGTCAATATTTTAGAATAATGACAGTATTACTATACGAGAACATTTTCAAATGTTCGTTATTCTAATATGTATATTAACAGTATTACTTACGGTGTAAGGTATAGTAATGGTGGAATGAAGAGAATACTGAAGTTTTGAAGTAAATACTGACAGTACTAGGACTGACAGTATTATTGACCGTGTAAGGTGCCTTAGGCCCAATTCACACATAAGCGGCGTCGGGCGCAGGCGCGGCGCAGACGAGGCGCAGGCGCGACGTTGCACATGCGATTGTGATGTTCATATGCAGTGAAGGGGTGGACATTGCACCTTATGTTTACGTAGAGGCGGCGTGGAAGAGTTATGCCTTTCGCCTCTTCGCCTACCTAGTCTTAGGCGAAGAGGCAAGGACGCGGTACCGGCGCTGCGAGAGGCACGACACTTTAAGCCCCCTCTATACAAACATGTGGTGCAATGCCCACTTAGGTGACAAGAGGCGGACATTTGCCTCGTGTTTCTCGCCGCGCCGGCACCGCGTCTTTACCTAAGACACGGTAGGCGAAAGGCATAACTCTTCCACGCCGCCTCTACGTAAACATAAGGTGTAATGTCCACCCCTTCCCTGCATAGGAACATCACACTCGCCTATGCAACGTCGGGCGCAGGCGCGACGTCGCACAGGCGATTGTGATGTCCATATGCAGTGAAGGGGTGGACATTGCATCTTATGTTTACACAGAGGCGGCGAGGAAGAGTTATGCCTCTCGCCTACCATGTCTTAGGCGAAGAGGAGAAGACGCGGTGCCGGCGCTGCGAGAGGCACGACGCTTCAAGCCCCCTCTATATAAACATGTGGTGCAATTCCCACTTAGGTGACGAGAGGCGGACATTTGCCTCGTGCCTCTCGCCGAGCCTCTGGAAAATTGTGAAAATTTTCCCGCGATAAGGATGGAACCTTGGCTCCCAAATGCTCAGTAGAAGACGACGACGTCTCTAAGCACTAGGCGGGGTAGGTACATTATAATAATAATAATAATACGTAATTGTAGATTCAGACATAAATGGATATAATTGAATTTCCAGTTAGGTATTTTTATCTTTTAAATAGATTACGATCGAAAATGTTAAATGCGATTATAAAAATCGATGGCCTGAAAGGATATTTTATAGGAGTTATAAAACTAATTTATATGCACGCTAGTAGTCAAACGAAATAAATTCCAACGTCACTGGGAATTTGCGATTCGCTGCAGTAATGCTTATCGCATCGCCACAAAAACTAGTCACTGCGCAATTCTGCATATCGGGGCTTTGTTCTTAATTCCCTGCACAATTATATGGGGAAAGTGCTGAAATTTCCACATGTACTAGAGGAAGTGCGATTGTTCACGCGATTGTTGTAATGTTATCTTGACTAGCACAGCTTCCAATTCTTAATTTATATTAGAATTACATTATTTTAAAGAAATATACAATTACCATTATTCGCATTTAAAATGACTTGCGCTACGTATAATAAACCTTGATATAATGGAACATTTTCGAATTGGTTGGTTGAAATCTTAAAATAAAAGAGTAGTAAGAACTTATCCAACGATGATATTACCAATACAATATTACAAACCGGGATAATCTTTGGTGTCCTAGATCTTTAAGGGCCGGTTCTACAATTAACATTAACTAGAGAATAAGGCTATTCGTGGAATAAGTTTTAGATATTGACGTCAATATCTAAAACTTATTATATATCACGAATAGTCTTATACTCCGGTTAAATGTCAATTGTAGAACCGGCCCTAAGTCACAAAAAAGTTGTACGTGTATATAAATGAATATGGTTTCCCAGAGAGCATATACCCCTCAACGTAATGCAAAATAGCATAGTGTTTAATTTTAATGAGTTCTACAACTTAAAAATTATGCGATGTGCAAAGCAAACAGCTGTTTTAGGACACGGTTTTTCTAGGAAATTAAGACCTAACTAACAAGATAACATGATATTTGTGCACCATTTTGTTATCCTTATTATTTTTAATTTACTTTATTATTATTGGAGATCGGTTTGATGTTCCTATGTTTTATTTTGGGGCAACTTTACGTAAATATATTTTTTTTGTTCCGAAAACTAGTTATGTAGAAACAATTCGCTGGTATCCCAATAATTGTTTCTCTCTCCCTTTATGTAAATAATTCATAATCATAACCATCACTATTTCCAGTATATTACACACTAAAATATAATTAAACAGTAAAATTTAAAATGTCTCAACCATAATGTAATGGTCTTTAAATTTAATGCACTCGTTTGGCACATATTCTACATATAGGAAAAATAATAAAAAATACGCCGTAACCTTGTTGAATAGTTATGATCCGAAACTAATTAATATCGCACGCACGGATGTGAGGTGTATAATTGATTTAATCTGCAAAGAGCCGTGGTTATTGTTCCACAGAAATGCGCAGAATGTGTACATAACGAGTCTGACCCATTTCCATCGGCTACCCAGTGCGTTGCTAAAGCAAATAAACAATATTGAGATGTAACGCATCTGCGAACAAATTAAGGTCAAGTTGTAATGATTTGATATATTATTAGCGAAACGGTTTTTGATGTAACATATCGTTACTGATGCGGTTGAAAGAAAGGCAATCATCCACATATATGCCGTTATACATATCTTGATGGATCAATTTTATAACGTTGTGCTTGATTGAAGATTCGTGAATGTATGCGCTTAAATTAGGTCAATAGATAGATATACAGTTTTGATCAGGGCTGGATACAAAATTGGGCAAACAACAAAAATAATGGGGATAAATATCCCGGATAAAATAATATAAACGCAAATAATTAGATGGATGGGATATGGCATGACAATAACAAACCAACGAACACCAAAGATGCTGTCAGCTATAAACCAACGAACACCAAAGATGTTGTCAGCTATAAACCAACGAACACCAAAGATGCTGTCTGCTATAAACAGATATTTCATGCTTTTAAAAAGTTATGAAAAAAGTAAATTTTAACCCACTAATGCCTAACTCCGCCTCAAGACGGACCACGCTTAATCGCATGTAACGATGCGTTTAAATATTTTATAGCATCTATGCCCAACGTCTCAAGACGGGCATACCTTTAGCAGGTGTACCAAGTGACGGTATACCGATCGCCAACATTTAAATATAGATTCTTTCATACATTCATCAGCGGTGTACAATTATATGACGAATGTTTTTTCGCAACGATAAAAAAACTTGCGCATTAGAGAGTTAAGATTGATTTTAACAGATTATTTATAATCTTCTAGAACTGCACTCTACTTTTCGAACTAAAGATCAAGAAACATATGCAAAAAGGATACTATTTTACTTTTCAAATACGAAAATCCTGGCGACTATAAATTCGTAACGGTATTACGGTGTTACTTCTACGTTAAATGATTTATATATATATATATATATATGTGTTATTATATGAACCTGTGAGAATGAAAAAGGTATAAGTAACATTTGAATTTTTTTGAAAAGGAGAAAATTTTGCGTTTGGTATTTATGTAAATCGACGTACGCAGTTACATTTTTATTTATGAATCAATTGATTTCATGTCTGAAACACTGCGTACGTCGATTTACATATCAAACGCAAAATCTTTGAAAAACAATTCAAATGTGACTTACACCACTTTCATTCTCACAGGCTCATATAGTACAAAATATAGTTTTAATATTAATTTAGGGAAGAGTGTGAAAATAATTATTTTATTAAAAATGTTGATTGGTTAGCTAAGTGCACATTATTTTTATATGAAAAAAAATTTATGTAGTAATTTATTATTATAATTAATACTAATTTGTGTTCCATTGCGAAATAACCTCAACCTAATAGGTCAGCTAATGCTCGTTACAAAAAAAAAATAGATCAAAATAGAAGGTCGTAGCTTGTAATTTCAAAACTATAGATTAGATCTGATTATTTATTACGATATATGATTATTTCTCTAAATACATAATTTAAATGCTGTTTCCGCTGTTCTCAAGGATGTTTCAAGTACATACAGTGTGAGTGTATCTTCTATCAATTGCTGAATAACTCAGTTTTAAATTGTTAAATGGCGTTTCAGAACCTGTATCTAAAGACCACTAAACGACACTATAGAATAGTACAAAATAACAGAGAATGTTCGGATCAATAAACAGCAAGCGTAAGCAACAGTAAATATTTTATTTTTGATAAATTACATACGCAATACCAACAGATTTGCTGTAAAAATGTAAAAAAAATTAAAATCTCACGTGGCCAGTGTACATAACTTCAACATAAGTATCATTAAAATAAAAATATAATATTGTTTTTAAGAAATTGAATCTTTCTTTAGAAGAAATAAATTATTTTATAGTTTTAATTTTCCATTTTTTTTTGCAATTGTTATGCAAATCTGTATACATTCCTAATATTTAATTCTATCATCATTTATTGTTATAACTATACTCGATATTTTCAACAAAAATCATTTCATTTTCTTGTTTGGAATTTAAATATCTACAACTACTATTTGGTAACTTTCTCTAGCTTTGCAGTTTTTTTTCGATTGAAGTTGAAACAATCCATATAATCTCCCTATGCCGTCATACCATTCGCCACTTCGGAGACGCAATTTTGAGGATATTTGTGGAATGTTCACTAACATTTATCATGTCTATCATTTATTTTGTGACAGTATTTGGATTTTTATTTCCCTCAAAATCTATCTAATATTTCTTCTTCATGTGTCATGCCCTCCAAGGGCGTTGAAGCCCAAATTCATGATTTATATTTTATCTGCAGCTTTTCGAAATAAGAACCTTGCATTTTGTACTTTGTAGCTTGTACTTTGTTGGCGGAGGTTCTTGAGCTAAATGTTCTGCGGTGTTCAATTTGAAACAATCCTATTTATTACCGTCATCTTGACCATATTATGATCGGATGGTATGGAAAGTAGTTTTGTGTGGTTTATGGACAAATATTGAAATCTTGCATTTGTCCTTTTGCAACCTAGGCAGTTACTTAGGAGCAAAAATTAACTTATATTATTTATTCAGTTCGGGAATATCTATTTTTCCCGGTTCTACTTTTGATAACTAACTTTAATAACCAACCTATTATATCTATATATCTCAATACGATTATTAGATCAATCTTATGTCGGTCACTGACATCAATTAGTATCAAATTGAAACGAGCTTATGTTTTCTAATTGACA
Source organism: Lordithon lunulatus (assembly GCA_963942505.1). NCBI lineage: Eukaryota > Metazoa > Arthropoda > Insecta > Coleoptera > Staphylinidae > Lordithon > Lordithon lunulatus. The sequence continues at coordinate 15,894,892 of OZ012666.1, forward strand.
ATATCATGAAACCGTGATTCATTGTAAAACGCCAATGAAAACGAATTATACCACCGTCATCGGTGCTATCATGTGAGATTTATGGCTGGCGGTTGCGGTGCACAATTCAATTAAAAGACATTCTAGAACCAATGTCAATTATGCAAAATAGTTTCAAAATACACTGATCCAAATAATTAGAGGATGTTGGGAATATACAAATTTGATATTCATAGACAATAGAAAAAATGATGTCCCAATATTTCTAACTAAAAAGTAAATTATTAAAAAACAAAATTAAAATTGTCTACTACTGATAAACTATAAAGGACCAATTAATGATATTTCGTCAGCCTTTTTTGTTGGTAAATCTGTCATTTAAGTTTTTAGTAATTGAAACATGTAACATTCTTATTTCTATGATGGAGTTTATACATTTATTTCTTTTTTCTAGGTTTTCTATTTTTGATGATACATAAATAAGCTTCCGGTAAATAATTTTCAAAAAAGCATTTAATTAAAATGGATGAGCTTTCCAAGCTTTCAAAATACTCCTTAACAGACTGATTGAGTTTCAGAAATCGCTACTATTAAACAACACTGTATCTATTATTTGGCGAAAAGAACACGCGGCACGGTTGATAGTAAAACGTCTGAGGACAAGTGTCCACTCGTAATGATGAACATTAGGTAAATTCCAAAACAAAATTACAAACCTTTACAAATATTGAGCCCCAAGTTTTAAAACCCGGACAACTTAAGAAAAACGCCAGGACGTCCCCGGACGCCTCTAAAACTAGGACAAGTCCGGGGGAATTCACCGGACGGCAACCCTGCCATGACTCCATAGCGATCTATGGTTGTGACCATAAAGGCCAAAGCATCTGTACTTATATTTCCCGGACAATGACCAGTTCTTAAATTCTTAAAACCACTCGTTTCGAACGTATTTGTTTAACTGTCAAAGCAAAATATGGACAATTCACGATGTCAGCTTGTAAAACTATGGAATTTCGGTTTACTAGCCTTAAGAACCCTAATAAAGCACAATTCCATCATTGATCGAACACAAATCGTGAATTGTCCACATTTTGCAGGGCGACTGACAGTTAAATTCAAAACGAGTGGTTTTAAAAATCGCACCCTTAGAATCAAAGTGAAACATATTATAAAACCCTTTTATGTCAATTCATGGTATGGTTCTTTAATTAGCCACATAAAAGAAGAGTCATTGATAGACCAAGACCTCAGTCGAAGTTAAGATAAAATTACCTATTTCACTATCTTAACATCGCTCTTGACAAAACTAATAGGCTACGGTTATTTACGCAATTTCGTTTATCAAAAAAAAAAACTATATTCCTTCAACCAACAAATTAATAGAAATTGCAATGTACTATAAGAATTTCTCGAAATTCAAAGCAACAATGTCAAAATGTTCCTGATTGTGCCAACGATGTTTTTCTTTCTCCGTTTTCGAAATAAAAAAATAATAAATCCGGTAATAAACCAATTTTGAGAAATTCAAAGTAACAATTAAAATTATTTTAAGTAAACAACATTGCCATGAGGAAATTAAAAAAAAATCAAAATTATAGCACCATCCAGTTATTTCAACATAATACTTTTGTGGGGCAAATTTAAGGTGCTATTTCTTCACAACTAAATTTGATAAGGCATTGTAGAACTGTTTGCATAATTTCGGTTTCAGTTTTATACTAAACTAATCTGAAAAAATCGAACAAATTGATTGGATCTGGAAAACGTGATTTAATTGCCAAACAAAACAAATACCAAATTTTTTCTAGCAGCTCGTGTTGCCACCTCAACCTCGAATAACGGCCTGACACTGCCATTGCATAATAAGGTTTTTAATGTTGAGTTGAGTAATATTTTCCCACTCCTGAAGAGCAATATGTTTCATCTGCTATCTTTGCCGACCCCACGTATTATTTTGCATAAATAGATAACCAGGACCAATAAACTGAACATAGGTCATTACATGATCCTAGAGAACTTCGTAGGACTATCAAAAGTAATACCTGCCCAAAATATTTTAAACCCACCACCAAAGAGTTAATGTGGCACGAAATTAAACGCATTATTTCTCCTTGTTTATACACACGCTGCCGCCCATGGAAATATTTAGGACTTATTCTCGTTTCATCAGTGTGCATTATGCTTGTGCAAATCGTAGTCGAGCTGTCCTGTTAGCCCTGATGAGTTCTGGTGCTTTTTTTTTACTGGTCAAACCTGCCTCTCTCAGTCTTCTTCTCAGGGTAAGAACAGAAACATCCACATTACTAACGGTCTGTAGCTTAATCTTCAATAAAAAAATTGTTGCTTGATGATTTTGGCCGAGAAAACAGTCATTCCTCGCCCATTTTCTACCCTGCCCGTGTCTCCTAGAATGACAATCAGTCGCCCTGTTCTAACATTAGACTTGTGGTTCTATGGCTAACATGTAGAAGACGAGCGACATAACGCATACTTCTACCTACCAACAAAATTTGACTTATCAGCGCACAAGAAAGAATGTACTGTAAAATCTCGCTGTCTATAATTAATATATTTAAACAGATAACGTTTGGTTGATCTTTAGACATCCACCCATCCCAGCTTTGAGCGTATAGTTTTCTTAATAGATAACACGCTTCTTTTAATTGTTGAAACAATGCAATAATTTATTATTTTGGTTATTATTTATTATTTTACGTGAATACAAACCCACCTTTAACCTATAAAATAAAAATAAGGAACAGTAAATTAATTGATAAATAAAACGATTTTTTACTTTGTTTTTTATCACACTGCAGTTACACTTTGCAACTAGTTTCGGCTAAGCTCTAGCCATTTTCGAGCTCCTCCCATGATTTTATTTATCCTTTAAAATGAATGAATTATCACAAAGTAGACGCCTAAACAATCCAATATTAGTAAATTAATTGTTTTATTTTTTAAGCATAAATGCTCGAAAATAATTCTTATTTTCACTGATTTAATATTGGTTTAAGGTGTTTAAGCTGAAATTAAATCAGAATAAACCTATAAAATAAAAATTAAAATAAGGAATACATTAAGAGGGATATTTTCTAGTATGTTGTGTATTGTGACAAAATTAGCAATAAGAAATAATTTGTCAGTAAGGTGGCTTAATACTAACATAAAATAAGAAATAAAATAGGGGAACTTAGTAGAAATAAAGATTATTTTGAACTAGTGTTCTCACAAAATAAGAATATTGTGTGAACAACAGTTTAAAATTATCTTCATTTCTACTAATTTCTTCTATTTTATGTTAGCATAAACCCACCGTTATTCTGTATTATGGCTTATATTATTTTTACTTTCCGAATATATCTGAATCTAAATAAAGTTAGTAGGTAGTAGTTTTTTGAAAACAATTCCTTACTTTCAAGACTATAATAAATCGAAAATAATTAAAACACCAATTAAATTATTAGTTTAAAAATATAAAAAGTTACCACCCCAGACGTTAAATCGCACCCACTACTCCCACTTTTACAATGCCAGCGCACAAAAATCATTAAAAACAGGTCGGTCGGCTTCAAAACATTGATTTGGTTTCAACCGGCTTACTTTACTGTAATTATATCCATATGGCTAAAGTAATTTTGATTAATTGACAGATTTGACACGGTGCGTTTAAGAGCCCCCGCCATTTCTTCATCGATTAGCGAACCGTGTACCACATTGCAATAATTATGCATTTAGTGAGCCAAACCAGGACAAGTAATCAATTTAAATTAGATGTAAACATAGTTTATTTCACAATTGCGGTTTTTTTATGTAAACATTATGCGTTATTTCTTAATAAGGCAAAATTTGAAATGGCATTTAGAAAGCGCAACGCTCTACAGCAATTATTATTAATAACGTGTCATAACTATGTTTTCTAAAAATAAAATAAAAAGCAGTAAAGTACTTTTAAAACGCAGGTAGCCAGACCATGAACGTGCACACCTCAAATAAGGGCCCTTATCGAAATAAATAACATTTCCGCTCCATTTAAAAACATACAATGGTTTTAGCAGATGTGCGGACAATGTAAGTTAGAAATAATTCAAATGTTAGTCATTGTTTGCAAAAACAAGCTTACTCAGTGATTATTTCCTGTGTAATAAACATAACACATATTTTTATGTTATTCTTGTCATATTTACAATAAAATGACTAGCCTACACTATTCGTAACATATCAACAAAAGGTGGATTTATACCGACATAAAATAAGAAATAAGGAGTTTTATTTATCCTTTTAATAATGAATTTATATTAAACGGTCCTTATTTTCTATAATATTATTTATTATTACAAAATAAGTAATAAAAATTAAACATTAAAGGTGGATGCCGAAATAAAATATACAAGATAACAATAACAAAAAGACTTATTTTGGACTGATTATGGTCCCAATAAGAATACGTACTACCATGTGTAAAATGTAATTAGTTTGTCATGATTTTACGTTGTGTCAAATAATAATAGTAATAATATATCTTCATTAAATTATATTCTAGTATGCATAATCTATAGTCAAATTAACCCTTAAATTCATAGTGTTGAAGAACTAAAACATTGCCGTTTGCAATGTTCACTAAAACGTTGTTTTAAAAATTGTAATTCTGCATACATAAAAAAAAACTTCTATCTCTATAGGACTATCAGCCGTGATGCTTTTCCGCCGGTAAAGGGAGAAGCTCAGAGGAGTTTAATCACCCGGTATTTACCTTAACTTCACAGAAAACCTCTGAAAAACTGTGAAAGGTGATTCGCGAATATTCGTTCCCTGCTGGGGATCGAACTCAGCTCATGCCTCTAACCACTCGGCCACTAAGCGGGGTTCTGCATACATATTATTCAAGATTTTGCTAATAAATGGCGATTGTTATGTTTTGTAGCAGGTGGACGACTGGCTGTAACTACTATTTAATATAATTTTTTTAAATCATGCATTTTAACCCATAAATGCATGATTTAAAAAAAAAATTGTGGCCGAGTGGTTACAGAGTTTTGCAGCTCGCACGCAAAATTGACTGGTGGGACGAGTGAGCAGCCTTAAAGGGAGGTATCACAATGGGCCCATTTTCAGGCCTAAGTGTCTAGCTATGCTACCCTCCAGCCAACTATCCAGAACTAACTATCGAGAAGGGTTAAACTAAAAAAATTAAATACACTGGACACTGATTATAACTTACAAAAACTTTCATGTTTTAAAACTAACCCATTCTATTCGAGTTTGTGCTGAAATAATCCTTATTTCCACTGATTCGTTCTGTCTAATTTATTATTTATTACTTTAGTATAAACCCACATTTCACCTAATAAATAAAAATTAAGGATAAATTATCTTATTTTTTAAGCATAAATTCTCGAAAATAATTCTCATTTCCACTGATTTAAGGTTGGTTTAAGCAGTTTAAGCTGAAATTAAATAAGAATAGACCTATACAATAAAAATATGAATAAGGAATTAATTTTAGAAAGTTATTTTCTAGTATGTTGTGTATTGTGACAAAATTAGCAATAAGAAATAATCTGTGACTAAGATGGGTAACAAAAGAAGAAATAATATAAGAGACATTAGTAGAAATAAAGATTTTGAACTGGTGTTCTCACAAAATAAGAATATTCTGACAACAACAGTTCAAAATTATCTGTATTTCTACTAATTTCTTCTATCTTATTTTTTATTGTAAGTTAGCATAAACCCACCTTAGTGACAGATTATTTCTTATTGCTAATTGTGTGACAATACATAACATACTGGAAAATAATTCTCTAAAATGAATTCCTTTATCATGTATAATTCCATATTACGTCTTATATTATTTTTACTTTCCGAATACATCACTGATGTAAGGGACGGTATTGTTTTATTTATTGTATGTATTTAATCCATTTATTTTAATAATAATAATTTTCTCAATATAATAGAAAACATCCCTCTTTATCATTACTTTTTATTTTATACTTTAATTCTTATTCATTTCAGCTTAAATTTAATATAATTATCACCTTAAATCAATGGAATACGCATTATTTTCATTCATTTATGCTCAACAACAAATAATAATATTAAAATTAAATATGAAATATCTATAATTGATTTTTTAAATTTTATGTCAGCATAGCCCCACCTTTGGTATATATTTTTCGAATATTGTAGGACTATTTAATACCACTATTCAACAATTAAATGTTGTATAGTGATATTAAATAGATCTGTAGTGGTTGGTATGCTAAATATACTGCACTATAAATTAACATTAACTGAAGCCGTTTTAAAATAGACTCATGCATTAAACATCCCGGATGCCCTTCAATTGCAAAAATCGTTTTTGCTTTAGCATTCCATTTGCAAAACGATCAGTGTGAAGAGCAGAAAAAAACGAGTGCGATAACCCACTCGACCTTATGCGTTTAAATTTATCGATAGCAATTTTCATTTTGGCGACCGAAATAAAATCCCGGCGCACAAAGAATGAAGGTGCAATTTATATTTAACAGCTGGGAGGACACATCAAATTGATCTGAACGTTACTTGTACAATTTAAAATATGTAAATAACATTGATTGCAGTTATCTCTTGTAAATAAATAAATGATATTGAACTGAACGCTGTAAAATCAAACCGACACGTTTATGCGTACTGTGATTGTTAAACTATGAGATCAATCAGTGCATGTCGTGAATGTAAACAATAGTCAGCATGTACGAAATTGTAATAATGCAAAACTCACCGTTAATTGAAATTAGTGGTTATAACTGATGGGGTTGTACGCTGCACTAGAATGTACTGGACCTTGACAACGCTGCACACACACTTGTTTTATTGGAAACTTATCACTGTTCAGTAAATAATAAACACGAACTTTGGTTATAAACGAATTTTTAAGCAACGCGAGGAGAGACACAACCGTCCGTCTGTTATGGATCAAAATAAATGACAGGTGCACCCGGCGCGGCGGGCGCATGCGTCGCCAGTGCGGTCGAAGGTAAACCGATCAGCGGCGCGCTGGAACGATTTTTAAACTGTAATTAAAGCGGCAAATTTAAATGCAACAAGTATTATATGATGGAAAGTTCACATGGTGTTTCAACGGAAATGGCTAAATAATTATTAATACATTTCTTTATAGAAATTTATTTCATAACTAATAAGCCGGGAAAGCGCAAAACATGAAATTGATTCTAGAGAAAAAATTCAACTGTCAGTTTGTGCGCGCTAAAAAGGCAAAGAAAGATCGGGGGGGAAATATTAGAAAAAGGCAACCAGTAGGCGTGTATTGCCGGAAAAGTGGAAATATAAAAAACAATTTATCCCCGAAAAAATCGAGTTTGAGCTCATTGGATAGATAATCCAAAACTGACTTATCAAACTTAAATTATAATTGCTTTAAAGTTACAGATAAAGCTGCAAAAAGTAAAAATGTAAAATTTCAAAGAATGTCCGTTGTGTTAAAATTGTGGTCGCCCCAGAAGTGGCCTGGCACTTAAACTAATGTCATTTTATTAGAAATATAGTCTAGATGGCGGGAAAAATGTCAAGATTGCCTCAAATTGAACCTGAACAGCTAGAGGTCTTGGCAAATTTTACGAACTTGGAACATTTTATATCATGATACAGAATTGTGCCTGATGAAATTTTGTAGGTATTTTAATTCCTTAGAAAATTCCGAAAAAATATTGTTATAAAACGTGCACCATTATCGTGGTAAAGCCGAAGAAGTGAAGAAAATAAAAATAAAAATTGTCCAATTAAGATGAATTTTTGACTACTGGATAGACAAGTTTGAACCAAATGAAAAATCTTAATACATTTTTTCCTTGAAACAAAAGACAAACCCGTCACATGATATATTATAAAAGTGATAACAATCGGTAAAAATGCCAAAACTACCGTCCGTCCGTTCAAAATTGGGGCCGTCCCAGAAGTAGCATGGTCCTGAAACTTATATCGTTTGATTGGAAATATAGTCTAGATGGTGGGAAAAATGTCGAGATTGTTGCAAATTGAACCTGAAAAGCTACAGGCCTTTTTTGGCAAATTTTTGAAATATTGAAAATTTTATTTCATGATAGAAAGTGGGTTTTGGCCTCATTTTGTCGGGATTTCATTTCCAACGAGGAAAACACAAAAATATTGTTACAAAATGTGTACCGTTTTGGTGGTAATACCGAAGAACTGAAGAAAATAAAAATAAAAATTGTCAGATCGAAATAGACTTCAGCATATTGGATTGAAAATTTTGAATCAAATAAAACTACAATTTTCCCCTAAAACAAAAGATAAACCTGTCACATGATAAATTATAAAAGTGATCGGTAAAAATGTCAAGACTACCATCAGTCCATTCAAAATTGGGGCTGTCCCAGAAGCTTATGTAGTTTGATTGGAAATATAGTCTAGATGGCGGGAAAAATGTCAAGGTTTGTTCAAATTGAACCGGTAAAACTACAGAACTTGACAATTTTTTGAAACTTTAGAAAGATAGAAAGTGCTCTTTGAACTTATTTGGTAGGTCTTTCATTTCCAAAGCGAAAAACACACAAATATTGTCATAAAAAGTGTACCGTTTCGGCGGTATAGTCGAAGAAGTGAAGAGGAATTAAATAAAAATTGTCCAATCAAGATCAACTTCAGCCAGTTGGATAGACAATTTTGAATCAAATGAGAAATCTTAATATATTTTTTCCCTACAACAAAAGACAAACCTGTCATATAATAAAATATAAAAGTGATAAAAATCGGTAAAAATGCCAAAACTACCATCAGTCCGTTCAAAATTGGGGCTGTCCCAGAACAAGCATGGCCCTGAAGCTTATGTAGCTTGATTGTAAATATAGTCTAGATGGCGGAAAAAATATCGAGGTTGTTACAAATTGAACCGGTAAAGCTACAGGGCTTGGCCATTTTTTGAAACGTTGGAAATTTTATTTCATGATAGAATGTGATTTTTGAACTTATGTTGTAGGTCTTTCATTTCCAAAGTGAAAAACGCAAAAATAATGTTATAAAAAGTGTACCGTTTTGGCGGTAAAGTCAAAGAAGTGAAGAAAAATAAAATGAAATTTATCTAAACAAGATGGACTTTGGTCTGTTGGATAGACAATTTTGAACCAAATGAAAAATCTTCATATATTTGTTCCTAAAATAAAAGACAAACCTGTCACTTGATAAATTATGAAAGTGATAAAAATTAGTAAAAATGCCAAAACTACCTTCCGTTCGTTCAAAATTGGGACCGTTCCAGAAATGGCATAGCTCTGAAACTTATGTTGTTTGATTGGAAATATAGTCTAGATGGCGGGAAAATGTCGAGATTGTTTTAAAATGAATCGGTTAAGATAGAGGGCTTGGCAATTTTTTTAAACTATGAACATTTTATTTCCTAATAGAAAGTAGGACTTGGTCTTATTTTGTAGGTCATTAATTTCCAAAGCAAAAAACACAAAAATATTATAATAAAAAGTGTACCGTTTGGGCGGTATAGTCGAAAAAGTGAAGAAAAAATGAATATAAATTGTCCACTCAAGATCAACTTCAGCCTGTTTGATAGACAATTTTGAATCAAATGAAAAATTGTAATACATTTTTTCTCTACAACAAAAGACAAACCTGTCACACAATAAAATATAAAAGTGATAAAAACCGGTAAAAATTCCTAAACTACCAGCAGTCCGTTCAAAATTGGGGCTGTCCCAGAAGTAGCATGGCCGTGAAGCTTATGTAGATTGGAAATATATCATGGATGGGGGGGAAATGTTGAGGTTGTTTCAAATTGAACCGGTAAAGCTACGGGGCTTGGCAATTTTTTGAAACATAGGAAATTTTATTTCATGATAAAAAGTAAGTTTCAGTTTTATTTTGTAGGTCATTAATTTCTAGAGCAAAAAAAACTAAACCATTATAATAAAAAATGTACCGTTTTGGCGGTATAGTCAAGATCAACTTCAGCCAGTTGGATACACAATTGAATTGAACCAACTGAAAAATCTTAATACATTTTTTCCCTACAACAAAAGACAAACCCGTCATACAATAAAATATAAAAGTGATAAAAATCGGTAAAGATGCCAAAACTACCATCAGTCCGTTCAAAATTGGGGCCGCCCCAGAAGTTTATGTAGTTTGATTGGAAATATATTATAGATGGGGGGGGGGGGTAATGTCGAGGTTGTTTCAAATTAAACCGGTAACGCTATAGAGCTTGGCAAATATTTAAAAATTTGAAAATTATATTTCATGATCAAAAGCGGTTTTTTGATCTTATTTTGTAAATCTGTCAGTTCCAAAGAGGTAATCATAATAATTTTGGCGGTAAAGCCAAAAAAGTGAGTAAAAATAAAATGAAAATTGTCCAATTGAAACCAACTTTAGCCTGTTGGATAGACAACCAAATAAAAAATTACAAATTGTCCTTGAAACAAAATTTAATTTAATTTTAAAAGTGATAAAAATCGGTAAAATTGTCAAAATTTCTCCATTGCGTTAAAGCTGGGGTCGTACTAGATGTGACCTAATACTGAAACTAAGTCAGTTGATTTAAAATATAGTCTAGATGGCGGAGAAAATGTCGAGATTGTTTCAAATTCAACCAAAAAAAGCTTGACAAATTTTTGAAACTTGCTAAAATTAATTTAATGATAGAAAGTTGTGTTTTAGTCACATTTCGTAGACGTTTTATTTTAAAAAAGGACAAAAAAATATTGTTATAAAAAATATATGGTTGTGGCGGTAACGCCGAAGAGGTGAATAAAAATAAAATAGACATTACCCTACCAAAATAAACTTAAACCTGTTAGAATCTAAAATTTTTTATTTGGTTCCAAATTGTATATCTAACAGTTAGATATACAATTTGGAACCAAATAAAAAATCTTAATACAATTTTACCCTGAAACAAAAAGGGTTTTCCGCAACAACAAAATCTTTTTACTTCTTTTATTGCAGCAATTGCTGCAGCAAGCTACTAGTATTATATAATATAAGTAGTATGCAATATTAAAACGTAAGATAAATAAAGTTAAATTTTAAAGGTTTTTGAACGAGGATTGGTCTAAATTAAACTAGCGGTAAATTCGTGGAATTTAGCATTAGCAATTGCTGCAACAGACCACTAGTATTATAAAATATAAGTAATATGCAATATTAAAACGTAAGAATAAATAAAATTAAAGGTTGAAGGTTTTTTGACGAGGATTTGTCTAAATTAAACTAGCGGTAGAATCGTGGAATTTCCACGGTGGAAAGTGGGAAATGTGAAATTCAACGTAGAGACAAAATTCAACTATCAATACAAATGCAATGAAAAATGTGCAAAACAAAAATATTAGAAAATATCAGTACAAGTAGATACTTTTTTCAATTAAATCGAGTTTGGGCTCATTGAATAGATAATCCCGAACTGACTAAAACATGTATTTAAGCTTTTTTAGTGAGTTCCTTTCTGTTCAAAGGAGCCAACTCATAATATATGTTAGTTTCTTTTACCTTTGTACTCAACGCAAACAATAGAACTTAACGTAATAAAAAAATATAGCTCTAAAGCTCTGGAAGTCCAAAATTAACCTGAGATGTATAGATAATTTTTAATGTATATAAATCTTTGTACAAATCTTTATATAAATCTGTTTTCTCAACTTTAAGTTAGGTGGTTTGGTGGCTTTCTGCAGAAAGGCGTCCAAATAGGGTTGCCCGAAAGTTGATAACAAAGTTGCAAAACACAATTACAAAACTTTCGGTACTACAAGATTGATTTATGCTAATAAATCCGGAGTATCCACACTGTTGTTAAGGAGCTTATACAAGAAATATGTTTACAAAATATTTCTTCTCGTCAGCAACGTTGGAATATTAACTAGTCGTAGTAAAAAGTTGATCATAATTTGTTACTACGCCTAGTTAATATTCCAACGTTGCTGACGAGAAGAAATATTTTGTAAACATATTTCTTGTATAAGCTCCTTAACAACAGTGTGGATACTCCGGATTTATTAGCACAAATCAATCTTGTAGTACCTAGGATTTCTTCTAGATTCCACTTAGTTTTTTACTGTACTCTAGGAAAAAACCAACTTAGGTTTTAATACCCCCATTACAAACTTGTGCAGAACTTTTAATAATATATCACATTACAGTGATATACACGACACCTTCTCACATATAAAAACGTAATACAGACATTGGTATAGTAATCGTTAAATTTCTTATTCGGTATATACTTTTATATTTATAAATTCGTTTTGTTATTATTAGTTCCTTCTGTGTATATTTTCCAGTAAATGGGCAACTGTTGGGAAATTAAATGTTATTATTATTAATATTATAAAACTATACTCCATTGCGTTAAAATTGCGGCCGTCTTAGAAGTGCCTGACGCTGAAACCCATGTCATTTGATTACAAATATCAGATCAGTGATAGTGAGGATCGCGACCCCCCGAAGGTTCCTAGGGAGAAATAGTTGGGTGGTCGCAGAAAAAACTCATTGCGGATCATTCACGATGTTTTTCTACTCATACTCATTCCTCAGGGGATTCTTTGAAATATTTAAGTGCAAATGGGGCTCGCGGAAGCAAAACTTTGTCAAGATGGCGGGGAAAATATCGAGAATCTTTGAAATTCAACTGCGAAATGTTTGAAATTTTTATTTCATGAGAGAAAACGTTGTGTTTGATATCATTTTGTAAATATTATATACCCAAAGAAAATTTAGTAAAAATAGTGTTATAAAAGAGATTATATAACACCAAACGATGATAGCATATAAAAATTACATTACGAAAACTTCGAAACCCTCTTTAAATGAAATACGGATGCGTCTTTTGTAATAATAGATACATAAATACCGTCTTCTTTGTCTTGGCCACTAAAAATATGCGTAACAAATCCATCGACTAACTTCCTTTTACACGGGAAGTGTCTAAAATTAGTACGCTGAAACATATCATAAACAGCCCGCTTTTAGCCAGGAATCCAAATCTACTTTTAATCGTTGGTTGAAAGACATCTATAAATATGTGAACATAATAATGTTCACTCTGACATATGCAATTAAATATAAGTGATCTGATGGAATTTCGATTTGCTATAAATAGGGCAAGGCGATATATTATGTATAAATCCAATCAAACGAAATCACTAAAGTACAAAATCAATATGCGGAAGCCATAAAACTATGTATGTCTCATAAATAATTAAAACGTTGAGGAATTCTTATTGCTATTGATTAGATTTTGCAATGATTCAATATATAGAATAAACTCGCATGTTGCTTTATAACGGTAGTTATTTATTTAGGAAATATATGATTTTGGCATGTGCTACTTGTAGTAATCCATTCTGAAAACTTAATGAAATTTAATATTAATATGTTGTGCCGTGGCATATTTTATAGTGGACATAATTTTCAAGCTACATTAATACTTCATGTGATTGAGATAATATACATTCCAAAGAAAACATAATTCATATGGGTAATATATGTAAGGTAATATATTTAGTTTAATGTATGTATACATATAATTGCTATATATGTAGTAGTTCTCGTATTTATTACAATTTGTAACTGGCTATCGATCTTCGGGCTCTTCTGCCGTGTGTTAGTGTATGTTGTGTTGTTGTGTGGGTGATAGGACTTGTTACTTTAGCAAAACTTTATAACTTGAGGCCGTTTCGGGTTGGTTCTAATTTTGTCTGCGATTTTTTTCTCCTTCAAAAACAAAAATCTCTTTGAGGAATCCAACACGAAACAGTTTTTTTAAAACTTTTATTGAACTTTACTGGATAATGTGGATATGTGCAAGAAGGAAAATCAACAGTATGATTCATTTAACTGGAAAGTTTGTTCTAGAGGTCTAGAAAACCCTTTTGCTGTTTGATGCTTATTCTTTACCGAGTATCCATCTGAATCATGTATTGTGTTATAAACAGTGTGCTTCTTAGTGCAAGTTTAATTTCCCATATAATGAGAACTTGAGAGCTAATGAGAGTTTCGTCGTTGACATTGCCGCTATGTTGAGTATCAATTTCCATCATCTTAACTAAATTTATAACCATCATGTTTAAAATAGTTTGCAGTATAAGTCTCGTGTGTGTGAATATGTTTCTCCTATATTTCTTTGCAATTGGTATTATTGAGATATTGAGATGTCTTTAAATGTGTTTGCACTCAAATCGATTTCACTTGTGCTGTATGCCCCATTATCGCCCTTGCTTGCATAAATTTGATCATCATTTTATTACATATACTTTTAGGTTTGTTTAGATCTTCTCTGCAGGCAATTTAAGCTTCGTATTATTTGCATTTAAAGTTATGTGACGTTTTTTTTTCATGGCGTTTCAGAATATTCCAGGTACATAGATTTCTATTATTTGTACGCACCGCCCATCGCTGCTACCGATTTAATGATTTAGTGAAATCTTCGGACCGGTACGAGTTTCGACCTCGCCGACGTTGCTAGGAATGGATGAGCAAACTTGATCATTTAGAGGAAGTAAAAGTCGTAATAAGGCTTCCGTTGGTGAACCTGTGGAAGGATCCTTAAAGTTTCGAGGACGATATTTGTATTGCTCACGTATTCGACTTGATATAATACTTGATGAACATCTAAACGGTATATTTAGAAGAGAATGCAGGGGCTATAGTGGCTTGAGCCGGTCAGTGCGCCAGGTCCAATTTATACATTGGCCCCGCCGTCCACACGCTCGCTACCCCGTGCACACAACTGTAGTTGTATATACACTTGGTAAATCTTTGAAGATCTTGATATACATCTAGAAACTTTTCTATTCGGAATTCAAATCAATGTATTCAGCTACTATCATATTCTTTATCCAGATTTTATTGTTCATTGATCTAAGCTTCTCGACTGCTTTGTGTAACTGTTTTATTTTTTATTTTTACTGTTAAAACCCTGCTAATTATTAATATATTACTGTGAGTTTAAGCTTCTCTGGTTGTGTTTTTGTGGGTAAAATGTACTGCAGTTTCCGTGATTTCATCTCTATGTAATGACTATTATTGCTGTTTTCTTTAGATACATATTCAGTTCTTCATATGGTACGATACTATTATGGCTGTCTTGGTGCATTTGATGGATGAATAGTGGGGTTAAAGACGTATTCTCTAAAATAAAAACGGGATTGCCGTGTAAATATAGGTTTGATACTATGTAAATATTACCGTTCCGTGTAACTATTTGTATGTACGATTTGTCCGTTTACATTGCAACAGAGACAAGTACCTTCGCTGTGTACTAGGGGGGTTAACTATCTGCCATGTTTATCTTCAAAAGAGTGTTTATAAGGTAACGTAGTTTCTTTTTATTGAATACATCCAGTAGCGAAAACAGCCTGATTTCTCCGCTGGGCGATTAAGTTAATGGAAGTGTTTCGATGAGAGTTCACTCGCTCATCCTCTACGAATCCCTGTCCCGTAATATTTATCGGTGTTTTATACCTCATATATTAATTTGTATTTGGTTGTGAAGAAAAAGATAGAATAGGAACGATATATTTGGAGAATTCGTTACCCTTGAGTATTCTAATAGCATAGAAGAATCCCAAGAAAAAGAGTTTAAAAGGGAGAAACTATCCGCAGACAAGTTGAAGGAAGGTATAGTTTCAGCTAGGGTACCTCGGGAGTGCCAAACCCGTACTCACAAGGCGTGAGCCCCTGAGGCCTTAGTGGTGTAACAATAGGAATGAGGTCGATGTGGTGGTTTGTGAGACGAATCAAACCAACCAAACACGTTCGTGTACATATGTACATACTAATACTATGTGTCTATTTTAATCACGTGTCATTTTCAGAAAAAAGACTACATTTTATTCGTTAATAAATTGAATTCCAGGCATACGAGGAATTTCATTTACTACGGTAGAAAATTCCGATTTCCGAAAATTATTTGTCCTTTGTAGTAAATAACCCTGCACAAGAGACACGACGAGTAAGTGAACGCATCCAATATTTAAGTTTGCTACCAAGAGATAAATGTTATGGGTATATCTATTCATAGAACGTGGTCCTGGAATCTAAATATGCAAGATGGAAATAAATTTGTAGGAAAAATTATATATAGGTAAGAGGGGCAAGAAACACAATCCAAGATTGACATTGAAGATTTCCAGGTAGAGGAACTTCTAGCGGTAGTGAAATCATAAAGGAAGGGAAAATATCTAGCTCGGACGGTATAAAAAATGAAACGTGGAAAGCAGTTACTAAATAGATTTAGTTTCTAAATCAGGTATGTACGGGAAGTACTAGCTTCTCTGCTGGCTAGAAAATTGGTTATATAACACCTATATTCAAAAATGGCAAAAAGGACGATGTCAGAAATTATCGAGGGATAACACTCATGGATTCCATCTACAAAATACATGCCAGTCTAGTAAAAAATGGCCTAGAAGAACTAGAGGAGACATATGTTTTGCCCAACAAACATACTGGATTCAAAAGGAAAGGGACGTAGTAGAGTTAAACATAGAGTGTTTATTGACCTCAAGGCGACGTACGACAGAGTGAATCCCGCGAGGATAATGAAATGTATGTATAAATGCGGAGCGTCTGATCAGATATATGAGAATGTTAGGCCCAATTCAGACGAAGAGGAGAAGGCGCGGCGAGAGGCACGACGCCTTCACGCCCCCTCTATATAAACATATGGTGCAATGCCCACTTAGGTGATGAGGCGCGGGCATTTGAATCGTGCCTCTGGCTGTGCCGGCACCGCGTCTTTCCCTCTTCGCCTGAGACACGGTGGCTACGAGGCGAGAGGCACAACTCTTCCACGCTGCCTCTATGTAAACATATGGTGCAATGCCCACTCCTTCACTGCATATGGACATCACAATCGCCTGTGTGACGTCGCGCCTACACCTCGCCTACACCGCGCCTCCGCCCGACGCCGCATTTGTGTGAATTGGGCCTAAGACGGTACAATGAGTTGTGAAAGTGTGGGATGGGAATCTGATATGTTCAGGATAAGAACAGGTTTACGGTAGAGTTGTCCATTTAGCCCCACACTATTTAATGCGTTTATTCCGGACATTAAAACCATTTTGCAAAAGCCACATCTTGGTGGGGTAGTAGTAGGGGGGAACAAAAAATATGGCCGCTTGAACAAATTCGAGTGATCTGGTAGTACTCGCCAAAACTGAAAGAGAATTGAACGAATTGATCAAGGCGTTAAACAGATGTTTTTTTGCAAAAGACAACTACTAGTAAACATAAACAAAAAAAAGGTATTTATTTTCAAGAACAAATATAGAAAAGCAGCCCAGCCTAAATGTATGTGGGGGAAGGAATAACTAGTTATATAAATATATGGGAGTTATCTTCTCAAGTGTTGGATAACTTACCAGCTAAATCATCTCCACCCGCACCCAGACCCGGAACCGCTTTCATATTACTTCAGATATGGGTGGGTCTCCTACTTTTCTCCTTTTCATCTCCATTGTCTGTAGTTCTATGGTGACAACACTGGCAACTACCAGCACTGCTTCCCTTGCCGCGGTTCTATACGCACTCCACTGGTAGCCGTTTTACTGCCCTCATCATTTGCTTAGTCCTTTCTATTTTCATTATGTGCATCATTATTATTTTGGGGCTCCGTACGTCATTATGTCATCCGACACTCGCGCCAGCATCCTCCACTTTCTCGGCATCAAGCGTCCTAATGCTGCCACCAGGCTAGCCCTTATAGACACCTCGACCACGTGTGTGGCAAAGGTCATTTCCTGGTCGATTGTGATTCCGAGATACATGACGCATTTCTTAGGTGTAATCGTTCCCCTCGGATCCGTCTTTTGCCTATCAGCGCGACCTCCTCCGTCTTCCTGAGGCCGTCTACGTTAGCCATCTAGCGAGGCCCTCATTTGCCACTTCCTGGATTGCTATCACATCCCGTGTCGTGATCACCAGAGTCAAATCCCAGGCATTTGTTGGGAGCAATTTTAGTCCAGCCGACTATCAAAAATCTTATTACAACGTCGTGTATTTCAATATGATTATTGAATCAGTGTATGTATTACCTCACGCCTTATGGCATAGGATTAAATAAATAAAAAAATATTATTACCTTCTAAGAAGAAGACTAGCCAGTGTCCGGAATGCTAAATAATCGTCTCCAAAATCAGTCACAAAATAGATATACAATTATGGTTGTCACAGATAAAAATCATCATCTATTTCAGTTTAATTATACATGTGCACGGCCAAAATAATACTATATCCACATTTATGTACAGTTCGGAAGCAACTCCATGTGGGGATAATGTAGTATAATAATTGGATGTTCTAATTCTTTTAATATTCTATAAGGTGCTTTTATATTCTGCACATAGGGTCACTACTTCATATCACCTAGCTACAATACAGTATATGCTATACATATTACTTACACAGTATTAGTCAAGAGATTTCCAATAAAGTATATAATATTCATATAAATATATAGATTTTTTTCTTTACTTAAAGGGTAAAATATAATCACAAGCACTTTCTCATGCCGTATTCATATAAACTATATACTATAATAAAATAGATAAATTAGTATCATATTAAAATTATACAAAACATCATATAGGAAATACATAATTTGTAGAATCATGTTTAAAGACTATGATGAATTAAATATATAATATTTCGTATAACTTTATAACATCTTATACGTTCATATAGAACTTAATTAAATCAAACATGAGCTATGAAATTAAAAATATTAGTTGGAAGTCTTTAGATTGATAGTACTTGATTGTAATTGCAAAAAAAAAATACTCTATCACTATACTATTTGGCAATTTTACTCTAGTTATGAGTAGTTAAAACATCTGTGCATCAACGAAGTTTAAAATGCTTTTACCATATAGCAGTGATTCTCAACCACGGTGCCGCGACACTTTGGTGTGTCGCGAGATTCTTGTAGTATGCCGCCAAATTTTATAAATGCATATAATAAAAATAATAGATGTATGTTAAATAAATGGTGTCATGAAAAAGAAAGAGAAAAGGTGTGCAGCCAAATTTTTTAATTGTTGAAAGTGTACCGTGATAAAAAAAAAGGTTGAGACTCACTGCCATACAGTTTTTAAGGCGCGTACAGATATGAAGCAGAATATCATATGGTAACACTATCGCGTAATTTTTTTTCTTGTATCGTAATTATAGTAGGATGAGTTTTGCAGCCCAACGGACGTTAGTCGCGTAAAACAGGCGAACATCTGTGTACATTTGCCAACCGAGAATTATACACGTAGTGTAGCAAATCAACGAATACACCTACGTTCACTTACGTTTGCCATCGTCTGTAGGGAGATTTATATGTACGCGAACATAATGCCGTTCCATCTGTTTATGTATCATACTTTCTAATTATATTACGATAATTAGGACCCTTTGTATCTTTAGACCAAAACCACTGTCCACTGTAAATGTCAATCAAGTGAAGAGTACTTCATCGGTCCACTTCATCTTATTATAGTGCCGTCTTCAGAACGATTAGATTATTAGATATCTTGATCTTGTTTTCTGCGGTTCTGAATAATTCATTAGATGTGCAGTTGAACCATTCCCATTCCATAGCTATATCAATGATATAGCTATGATATATAATAAGATGAAGTGGACCGATGAAGTACTCTTCACTTGATTGACATTTACAGTGGACAGTTGTTTTGGTCTAAAGATACAAAGGGTCCTAATTATATACGCAATCTGTCCACACTGCGCACTCCGCAACAGCATACACCACAACGTCAGCGTGTCCATCAGCAGGTTTACAGCGTCCTTAAAGCAGGCTTGGACGCCAATACCAGTGTAGCGTTTAGTAAGTTATTCATATCACCATAGAGTGGCCCTAAGGAAAATACTCTTCAGTTTACAGCAATTTATTGCGGAAAAGAAATGTGATATTTTTAATTTCGAAATATCCAATGAATAAAATTCAATTATGACGCATAATGACGATATCGCACCGTAACTTCGACGCAACATTAAATTGCAACGCGAGTGACATTATAGTATTGTCTTTCATGTCTGTACGCACCTTTACATTGTGTATCCATGTAATATTATATTATTCACTAATGTTGTGAAGACTATTACTATGGACCGAGGGCCAGGATTGTATAAGGCGCCAAGGCTACAATGGTCTTCACAACCAGAGCTTATATATTATATATTATGTTGTCCTCTAATACTGTACAATTATACATTATCTTTTGGATTTATTTTGTTAAACATTCATGCGATAAAATAAATATGAAATATCCAACATCCGAAACTATTTCACACACATTCTAGGAATGAATAGGTGACTCGGTAAACAAGATCGCCTGACCAATCACAGCACTTTCATTATTGACCTAGGTTAATAATGAACCCATTATTTACCGCTACAGTAGGCGGTAGTGAAAAATATTTTCAAGCCTAAAAATAAAGCGATAATGGCCTGTTTTCAATTTAATAGTGTTAAAAATATAATATTCAATGTTTATCTTTACACATAACTAGAGTATTCATAAATAAAAACCTTACTGTATGATTACAATGACTATGGAACATCGGCTTCTAATTTCATTCTATAAGCAGGCAATTTCCTCTATTTATCTTGTATGTTTATAAATGTAAGCTTACATCTGGTAGAAATCGTCAAAACAGTATCCCTATTATCAGTCTTCACAATAACAAAAAAGTTGTTTTTGTAATGAATACACCGTTTCCCTTATACATTATAAGTAAACTAGCTAAGCTATATCCCATATTTTGATTTGCATGGACGTAAGAAAGGTGGCGTTAAAAGTTTAAAAGTCGTATTACATTGTTGTTTCATTTAAAAGTAACTTATATAAGCTATTTCGTATATAATTAATAATAATTCAGTGAAATTAGTGCTAACTTATTTTATAAATTTGTAATAGAATATAAATTATACTAATTTGGTCGAATGAGTGGTCATGGTGACCATAAAATTTGAAATTGTCTAAAAAATTGTATATAACGATTCAATACATAATTATATAGATGCCATACGTGCTAATATATGAGATATGATTGTTGTCTGAAATCGAGGTAATTCATTTTGTGATGCTGGTTATATTTATTAGATTTTGTTTAGTTTTTGACATATACAGTTTTTAAATGAATCTTTTTTGATGAGGTATGTTAAAAATAAATTGATGTGGGTGATATGTATGTTTTTGATTAAAATAAGAAGTCACTTAATACTGAATCTAAATAAATATATTAGTATGAGAAGACTAGTGATTAACTTTAAATAAATTAGGGGAAGCATGCACAGCATTGTTAAAGCCATATATGTATTGAATCAGGTAATTCTTGCAGACATTCTTCACTTTTTCTGGACGTTACTATCGTTCTGCTTCACTTGCGGAGTTTGAGCGGGTGTGGGATCATCCTGGAAGAGGGGATTTTTCACTTCCATTTCTCCGGTCTGAAAATTATAGTTATATTAAGACTGCGAAATAGGGATAAAATCAAGTAGTATTAACGATTAATTTTGTCGATATAGATTCTCGCTGACAGATTTTATTGAACAAAAGATTGTCAATTTCTAAGCTGCATTTGTGTGGGTGTTATATAATTTCATATATATATATATATATAATTTCAGATCTTTCACGATCCTTCTATTTTGATCTGATTCTTTGTATATTACCATCATGTAAAGCAGCTTAGCAACTACTGGTCCTAAAACATCAAAATAAAATGCTCGCCAAAGTTCGTAAATTGTCAGGACATCCAAACAAAGCGGCCTAGGAATTGGCGACCATTTGTTCAATTGTGTCAACCAGAAACTATATCGACAAAATTAAGTCGTAATATTACTTTTATACAAAGACGCTATGCGTATGCGATATCGATATGCTGGATACTGATTTAACATTGTAAGCACAGATACTTGTGCGGGAATGCTCCCAGTTCCTACAGTATTTAAGCAATATCCATCATACCGGTATTGCATACTATACTTTTTCGTGTGGCAGCAGTTTTAAGGTAGTCAATAACTGAAATACCAAAATACTTCAGTCAACATTTGCATTTGAGGACAATTATGTACATTTTTATGACCTGGAGGAAAGAGAAATCTTGTAGGTTTTAATTTTGTATGCCCTCCAATTTTAATATCACAGCTTGTTGGTACAACTATCGATGCATTTATTGTCGAAACGAACCAATACAGACACACGCCCTATTTATGTTTGTGTTTAGAAATAAGGATATTTGACATATTAAATTAATAATGATACATAAAAAATATCAGCTTTCTGAGAAACTCATTTTCATGTAATTTAATTAAATACACGATGCATACTTCAGCACTGATGATGAATGTTCCGAAATGTGTGCAGGTAGGCCTTAAAGGTGCCTATAATTTTGCAATGATACGAATTAAGTTGTATTAGGCTTTTAGTAAGATAAAATACGCAATGAAATGGCATACAATGTATGCAAGTTAAAAAATAAAAAATAAGATTTTACTAACCCCCTAGGAGGGGGCACCACATCAATTAGTAATGCACACCCATATGGTTATATATGTTAAATAAGATTTTGTTGATGATTCGGTAGCCTATTTTGCAAGAATCGATGACCAAATTTTATAGTTATAGGTCGTAGTAAGATATTCTACAAAATACGACATAATACTAGTATCTTCTACATTCTATAATAATAATACATTTTATAATTACAGAACAAAGAAATTAAAACATTATTTTTTATTGCCTTGCATCAAAAAACACCCTATATAATGCAGCTAAATATTAATTGGGTATCTTTAAATCTGATTTTCATTATACAGGTATAAACAACTTATATTAGTCGATATCTTGTCAAAAAATGAATATCGACTGTGTAGCGTAATAACAAAATGTTATAAAACTTATTTAAAGGAAAACAAACAAAACTAAAAGGGAGTATCTACAAGTGCCAACCTGCGGCTCCCTGTCATATCTCATTTCACAATAGTTAAAAGTTAACTATTGGCATTAAGTCCTTTTTGTTTTGTCCTTTTGTTGAAAACGCAGATTGACCGTTATTGCGCTACGCAGTCGATATATGTTATTATCTATTTTGTAATTGTAGTACACTTGGATCGTCAAGACATTCAGAAGTACTAAATAATTGCGAGTGTTCTAAAATATAGAACAGACCCAAAGGTCACATTAGATTCCTGCGGAATTTACGCTACCTATAATGTAAATATTTAGTTCATTGGTCAATTTGAACTTACCGGAGCCAATCCAGGGCATTCATATACCGTGTAATCTCCTTCTTCATTCTCTTCATCACTGTCTGCTTCCGAAATTGAACCGTGTCGCTCGCTTGCAGCAGCTCTACTGAAAAAAATATAGTAAAGGGGTTATTTATATAATATATTTTACATATGGCGATTACTATTAATTTATTATATTTTTTGAAACATATTATAAAGGGTCGCACTTTACATAAAGCCGACTCAAATGTAATAACCTCACTTGGCCCTGGTACACGCTTCTAGAAAAGAAATGAAGCTCTGGCGACCAGAAAATTGACGGGTTTTGGAATGTTACGAGTCTAGAGTCTAAGGAAAAGAGAGCTGGGGAAAATTCAGAAAATAACTAGAAGAGTAGGTAGTTTCAAAGAAGTCATAGTGGGGTTAGTGGGTGAATTGGGCAGGTGGGGAGTTGTATGCCGGCACGATGGTACTCGGTGATGCAGGGTGCGAAGGAAGAAGCGATGATGAGGATTCCAAAGAAGGAATCGTGTTGGCAGTGAGGAAGATAATGGCATACTGGAGCAGTCATTAAGGGCACCTACACGATGAGTAGTAGGGATGGTGAAAATTGATAGAATCTCTGTGTGGGCAGTGAACTGCATCAGAAACAATATGGGACTAACGGATGTGCTAGACGGGTTGGAGACGAAGGCAAATGAATGGATCATCGAAGGTAACTGAAATGTGAGGATGGGAAGTGGAAGGAGGGATCGAAGAGGGCGGTTAATGGAGAGAAAGACGCTTGCAGGATAAAGTGACCAACCAGCAAGGTAGAGAATGGATTCAATTGGTGATAAAGTCGGGGGAGATTCTTTTGTTTTGGACTACGTGGTGGTCAAAGGGAGGAAGAAAGTGCTTCAAGTTAGAAAATGTAAGGGGTTGAATAGTACCGGTGAATGCGTTCGTGAGAGTGCAGTAAGGTATTAATAGAGAGGAGAGGAAGGGGCAGCAGAAATTTGGATGGAGCGAACCAAGAATGGCTGTGTATCACTAAAAGCTAAAGGGTGTTGGTTAAGTGGCAGGAAGTGCATTCCATGCTCTAGTTGGAGAGGGTGTGTGGCGAGTTGCGTGTCGAATTCTGGTACATAAAGGGGGAGCGGCCTCGAACGTAAAGAACTAAGCTTATGATTACAATATTGAAGAACAGATTAGATAGTGAAGTGGAAAGAAAAGGGCTGCTGTAAGAATACCAGGGTGGGTTCAGAAAGGGAAGAGGGACGAGGGAGCAGATTTTCACGCTAGCGGGAATGATGGAGAATATGTATTTGCGGTGTTTGTGATTTCAGTTCTTATTGGTAAACTTGTGGAGGATAGGTTGAGTATGGAAGAGAAAGAAGTAGAACGGGTGAGAAGAGTCATGGGCAAAGGCAAAAGTGAACTCAAATTATGGTGCAATACATGAAGATGTGATGGCTTCATGAATAGAATGTGAGATAAAGTTCCACGAAATTTTTTAAAAGAAAAACGAGAACGATTGCCCAGAACAACGAGACATTAGAAGATTTGGCAAAGAAACATTATCGAAACACTGAAAGAAACACCCAAAACAAAGAGCGCAGCGAAACCAACAATAGATGACTGACCGGGCCCTACAAATCATCGAGGGAAGAAGAAAAAATACACAAGAAAAGAACTAAACTAAACTAAATCGAGACATAACGGGCACGAAGAAAATTATCAGCTACTGGCTATCTGCACATAAACTCAAAGACATGCTGAACATAACAACACAAGGGATCTATACAAACTAGTGAAAACTATAAACAAATGGTACACGCCACTTTTATGAACCATCAACATTTTTAACATATATGGAGAATATATAATGAGAAAAGTGATAGAAAACTGGCGTGGAGGAATCATCATAGGAAAAGTCCGTATAAACAATCTTCGATATTCGTTGCTACGTAAACATGTGTTAATATAGTTTTTATATGTATAGAATTATGTATTTCAAGGGAAACAAAAGTAATTATTATTATTATTATTATATGCAAATTATACAGTACTGATGACATGATATACAGAAGATGAGCTTCGATATGCAAATTATACAGTACTGATGACATGATGTACAGAAAATGTGCTAACCGAAGCGATGGAAAAACTGAACTGAGAAAATGAAACATAAGGTCTATACGAAACAAAACAAAAGCAATGATTGTCAATCGCGTCAACAAGATATCACAAAAGAAAGTAAGATATGGCTAGAAGAACAATAAGATACCTACAAAATACATGGGTAAAGAGTGAATAACCCTAATCACGAAGAAGACAATCATAAACACACTACTATCCGGAGTGCTCCTATACGGAGCAGAATCATGGACACTGAAGGCACTAGACAAGCAAAAATTAAGCATGAAATTTTTGCTTGTCTAGTGCCTTTAGAAATGAAATGTAGTGTTAGCGAAGAGTATTACGAGTTCCCTGGACTGAAAGAAGATCTAATTCCTTCATACCAAGGGGCATAAACGAGCTGCAATGACTTGTTGTAAAACGCTCCTTAACAAATTTGCTACGTCTTGACAGCTCGCTTGTTAAATACAGACAGAACCAACGTAAGCAAAAATGGCGTCGTGTCAAAGTGGTAAACCTCTTCGTGGAACACCTTGTATATAGATTATGTGATTAATTATATTCTAACTTTTAGTATGTAATGTAAGGCAGAATGTTATCCAATAAAGATTATCAGGGCCGGGATAATACGATACGCAGTTGAGCGCCCTCGTAGAAGGTGCAAGTAATTTATGATATATTGCTGCTATAGATCTATCATGAAGAATTAGAATATCAAGAAATAAATCATAGTTATCTATTTACTTGCTAGTAAATAGACAACTATGAAGAACAAAACATATACTCCTGTATATGCTTTGTTCATCCGACAAACTGAATGAAAATTGTAATTTTGAGAGTCGAATAGATGAAATTCTCGATATCAATTGAAATAATGTCGAAATGTGTATGAAGATTAAGACAAAACTATTTTTTTTCGTTAAAGATAGCTGTAGCTTGTAACATTTTCTATTGTTATATTGTCCTTTGTTATTATTGTTAAAGTAATTAAATTCTAAAATTGTAGTAGCTTGAACATTTAACTAAAAATAGTGGTCACACGGGCTAGATAAATAATTCATCATATCCCATCGAACGACAGGTTTTCATCTAGTATAGATATAATAAAGAGTTACAGAATAAATATCAGTTTCTGAAAACGTAAGAATAAACAGAGCAATATTATTCAACACCATTAAAATATATTCAGATTCATAACTGACATTTAAACTGCTTCTGAAAAATCTTGTATAAACCCACAAACGCTTTCTGGGCATGTTGCTGAATATTTATGAACGGAAACTTTACGGCATTTTATCCACAAACTTTAACAGTCGATCTTAACACCAACTGTACATAAAAATCAGTGTCCATTTAAACATATATTTATAAATTCTTAAGAAATAAGTTGCATTTATAGTTTGTTTATCAAGATATGATAAATATTCTCTTATAAATTATCATTAGTAAACAATGTAATGTACGCCCCATACACATGTTATAGAATATAATGTGTTTTCATGAATTCCATTGAATAAAACTGATGAAATAATTCCCTAGCTATTTACTATTTTTTTTACAGTAAGTACGTGTTTGTACATGTTTATATGCCATATTCAATCACTATATAGAAAGCGATTATGTATAGCTCATATGTTCTATGAAGTCATGAAAAGCCATTCTATAACATGTGTATGGCGCGTAGATTGCTAGTAAACAAGTATAATGTATAAGAGAATATGAACTACCAATAAGTATGTAACGGGAGGTTTAAAAAATATTATTATATGTTGACAAGCATAATCATATTGTTTATTTGAGGAGGCGCATTATATAATAATATTAATATTATTTGTGTAAGTTTTATGTTGAGATTTTTGCTCAACATAAAACAATTATATAATGCGCCTCCTCAAATGTAAAAAGTGCACTATTCACCTTAGGAAAATATTTTTTAAAATAGGTAAGTAGTATAATATATGGTATGTGATTATAACCAAGCTCTAGGGTTATAGGTGCCGTCCGTCTCGCATTGAGCATTGGGGGGCGAAAGTTTAAACCCCGGCGTGGGCGAAACTGCGCGAAACACCTTTCACAGTTATTCAGAAGTTTTCTGTAAAATTAAGGTAAATATCGAATGATTACACTTCTCTGGGCTTCTACCATTTACCAGCGGAAAACCTCTCGGGCTGATAGTTATAAAGATAGAAGTTTTTTATGTTTATGTTATTTATTATATTATGTTTCTGGTAGGTTACATATCTGATTTAAATTATACTTGTATATATTATGATTTAATAATAAATATTTCATTATTATAAATTCTTCCATATTCAATAATTTTATATAAATAGACGTAGGCAAATAAAAAATAATTAAATAATTCCCTAACTAATTAATACTTATTTTTTATAATATTTTTATATAAATATATATATATATATATATAGATATATATATATATATATATATATATATATATATATATATATATATATATATATATATATCTATATACAGCCTGTACATAATTACAAGCTTCCATATTCAATAAATTTATGGAATGAGAATGTACACACACAAAGAATTTAATAATATCCGCGTTATATGATAGAGCGCCTGAGGGAATATTTGTAATTAGATAAATGGATTTGCGGGTATTTGTATACCTGTTCTTAATGCTTTGGACGATCATTGATCCGGGCAGTAGAGCTTTTAGGTCCTATAAATTTAACATGAGTATAAATGGAAAACATTGCTTGCAATAGATGAAAGACCACTAAAGCAGATCAGATATTATACAGAAGGCAATCGGAAAATAAGGACAAACTTATTTTGCTTCGCAGGGAAAATATTGAATTTGTTTGGGCGTATAGGGCCTCTCATTAATACATAGATAATAGATAGTTTAATAAAATTATAAAAGTGGTGGCGGGTTATATCATCAGGACATCTTAAGACATTTATTAATCTCAAATTAATTATTTTATTAATTTTAATTTGCTTTCTATAATAATTATTGAATTGATGATTGAAAAAACCATATAACTCCAAAATAGTAGTTTAGATAAAATCGATTTTGTGGGAAAAGTTGACTTTACGATTTAAAAAGAGTTATCAACTTGAAGCGATTGTAAGTATTAAACTAGTACATATTGTGCAATCCGGTTTGAAAATTCGAGTTCCCCATTCGATTACATTCGAGAAAACCGTAAACATCCCACTCACCCTTATATATTTTGAAAATTACAAGCATATTTCTATCGTAATTTACGATTTAAAAATAATTATCAACTTGAAGGGGTTCTAACCATTAAACTAGTACAAATTGTGCAATCCTGTTTGAAAATTCGAGTTCCCCATTCGATTACATCCGAGAAAACTGTGAACATCCCACTCACCCTTATAGATTTTGAAAATTACAAGGTTATTTCAATCGTAATTTACGATTTAAAAAGAATTATCAACTTGAAGGGGTTGTAACTATTAAACTAGTGCAAATTGTGCAATCCGGTTTGAAAATTCGAGTTCCCCATTCAATTATATTCGGGAAAATCGTAAACATCGCACTCACCCTTAAAGATTTTGAAAATTACTAGGATACTTCTATCGTAATTTACGATTTAAAAAGAATTATTAACTTGAAGGGGTTGTATCTATTAAACTAGTACATATTGTGCAATATGGTTTGAAAATTCGAGTTCCCCATTCAATTATATTCGGGAAAATCGTAAATATCGCACTCACCCTTAAAGATTTTGAAAATTACTAGGGTATTTCTATCGTAATTTAAGATTTAAGAAGAATTATCAACTTGAAGGGGTTGTAACCATTAAACTAGTACAAATTGTGCAATCCGGTTTAAAAATTCGAGTTCCCCATTCGATTACATCCGAGAAAACCGTGAACATCCCACTCACCCTTATTGATTTTGAAAATTACAAGGATATTTCAAACGTAATTTACGATTTAAAAAGAATTA
This sequence comes from Lordithon lunulatus, assembly GCA_963942505.1. NCBI lineage: Eukaryota > Metazoa > Arthropoda > Insecta > Coleoptera > Staphylinidae > Lordithon > Lordithon lunulatus. Next base: position 15,924,216 of record OZ012666.1, read on the forward strand.
TCAACTTAAAGGGGTTGTAACCTTTAAACTAGTACAAATTGTGCAATCCGGTTTAAAAATTCGAGTTCCCCATTCAATTACATTCGGGAGAACCGTAAACAACCCAGTCACCCTTAGAGATTTTGAAAATTACAAAGATATTTCTATCATAATTTACGATTTAAAAAAAAGTTATCAACGTGAAGGGCTTGTAACTATTAAACTAGTACATACTGAACAATCCAGTTTAAAAATTCGAGTTCCCCATTAAATTACATTCGAGAAAACTGTAAACATCCCACTCACCCTTAGAGATTTTGCAAATTAAAAGGATATTTCTATCGTAATTTACGATTTAAAAATAATTATCAACGTAAAGGGGTTGTAACTATTAAACTAGTACATATTGTGCAATCCGGTTTGAAAATTCGAATTTCCCATTCAATTACATTCGGGAGAACCGTAAACATCCCACTCACCCTAGAGATTTTGCAAATTACAAGAATATTTCTATCGTAATTTACGATTTAAAAATAGTTATCAACTTGAAGGGGTTGTAACTATTAAACTAATGCAAATTGTGCAATTTGGTTTGAAAATTCGAGTTTCCCATTCGATTACATTCGAGAAAACTGTGAACATCCCACTCACCCTTATAGATTTTGAAAATTACAAGGATATTTCTATCGTAATTTACGATTTAAAAAGAATTATCATTTTGAAGGGGTTGTAACTATTAAACTAGTGCAAATTGTGCAATCCAGTTTGAAAATTCGAGTTCCCCATTCAATTACATTCGGGAAAACCGTAAACATCCCACTCATCCTTGAAAATTGTAAAAATTACAAGGATATTTCTATCGTAATTTACGATTTAAAAAGAATTATCAACTTGAAGGGGTTGTAACCATTAAATTAGTACAAATTGTGCAATCCTGTTTAAAAATTCGAGTTCCCCATTCGATTACATCCGAGAAAACTGTGAACATCCCACTCACCCTTATAGATTTTGAAAATTACAAGGATATTTCTATCGTAATTTACGATTTAAAAAGAATTATCATTTTGAAGGGGTTGTAACTATTAAACTAGTGCAAATTGTGCAATCCAGTTTGAAAATTCGAGTTCCCCATTCAATTACATTCGGGAAAACCGTAAACATCCCACTCATCCTTGAAAATTGTAAAAATTACAAGGATATTTCTATCGAAATTTACGATTTAAAAAGAATTATCAACTTGAAGGGGTTGTATCTATTAAACTAGTACATATTGTGCAATCCGGTTTGAAAATTCGAGTTCCCCATTCAATTATATTCGGGAAAATCGTAAACATCGCACTCACCCTTAAATATTTTGAAAATTAATAGGATATTTCTATCGTAATTTAAGATTTAAGAAGAATTATCAACTTGAAGGGGTTGTAACCATTAAACTAGTACAAATAGTGCAATCCGGTTTAAAAATTCGAGTTCCCCATTCGATTACATCCAAGAAAACCGTGAACATCCCACTCACCCTTATAGATTTTGAAAATTACAAGGATATTTCTATCGTAATTTACGATTTAAAAAGAATTATCATTTTGAAGGGGTTGTAACTATTAAACTAGTGCAAATTGTGCAATCCAGTTTGAAAATTCGAGTTCCCCATTCAATTACATTCGGGAAAACCGTAAACATCCCACTCATCCTTGAAAATTGTAAAAATTACAAGGATATTTCTATCGTAATTTACGATTTAAAAAGAATTATCAACTTGAAGGGGTTGTAATCATTAAATTAGTACAAATTGTGCAATCCTGTTTAAAAATTCGAGTTCCCCATTCGATTACATCCGAGAAAACTGTGAACATCCCACTCACCCTTATAGATTTTGAAAATTACAAGGATATTTCTATCGTAATTTACGATTTAAAAAGAATTATCATTTTGAAGGGGTTGTAACTATTAAACTAGTGCAAATTGTGCAATCCAGTTTGAAAATTCGAGTTCCTCATTCAATTACATTCGGGAAAACCGTAAACATCCCACTCATCCTTGAAAATTGTAAAAATTACAAGGATATTTCTATCGTAATTTACGATTTAAAAAGAATTATCAACTTGAAGGGGTTGTATCTATTAAACTAGTACATATTGTGCAATCCGGTTTGAAAATTCGAGTTCCCCATTCAATTATATTCGGGAAAATCGTAAACATCGCACTCACCCTTAAAGATTTTGAAAATTAATAGGATATTTCTATCGTAATTTACGATTTAAAAAGAATTATCAACTTGAAGGGGTTGTATCTATTAAACTAGTACATATTGTGCAATCCGGTTTGAAAATTCGAGTTCCTCATTCAATTACATTCGGGAAAACCGTAAACATCCCACTCATCCTTGAAAATTGTAAAAATTACAAGGATATTTCTATCGTAATTTACGATTTAAAAAGAATTATCAACTTGAAGGGGTTGTAACCATTAAACTAGTACAAATTGTGCAATCCGGTTTAAAAATTCGAGGTCCCCATTCAATTACATTCGGGAGAACCGTAAACAACCCTTAGAGATTTTGAAAATTACAAGGATATTTCTATCGTAATTTACGATTTAAAAAAAAGTTATCAACGTGAAGGGCTTGTAGCTATTAAACTAGTACATACTGTGCAATCCGGTTTAAAAATTCGAGTTCCCCATTCAATTTCATTCGAGAAAACCGTAAACATCCCACTCACCCTTAGAGATTTTGCAAATTAAAAGGATATTTCTATGGTAATTTACGATTTAAAAATAGTTATCAACTTAAAGGGGTTGTAACTATTAAACTAGTACAAATTGTGCAATTCGGTTTGAAAATTCGAATTTCCCATTCAATTACATTCGGGAGAACCGTAAACATCCCTCTCACCCTTAGAGATTTTGCAAATTACAAGAATATTTCTATCGTAATTTACGATTTAAAAAGAGTTATCAGCTTGAAGGGGTTGTAACTATTAAACTAGTACATATTGTGCAATCCGGTTTGAAAATTCGAATACATTCGGAAAAATCGTAAACATCCCAGTCACCTTAGAGATTTTGTAAATTACAAGGATATTGAGGAATAGTAATAAAATCAAAAGGTTATGCTGGTGTAAAAATTACATCAGAGCGGAATAATGGATACGAATAAGGAGAATATATTTCGAAATCACACTGTAAGTGTAAATATAAATATTATTATTATTATTTTGAATAAGTAATTGTAAAACAAAATAGGAAACCGTGAGATGAAAGCAAAGAATACACCTTTCGCTTGTATACCTATTAGATATAATGTTCCGCGGCTACTATTTTATTCTATCCCTTTTATTTATATTTTGTTCTTATGAACTTCCGTGGTTCATATAAAATACAGTTATGGTTTCAATGTACAGAATATAATATAAGCAAAGTTTTATGAAATATGCTCACAAACTTCAAATGTGTATATTAGTATGAAACAGTTTTGCAAATGTGTGTTATTTTATTTGTGCGAACTTGAATAGGTATTCGGAAAAGTTTGCTGCCTGCATTACGTATTCAACAGAAACAATTTAAAATTATTCAATATCAAAGATTACGATGGAAAGCACAAACACTTTATATGCAAATTAAATACAATAAAAACAATACTGGCCATTGAATGATTTTATTATTAATATGTTAATATTTATAAATTAAAGATGTTTAAATTAAAATCTTCTTACCTTTCCATGGCAATAATTTGCTGTTTCTGGTGCTGATAATGATACATTTGTGCAGACTGAGCAAGTCGCCTATCCCCCGATGGTGACACTTCCTTGTTCGGTCCAGTAACTCCGTATGCTGGGTACTCTACATCGGTGGCGTTCTTTACATGTTTTTGTAAACTGCAACAAAAGAGATATATAATTAAGTATGATATATTTATAGCGAATAAGTAAATATGTTTGCCAAAAAAGAATAGTCATCACAATCTTTCGTCTAAATAGATTATGAATAAAAAGAAGGCCAATTTTGCGAATGTTATAAATAGGAAAATTAATTTAAGAATTAAGAATATTGCCGCCAAATATCGGGATATTTCCCAGAAATGCAAGTAGGCCTCAGAATCTATTAACTATTAATTAATTCTAAACTTTTCACTAGCAATATCCCACAACGATGAAGGAATCAATACATTTGATTAAATATTGTCTCTGTTTCCTTTATTACGGATATTTACTTTAACAATACAATATTTCAAAACATTCTGGCATAAAATCGATAGAATTATCGTGGCGTGTTTTTTTTTGTTTCAATGTTTCATTGCTACCATTAATCAAAAGTTATTAGTATGTGTGGGAACCATTGTTTTTTATCGCATCGATGTATCACAAATAACTGTATTGGATAACAAATGAAGTAATAAGCCGGTACGAATTGTGAAACACATTCATACAATTGTATAAATAACATATTCTCTGTGCACCAAAGGACCAAAAGAGATCAATATCGTATTATCCAGACAACCCCGATTTTAATTTTTATAAATATAAAGCGTCACACAATTGTTCGTTTCAAATAGTGGTAGTGGTAGTGTATTTGTTACAATTCTGTAACTGGCTATCGACTTTTGGGTCCTAATACTCACATACACTAACACACAGCATGTTAGTATATGTGAGTATTAGGACTTGCTACTTCAAAAAATTGTCCCTAAGTTTTCCAAAGTGTCATTAATTGTATCCCAATGGCAAATGGTACCGTATACCCAGTTCTTCAAATATTGTTTTTAATTCATTAATTTTTCGTAAAGATTATTTAAATAAAAGTTGCACATAATCACTTTATTATATCAACTCTCAAAGCTATCACTCATTGATATGTGCAATCTTCATACGTTTTTTAATCATGACATGGACTGTCCAGAACTGAAAATTTAATATACAAGTACCTAATGTAATAACCAGGAACTGTGATATGTTTTCCATGTGTGTTAAAAACACAAACTCTTTTCCAGTCAACAGAAAGTCAAACTTCTGTCATTTGTGGGCATGTCCAGATCTCTATAATTCATTTCGATTTTTTTTAAGTGTAGGATCGATGCTTAGATTAATGAATGGACGAATATAATCAATTCTAAACCGGGAATACGTGTCCAGGTTACAAGACAAATCGGAAAATCTTTGTCGGTTGATATCCATACAGAAATACGGAGAATGTATAACTACTGTCGGAAACAGGGCTATTTTCCGGAAAAGTGGAAAAGGGGCATAACTATTACAATATTGAAACCTAATAAACCTACCAAAACGTCTAGCTACCGCCCTATAACACTTCTTTCAGTCCTATCTAAAACCTTTGAAACTATAATCAAACTACGGTTGGAGGATAAACTTGATAAATTTATTTCTCCGTTCCAATTTGGATTCAGAACATCCAAATCCACAATCCACCCTTTGTCTATTCTAGTATCTAGTAACACCCAATGCGCCTCACTCTTCGGTAACCATTTCACAGCTTTATTGATTGATATACAGAAAGCCTCTGACAGTGTCGGGCATAATGCATTATTATTATCTTTAAATTTGCACAATTAGACTGCCAAGTTTAGCTAAGTAAGATCGTAAATGCATTCCTAGATGCAGGTGAGAATAAATGCTTCCCTCTCTACGTCATTTCAAGCCAGTCAGGGAATACTACAAGGCTCTTCCTTATCTCCGATATTATACAATATATTCTGTTATGATGTCTACAGTTTCAATCCTCCTACTAGCAAAAATCACTCATATATTCTCCAATTTTCCATCGATACAGCCATTAAATCTCATAATAAGTCTCTATCCAAATCTATCCAATTGTTACCAGTTACAACTAAAACTTTCAGCAAGTATGGAGAAATTGAGAATCATCCCTATCCCGACAAAATCACAATTTATCATCATTAACCATAAAATCTCACCTTCAATCCCACAATTACTCTTAAACAGTTACTGTATAAAACCTCAAAAAATGCCAAATATCTTCGAATAAACTTAGACAGCAAACTAAATTTCAACACCAACACCACAATTATTTAAAAAAAAAAAGATAATTGCTAGAGCGAAACATTTTAGAAGTCGGACGTATAAACATAAAGGCATCAATATAAAGACAGTTAGCAATATTTATAAATAAATTTGTCGCCCCATATTTGAATATGGTAGTATTTTATTATGGAACTACAGAAAACCTGCACTTAGAACTTGGAAGTTGCAAAAACGGACAGCCTTCAAACTAAATCTAAAGCTACGCACTTTTTAATCCTCCTAACCGACTCCTATACTGTAAATCAAAAATTACCCCAATTAGGTTAGATTACAAACATTAAAAAATAATAATTCATTATCAAAAACAATATTGAATTAATTAACCAACATCTTATCCCATATAACCCATCAATACCTAACAAAAGAAAATTCCCATCACGCCCTCTAATCTAGCAATGTCAACACAAACAACATTATTAAAATTAAGATTAGATTAAGATTCCGATATAGATAACAATAACTGTTTATATGCAACTAGAAAATTGGACGCCCTCTAATCCAACAATGCAAACACAAACAACATTATTAAAATTAAGATTAGATTAAGATTCCTATGTAGATAACAATAACTGTTTAATGCAACTAGAAAATTGGATGCGGGCAGAAAGAATCCGGTTGTTAGCCCTTTGTGGTACGTATATGTAAATGTTATGTATGAAAATAAATATTTTTATTAATATTATTATTAATAATAATACTAATACATAAATTGTTTTTACAAAAATAGATCTATTTGGTTATTTTTGTAATTCATAATTTTATTTCCCTAAATTCGTTCTTAAAATATTTCAAATAATGTATATTTCCAGTTTTCAATCAAATGACTATTTAAATTTAATATATTGTGAATCCACAAATTTAAACAAAGAGTCTGTCCAAAACATATTAAATGAATTAATAATAATTACTAGTTTCTCATTAGAGATTATTAATAATTCATGTAGTTGCTACTTTATGCAAAGTTGTATTAACGTAGCTTGATTATATTTGCCACCAAGGACCAAATTCACAGGACAGCAATCAACCGCAGCAAGTAATTAATCGCAATATTGTTTAATTTAACCACAACATTAATTTACTACAATAAGAGCTATTATTATATATCCGCCAGTTCCAGCATGTAATTTCAGACATATTCAAATACATACAGATTTCAAAATTGTAAATTATTACATTGACATGAACAATGGATTGAATATTCAGCATGCTAATTTTGCATTTAATTCTCTCAAAAATGTTGGATGAATAGTTTGTTAATTTAATATTTAGGCTTCTTCGTAGATTTCCTTGTTCTACGTTTTATATTGTATAGTGTGTGTAAAAAAGGATCGTATACTTTATTTAGTCGGAGGTTATTTTGTCGGGGGTTATTTTGTCGGGGGGTTATTTTGTTAGCGGGTTATTTTGTTGGGGGATTATTTTGTCGGAGGCTATTTTATCGGAGGCTATTTTGTCGGAGCTAGATAACAATAAATATCTTATCTTGGCCGGAAAATGTTTTATTTACGTCCTGGACTTGTCTAAACAGATATTTCACGCTTAGAAAAAGTGATAAACTAAGTATAATTTATTATTGATTTTAGCAGTTTATTTATCATTTTTTAGGATCGCACTCGGAGAGTAGAACTTAATAGGTATCAGCTTGAAGAAACATATGCAAATGGATCATATTTTACTGTGGATATTTTTTGAATAATACGAAAATCACGACGAAAATTAATTCGGCATTAAGGACAATAATTCACAATAACCGTGGTAGGGGTAACGTAGCAGTAAGCAAAATTGCACACTTGCATAAAAATGCGGGCGTTTACAGCAGCGCAGTAAAACTATGACAGAATTATCTCTACCATAATTATCTCATAGCATTACTGCCCAATTCTGAACGTCTGACTTTTTATAGCTATGCAAAATATTGCTTACCGCTACCTTACCGCTACCTTACCACTACCGCGCTTATTGTGAATGGCCCATCACGGTATATACTTCTACGTACGGGAACAACGTTCTCTATATGAATTATTTTTAGAGCCGTCTCTCTCATATGTAACCCGGGGTGGTATTTATTAAATAATTAAATTGATTGCTCGGTAAATTCGCGCATACATGTTGTATTTCGCAATTATTAAAGATATTGATAAATTAAGCTAAAATATAAGATCAGCGTGGTATAAGTAGAAGTAATACATATATGTCAGCATGTTCCGGGATGTATAATGGAAAATACCATTATTGTAGGTCAATAAAACGTTGTTTTGTATTTTGTTATTACTATTATAAGCTGCTTTATAAGACTAAACTCCCACATAATTCTGCCAAGTCCCAGAAGAACTCGCAGCCTACTGGCACATTACATATAAATATAAAAATAGAATATTTAAGTGGAACTGACCCTCTAGCCAAACTAGGATTATTGGATGTGATAAAATAATATATTAGCTTGATTATAGAAAGTGTAATTTAATTAATCGCAATCTATATAACCGACGCGCAGTCGTTAAAAGCACTATCTAGCATAGTACAACTTACCCTCGAAGAGGGAAGTTAAACGCCATCTGGCGGCACCACATCATTAGCAATGCTGGCCTTGTGCTGATATCTCAAGCACTCTGTTGGAATATTATTCTCTAGAGGGCGGTGATCCTGAAGACATGAGCATGTTGACGGTTATTACCATATGGGTATGCATTGCTAATTGATGTGGTGCCGCCAGATGGCGTTTAACTTCCCTCTTCGAGGGTAAGTTGTGCTATTTTTGTATATAACCACTCGAGATATTGTGTGAATTCATCCTCACTAGCTGAGCTACACTGACGAGATCTAATAAGATCGAAATCTAGATATGTAGACTCCTAAGAGGTGAGTTCACACTTATATATGTTTTACACAATCTAGCATTTTTTTTTTCTTCATGTGTCGTCTCGTAGTCCGAGGTTGGCAATTATCAATATAATTCGGAACTTTCAAGTTCAAGTTCAGCCGTTGTTCGGCCATACCATTCTGGCAGGTTTCTCTGTCAAGATGTTCTGCCTAACCCCACATATCTTTTTCCGAATATGTTGCCTGGATAATTAATTGGAGGGTAACGTATCTATAAACTCGAATGATATGCCCCAAATATTCTAGGTTTCGTCGTTTTATTGTGATTTTTCTCACTACTGTTTTTTTTTTCGGGACAATTCTGGACCAAAAAACGAGTTTACAAAATCGGAACAGGGACTGAAAATTCGGGACTGTCCCGGGAAATTCGGGACGTATGGTCACCACGTTAATTAAAGAGAATCGGTGATAACATACAGCCCTATCTGACCTCACGACGAATCCCTAGATCCTGTGTCTTGTCCTACATTTATTTGAGCTTTCTGATTCCAATATAAGTTTTATATTATTCGAATGTCGTTGTAATCCAGACCTTTCTGCTGTACTATTTCCATCTGACATTCACGGCTGCTAACTCTGTCAAATGCTAAAACTCTATCTATGTGAAAGTCCAGTTGAAAGATTTAAATCGCTATCCGCCATGTATGTTAACTTGGAATCCGAGATAAGACTATATTGTCAAAATACGTCACTGATTGCAGATTTGTTTTAAAACTTATAAATAATAAATAGGCCCATTTCGGAGCATAGTAGTAGTTACTGTTTTTGTTATAACTATCGACCATCCGGTCCATCTGCCGTAGACCAATATTATTACGGATCGGTTCCATTAATAGCGCCATATTTTTGTATGCTTAAAAAACAAAAGATGCGCGAAACATTCTGGTGAAATTGTGTAGTAATGGCACACAATTATTCAAGTGCCGAGTTAATGGAGATGTTGCTGATATATCGCGAGGTATTTTGCAATTCAGCAGAAGCAGCACGTCTGTACGCCGAACGTTTTCCAGCGAGGCGCCAATTTACTTACTCTTTTGTGAATTTTGCGCACGAATATGGAAACCTATTTACACACGTGGTGGACGCCGAAAGATGCCAGAAAATATTTTAAAACCGAAGAAGTATTATTGAAAATTGTAGAAGATGAACAGTGCAGTGAGCACCACCGTAAATCAAATCAAATCAAATTCTACAGTTTCTACCTAATTGAAGTATGTGGACACAAGTAATATATATATATATATATATATATATATATATATATATATATATATATATATATATATAAAAGTTTTAATTTTCGAATGACACCATTGTAAGAGTAGTATTTTCGTAATTAAATAACGATATTCATTATTACATACGTCTCCATATTCTCAAACAAAACTCAACTGCAGAGAGATGCCAATATTTACTCAGGTACCCCCTCGAGAAATTTCAACACCCCCTCCTCCTTTGGATGCATGAATATAGTAAGATCGCCTTCTGAAGTTCCGGTTGCCCAGGGCTTTTCAACAACAGGATATGCTGCATAGTTTCTTTTTACATCCTTGTATATGGTTTAATAAGTAATAATGTATTTGCGACTCCAATGCCATGTTTCTTGTAGTTGGAAACCTGTTCAAGACAAATCTAGTAAAATGTAATTCACGTTTAATACCGCTTGATGTCAAAACCATTGGGTTGTCAGGCGCATAGAAGCAATTTCCCTGCTATGTTTTAGGTGGTATGCATATAATTATTAGTAGGGCGATACTTGATAATTATATGCATACACGCATTGAATATTATGATAATGCATAATAATATAAATTAAAGCAAACGATATATATATATTCAAATCCAAATATATTCAATTCCTGATTAGATAATTTATTTATGCTCAATAACAATATTCTACAATTGAATTTTTACTGAAAGAGTTTTAGTTCTATATGTTAATTGGATTATACGATTTATTTTGAACCAACGAGCAATAATAATTCAATACAATTTAATGATGATTGATTTGCGAGAGACAGCGCGGAGTTTTGAAGAGCGAAAGTTGGAGCGGTTCGACACGAGTTTTTATTACCAATTAAATGTATTAAATCGACCGCCATCTATTTTCCTGAGGTCGGCCATACATCGAGAAATAGATGGGGGGTTGAATAAAATGTATTGGTGCCATAAAATTTATTCAAGTAAACTTTCGGTAAATTTTAGTGTCTGTATAGTATGTAGAATCTACAGGGTGTTGTTTAAGGTATATACTTCATATTGATATATTATACAATTGAATACATTATACAGTAATTTATTTAGACTTAACTTACGTTTTTAATGTGTGAAAAGTTTAACAACAAAATATTACACACTCAATTCCAATGCTACATTATAATATATATATATATATATATATATATATATATATATATATATATATATATATAGGTGTATAAGTTCTGGATAGTTGGCTGGAGGGTAGCATAGCTACAGACACTTAAGTCCTGGTTTCCTAGCAAGCGGTGTCGATAAATACGGCCGTTTTTGACGTCATTTACACATTGCAAGATACATTTTAAGTACATGTAATTGAATAACTCACCACATTCCAGTGTAATTCATGACATTTTCTCAATACTTTGAGTATACCGCTCTCTGGATTATATTAGATTTATTTAAATATACAGAAACGTCAAAATGACGTGAAATACGGCCGCTTTTGTCGACACCGCTTCCTAGAAAACCAAAACGTTAGGCCTCAAAATGAGCCCATTGTGAAACCTCCCTTTAAGGCTACTCACTCGTCCCACCAGTCAATTTTGCGTGCGAGCTGCAAAACTCTGGCGGATGAGGAGTATAATCTTACCTTGAAATTTTGAGATCGATTTATTTGTTTTTGCTATAAGTGTAATTTACAATATGTGAAGACAATAGATACATTATTTCATTGTGGGCGGTTAACATGTGGTAGTGTCGTCCTATGTCCACCGTCTTCTTTTATTTAGTCAATATATAGATCATATTTTCTACTAAAATGTTTTAAAAACATTTCTAAATTCAATATACATATAAGCATTATTTCAATTCATAAACGTAACTACATACAAAATAGAAACATTGCATGTTAAAACTTACCTACCATTACTGACGGGTATTGAATATTGAATTCCCCAATTATTTTTCGTTTCAACAGCCCCGCTCGTCTATTCTAAAGCATGCATTTTTTAATAATCCGTATTCTAACTAAAGGACTACACAATTGAATTTCCGCGAATTTTATATGAGATCGTTCGGTTTTATAGGGAGTATGGTATGCATTCCAATAACAAAGCCGCCCCTTTATTACATTCCTATTGAAGCCGCCGCGCGTGCTTTTATGCCACTTTCATTATTTATCAATTTGTTTCTAGACATATATCCTACAAATGGGCTTAAAAATATTACAGTGTACGTGAATTTAACGTGGCAAATCAACAAAGTATGAATGGATGCCGTGCGGGATTCGTTATGAATGCGGTAGGGTGAACCGCGCGCTACGCCATTAGTATCGCGCCGTTGGTGATGGATAAAAGGCCAGGCGTGCTTTTGCAACCCCGTGTTTCGAAATCTGGAGAACTTCTCGACTGTATGTAGTATTATGTCATATAGGATTTGTAGAGTTGTGTATATAATTTTCACCTGGCGAATCTCTAAAATAAACGCGCAAACTAGGGCAAAATTGAAATATTTCGTTTAAAAATCTTTTAAATTCATGAGATCTAAGAGTAATATGAAGTCACATCATAATATAATAAATATCATGTTGCTACTCTCAATATTTTTTATGATATACTAACTAGCACAGTGGTCAAAATATTAAAACCAGCTGTGTGTCCAACATAGTGTTTTATATTGAGAAACAATAAAATTCATGTTGCGCATTATTGTTAAAAACATATCTGTATATAATAATAACAATTTTAAGATAAATCTTCGTCATGGTTTACTATACAATTATTTATACACTTGTTTTTTGCAACTTGCAAAATCCGTGTATTGGTTCTAAAATACCATTATTTTTTAAATTATTTTCCGTGCTTGTTGTGCAAATGTGTGTACATTCCTAATTTGTTCATCATCTGTCGATTTATAGCGTCTCTAACACATTCCGATTCCCCAGATAGTTCCCTAGTATGCCACACTGTGGGATAATTTAGCCTAATTTTTACGTCATTTGGTTGTAAAGTAGCAGGGCAAGTGCTATGTTACCGAAGGGACCAACGGCTTAAAGTGCCTTTCGAAGCACCGCGGAGAGCGCAGATGTTCCAACTAGGATTCATGCCGCAGGACACTGAGAGTCGATCTCGGGTCTTCTGCGTTACAAGTCTGGCGTTTATGCGCTCCTTTTCTATTTTTTTAAATAAAATTATGCATTATTATAACTACTAGCCTATACCGAAAGGTAAAAGGCAAATAGATAATATATATATATATATATATATATATATATATATATATATATATATATATATATATATATATATATATTCAAAATAGAAAACGATGTTTCCAGCTTATTAGGGTAGTGTAGCAATAAAATGCTATTTTACTTGAAGTACACTTTCCTTCCTTCTTGCCAATATTTCGTAGCTAACATAGCTACTTCATCAGGGATCGGCTACAAAATAGTTATACATATGTTAAAAATTAGCTACAATAAATTATAATTTACAAAATGTGTTAATTAGTTGACGACTTACAGTAAATTATACTATATATATAGTAGTAATTTATTACTCTAATCTCTCTAATTGGTAACTACTCTCTATATTTTTGTATTCTCAGAATCTATGGAATAATTTTGAAAAAAATAACACAGGTAAAGTCTCATATAAGTCAGAGATACAATTTTATTCATTTCAAATAAAATACTCGAAATAAAAAATAAGAATTTTGTACAAAACTTCGTAAACGTTTTGACATATTGTTAAATAATCGTAAAATCGATGTTTCGACTTTATCCTGGCCGAATTCCACCAAAAATAAATCAACACTTACGTGAAATAATAAGCCAGAGGCAAAATTGGTTTGAAAATATGCAATAGATTTTCCGAAAACGTAAATGAAAAATATATCACGGACGGAAGACAAACAGATTTTTTAAATGATCGGGGTCCTAATAAATAGGATTCGTACAAAAATTTGAAATATTTCACGATTTCAATGCTTTATTTATACTTCGTATGATAACGTGAAAATATTTTGAAGTATATAATACTATTTTTAAATCTTCGAAATGATTTGTTATTAAATTATTATTTTTAATATTTTTATTAAATACTACCCGCCTGTGTCGAGACGGATTTCTCTCTCTTTTTAATTAACTTATCATTAATGATGACGCAGTTAAACTAACTAAAAATTGTTAGGTGAACTGTGGACTTTTACGATGTTCTAATATGAGCTCCTGGAAAATTGAACGCATCAGCAAAACTACTCGTTATAACTTTTGTAACCTTTGAAGTTTTAAATGATTAAACATTTTATGTAGGTGGATTAGGATATCCAGGGTCACTACTGATAAACAATTATTATTTTCAGATGCAAAGTAACATTTTGCAGAGCGTATGGAAAAAAGAAGTCAAAGAACATAGATCTATGAAATAATATAGGTGCTTGAATAATATTATTAAAAACGAGTTAAAAAAAAGAGCAATGAAAAACTGGACGAATGGCGAACAGTGTATTAAAATCGAAAGCGGAAACAAGATAGCTTTAACCCTCAGTTGGTATGGTAGAGTCAAATCTAACCCGAACCACTTTGTTTCCATTACAATTCCTACTTTATTTTTGTGCAGCTGCATACCAGTTAAGAAATTCTCCTAACTTCTAAGATAGTTTTAGATGCAACGTAAGTGAATAGAGAGTTGCGTATTGTTTCCGGGTTGTACGTTGTTGCGGGTCTTATTTGACCCACTATACCATAAGCGTCAACATATTTTGCTTAGAAACAATTCCAACAATTATAAATACAGGACTTATGATTGAACTGAATAAAGTCAATATAACATTCACGAACTCTACGAAACGCCAAATGCGATATACTACCTGAATAATAATAGCCTTATAAGGATCGTCCTGCCTTATCTTAGAGATAACACGTAACCATTTTATCGTACGTGTCAAAAAGGTGTAAAGCAGTGAAAATGTTATCATCACTACATCATACAAATGCGATTGAGGATGGACCAAAAAAGCCCTCACCTTATCTATGACAAAAAAATGACTAAAAGTATGATGACACAAAACACTTTAGACTTTTTTGAAAAGAAATATAGTTTATCTTTTTCTTTGAGATATTATGATGACTTGGGGTGTTAGCAATTAGAATTAAACCAGTGCAATAATTTTTAGAAACAAATGTTTATTTTTATATTTATCACATACTCAGTGCCAAATATTACAGAGTTGTCTGATTTCTTCCTTATTTCTGTGATTTTTACTGTAGCAATGATCGACAAAAATGTTTACCGGCAAAACCTCATACACAAAAAAATCATAAGAGTGTGGGTCAGTAGTGACCCACCATACCATAAGCAGCTGAGGTAGTCACCATACCAACTGAGGGTTAAAGCTAAAATGAACTAGGGAAAGAACGGTCATCCACGACCCCAAAACACGCTACAAAATCAACAAGGGTTTGCTTTTTTACCAAAAAAACTATATTTATGCTTCATAGATGTTTCTAAAGCATTTGATACTGCCAACTATATAAAACAAACTGGTCTACTATGTAAAATCGGAGTAGACCAACAATCTTTCACAGAACTCCAGACGAAGCAACTGAATAGTTAAAAGTCAATGGGTAATAATAAACAACATTCCGTTTTGTAGATGACACAGTGTTACTACTGACCGTGTAACGTGTCTTTTAAAGGCACCTTATACGGTCAATAATACTGTTAATCCTAGCACTGTCAGTATTTGCTTGAATTCTTTTTCAATATTTATCAAGTAATCAATTATCCGGATAAACATCAATATTCTCTTCATTCCATTATTACTATACCTTACACGATCAGTAAATCTGTCAATATCTTAGAATAATGAACATTTTAAATATATTATCGTACAGTAATACTGTCATTATTCTAAAATATTGACGGTATTATTGACTGTGTAAAGTGCCTTCAAAGGCATCTTACACGGTCAATAATACTGTCAATATTTGCTTCAATCCTCCTTTAATATTTATCAATTATCCGGATATAAATCAGTATTTTCTTCATTACATCATTAATATACCTTACACGATTAGTAATACTAGCAATATTATAGAAAAATGAACCTTTTAAACATATTATCGTACAGTAACACTGTCATTATTCTAAAATATTGACAGTAATATTGATCGTGTAAGGTGCCTTTTTAGATAAGGAAAACCGAGGAGCTGTATCTATGGGGATTACAATCAACAATCCAGGAGTTGACAACACGAACATCTACATCAATAGAATAATTGTATTTTTTTCGGAAAGTTCTGTATTTTTATTATTTTTAATAAAATAAAATAAAAACATAGGAAAACTAAAGGTATTAATAATAACAACAACAAAAGCCTTCTCTATTGACGATAAGACTTTATCATACCAGTATCCAACTCTCATAATAACTCGCCTATTGGCTAAATGAAGATATATAAGATAAAGAAGTAACAATCACAATAGAGATAACGAGAGAAGGTTTTATGAAGACTCATTAAGCAATAAAGATCTGTATAATATTGTCTAATATTGACAGTACTAGTATTGCCCTCATATCAAAGAAAATATAATCTTTTATATGTAATTTGTGTCTTTTTCAAATTTACTTTAATTAAATGCATAAACTGCAAACCAAAATGGATCATAGTTAGTTATTTTTTGTGGGGATTCGAATACCCATCGGATTTTAAAATATAAAAAGGCACCCCTTTTTATATTATAAAATTAATAAATTAATTGGTGCATATGTGATTTGAATTTACTGTAATCTTTTAAGTTTTTAAGTCGTCTCGTTTTATTGTTTATAAATAAGTAAAACTATTCCCCTTCAATATTTAAAATAACTTAAACTGCAATATTTTAAAATCTTTTCCATGAATGAAGTCATATTAATAAATCAGTAATATCTCTTGAATCATTTGCATATTTCAAACAGTATGTGAGATTGATCATACACCGTTTGACGACGGGCATTTCACCTAGTTTTTCATAAAATGCATTTAATATGACATAGCGATCGTCTCTTGTGGTGGTCTAAAGGAAACTTAAGGATCACTACAGCTATACGTCTGGATCTCGACGTTACTGAAGAGCACGGCAAATACTTGGCGACACACCACTAAATTAACAATATCACGTTACGAATCGATTACTCAATTGCACATTCAGATGCGCTCAAATATCTCAACTACATCTTCAACATGTAGAGAAATTAAAACCATATATATATATATATATATATATATATATATATATAATATAATATATATGCAATTTAGAAATATATAGTGAGAGAATAAATGATTACTAATTTTGTCAAATATAGCAGCTATTCATTATTCTATTATTCGATTCTATAATTGCTTCTCAATTTTATCATTAGCAGTGAATTACCTCTTTTTGGTTACAATTAATTATTTAATAAATTAAGTAAAGATTGAAATAAATTAAATATTGCAATTTTATAAATATTATAATAAACATACATTCATACATTTAGTTTGATAATGATCAAGATGCCACGAGAGTGGAAGAGATGCAAAAGACATTGAAAAGAATGGGAATGTACCTTCATATGAGGGGGCTAGTAGTGAATGTGGAAAAATCCCAATGGATGATGTATACAAATAAGGGGAGGATGGATAGAATTAATTATTGAATAAGTGAAGTAAAGATTAAAAGAAATTAAATGTTGCAATTTTAAACATAATACAACAAACATATACATATAGTTTGATGTTGATCAAGACGCCACGAGAGTGGAAGAGATGCAAAAGACATTGAAAAGAATGGGAATGTACTTTCATAAGAGGGGGCTAGTAGTGAATGTGGAAAAATCCAAATGGATGATGTATAGAAATAGGGGGAGGATGCTGAGAAGTTAAAATGGAAGGGAATACTAATAGAGAGTGGATTGTTTTAAGTATGTTGGCAAATGACTGAGAGCTGGGACAACCCTAGTTATGAGGAGTGGCGAGTACGGGGAAAACCCCCGAGCTATAGTGCCTTTCGTTGAGCTGGTACGGGCTTATTGTTTCTTGTTCTATTTGCCGCTTCCGATGCGCATAATTCTACCTGGGCCCTTACAACCGGCGGCGCACGACCGCAAGACCTGAGCGATACTGCACGCCACGGGGGCAACTAGCAATGATAAACCATGCTCAACGAAAGCGCTTTATATAACCAGGGCAGGATAGAGCAGGAATGACAAAGTACGCATGGCAACAGCGAAATGCGGTTTGGAAAAGAGATGAAGGAAAGTATGAATGAGGCAAAGCACCGTGTGTATACTGTGTAGTAAGGGTAGTGACATGTTAGATACAGAGTGTTTACTAAACATGTGGCACAAAGTACAAGGGTTAGTTTTGGGCTGTTTTAAGAAGTTCATGTCCTTGGATGATTTTAGAAAAGACTCTTAGTTGCAAAGATATAGGGCCATAAAAGTCTGTTTACGTTTATATTGTTTTACAAAAATTTCAACACACTCCAAAGAATAACCTCCTTCATTTGTAAATACCCTGTATAAAAGCCAAGTCATTGCATACACAACTAATGATGTTTTGAAGCCGACCGAAATATCATTTATATTATTTTGTACCCATCATTGCAAAAGAGGAAGTATATGGGTTCGATTTCCCGTCGAGGGTATTGCGTTCTTATATTGTTAACCTCTTAATTTAATTCAGTATATTTAATTAATTTTAATCCTTACAGTAAGAATTTGTTTTATTGTAAATTTTCTTATCAACTAGCAGTTTAGAATATAATATGCTAATTTTATAATTGCTCTATTTATTATATATTACACTTCGTCTCTATAAATAAATCAGAAAGTGCAATGTACTACATATCTAGCATTGAGATCTATGTTAATACTGTATTGATTATGTATAGAATTATGTATTTCAAGGGAAATAAAAGTCATTATTATTATTATTATTAGTTATGTTAAGTTGTAGATTGCGTTATTATGTATTCTTTACTTATTTAATGTATTAACATAAATCAAAATTATGATTATTATTATTCATGTAAAGCTGCAAAGCTCATTACTGCGGAGTCCATTGCGTTGGACTAGCTATAAATATGTTATATTTGTAACTCTATCAATTATTCACTGCTGCCGATATATATGTTTGTGATGGTTAGGAGCTTCAAACTTTTATAAAAGTATGAAATGTATTGAAACTTGGAAAAAACAAAGCTTACAGTTTTGGTCCCTGCTAACAAGTAACAATAATAACATCCGCGATGTCTTCACATGTTCCTTATTAATACAACTTTGCGTGCCGAACAATATACACTCTTACTTACATTTATTTAGTATATCTGGAAATATTTGCGAAACGGATTTCACATGAAAAGCTAGAAATTCTAAAGAACACAGGGATTACCAGTCGCCGGTTTGTCGGAAACTGATCAGGAATTACTCTTTTTGCAGATAATATTTGTATACACAAGGTGCTTCGCGCGGTACTCGCTCTCCACGCGCTACTGAATACGTAATATTCGTAAACACGAAATTGTAGTTTAATTTAAAAAAAATGTATTATAGTTGTTAGAGAACCGGTACTGCCACATTCAGCAGTACCAGATCTTTGACAAAAATGGAGAATATATTGAACAGGTGCCATATTTTAAAGAAAATACGAAAGGCAGGACATAAGTATATAAAGTAGAAAATAAGGATTATGCAAATTCAATTTATAAAATAAAACTTATACCTTTATAGCTATTAGCCCAAGGGGGTTTTCCGCTGGTAAAAGGAGAAGCTCAGAGGAGTATAATCACCCAGTATATTTCCCCGGAAACCTTTGAAAAGCTATGAAAGGTGTTTCCTGAAATTTCGCCCACAACGGAATTTGAACTCTCGCTCCCCAATGCACAGTACGAGGCGGACGGCGCCTCTAACCATTAGCCCATTGAAAATATTTATAAAATAAAACTTAAAAAAACGGTGACTTCATTACTCGAAAACAAAAACAAAAGTGAGAAAAATAGGGACTCGCAACCCGAAGAATTCTGGGTTGTATTTGAGCACGGTCCGTAAGCTTAACGGACCGTGGTATTTGAGAGCAGGTTCAGATATTATAATATTACATCAGGTATTACTCAGGTTCGTGTTCGGATTCTGAAAAATTGTAGGTTCGGAGAACTTCCTGGATCACTGCGCGGATTTGGCGGATGGGATCTTAGATATCACCGGTGATGATCAGGTAGGAGTTCGCTTCCCGGTCTGTTAGGAAAATTGAATTTGACATACAAATGTATTTTCCCAATAAAAATTTCGTTTTCTATATATTTTAATTAATTTGTTCCATATTCCAGCAGCTCATGACATATAATTAAAATTTTAAATATGTATTGATTTTGAATATATTAATTAATTTGGACACCTTCACATTCCGCAAACACATTTCAAATATATGATATATAACCGTAGCCTACATACACGTATGGAATCTACTAAAATAGCGTATATGTTTACAGGGTCTTCCATCTTATGTAGTAAATATCTTAGTAATGACACGTTTTTAAAATATGTCCTATTGCCTCTAACTTGTTCTAGACTCGATTGACGCGCCAGCGTATCCGCGGCAGCGAATGCATTAAAGAAAACTAAACTAGTATAGTTTAAAAGATAAATAAAACGATTTTTTACTATGTTTTTTATCACACTTCAGTTACACTTTGCAACTAGTTTCGGCTAAGCTCTAGCCATTTTCGTCATCGGAGGAGCTCGAAAATGGTGATAAAAAACATAGTAAAAAATCGTTTTATTTATCCTTTAAAATGAATTATCACAAAGTAGACGCCTTAACAATCCAATAGTTTAGTTTAGTTTTCTTTAATGCATTCACTGCCCCTGTTCACCAACATCCCATATTCTATTCAATATATCTATATACTCCAGTTAATAAATATATTGTAGAGTACATGAAATATGCGAGAGGTTTTGACTTCAGAACTTTGTTGCTAGTAGTTAGTAGGAAAACATACTAAAAGCCCCTGGGAGGTGAATATAAGGTGGAGAAGATCCCATTTTTCCAATATGCCCGTAGCACAACCTGCTTCATTAACAACCCTTAACTCATATTTTAGTCACTTTTTACTGTGTAATTTCTATTATTTTATTATATTCAATTTATAATTCTTTATACATATGATATGATCAATAGGAATTTTTTGAGGATTTAAATTACACTGCCTTCTTATTGTCCGTTTAGTATGGACACGTGCGAATATAGATTGGCTTTTACACACAATGGAAGCATGTGTTGTTTTTTGATTAACCTAGATTCGGATTGATATGCAATGACAAGCGTCAAAGGGTCTTGAGAGAGCCAGGTCGACAACAACGACTCAGGTTTCCACATGAGGTTGCTCCTGCAATAACATTTCTCGGACTGCATTAATTATCATATTACAGATAATCACCATCACATATTACAATCGATACATAATACGATCAATAATTAATCTCTTGCAACTACAAACAGGTGATAATTGTATATTTATACGATAATACCGTGAGTGCATTAATTGTTGATTTTAGGATGTTGTCATTTTAATACCATTGCCACCCTTGTTTTCATATGAGATGTTCAGTCATAAGCGTGCGTAGTATATGTAATGCATTAAAGGCAAGTTCACACCTACATACACTTGCCCAGAAACAAATGTTATGATAATAATAATAGTTCTTTTATAGCGATTTCGCGACTGTAAATTTAATATACCGACTTAAGACGTGTTTTTTTTATTGAAAATTTTGGGTGCGTCTTATGGTGCGAAGGTAATATTATATATTTTTTTTAATAAATCGTCTCTAAACATGAGGTACGAAAGACGAAAGTAATAAGAACGGTGACATTAACGAGACCAATGTTATCACTCTATCGAGAGTGAAGATGAACTGAATATTGCTAGCACGAGTTATGTTAACAATAAATAAAAATTATGATTCGAAAGTAACATTAAAATTATACAACTAACCCCCTAGGAAAAAATTTAAAAGGCATCTGGCGGCTCCACATCAATCAGCAATGCACACCCATATGGTAATAACCGTCAACATACTCATGCCATCAGGATCACCGGGTAGTGCCCTCTATGGAATAATATTCCAACAGAGTGCTTGAGATATCAGATCTAATCTAACAAGATCGAAATCTAAATATGTAGATTGTTAAGAGGTGGATTCACACTTATATATGTTTAACATAAAAAATCCTCATAAATTTAGGTGCGTCTTATCGTCTTATAATCCGAAAAATACGGTATATTATGAGAATTCTTCCCTAATATCTAGAAAAAATAAAGATATACTTAATAATAATAAAATAAAAAATATATAAAACTACTAAACTAAATTCTGATTAAAATAATTAAAATAAAAATTCCTATTATAAATAGACTTATGCCCGTATTCACCAACATCCCATAAACATTATAGGTCCCATATGTTATTGAATGGACACATTGAAAAAACATTGTGACAGAAATTATCAAAACCAGTGTCAAACACCTGGAATAAAATTGGAGCTTTGATTGCACCTTTAGCTTTTTTACGCAATGTTTCCAATAGAGAGAATCTAGAGTAACTAAATTCCCTAGGTAATGTATTTATTGTTGCAATAGCAACTAATACTTATGGATTCAATTGAAAGTTTTATGGAACATTGGTGAATACGGGGGATAGTCTGTTAAATAAATATAAAATAAAACAATGTTTTAGATAAACAATTTTCTTTGACATTTTTATATATTTTATATATATATATATATATATATATATATAAATATGTATCTATATTTATATATATATATATATATATATATATATATATATATATAAATATGTATCTATATTTATATATATATATATATATATATATATATATATATATAATTTTCCCCTAAACATTCCACATAAGTTGGATTTCTTCGAATGCGCTTTTCTCTTTCACAATATAAAAGTCTTGATGGTTTCGGATGTTCTAACAGTGTGGTTCATGTTTATATTATCGTAGGATTGACAGAGTAATTAAGTTATTTTTCAGTGTATATATAAACACAAGAACATTGTACATACTTTTTTGTTGGACACTTAGAATGTTGATTGTTTCCAGCATTATATTGAATGTTTGCAAACATTTCCCTGCAAACAAAGCACATACATTTGTTGTGCACGAAAGTTTTTCTTTTTACAAACATTTAGTACACTTCTTCAACTAGAATGCAGGTGTCCTGATTAAATATAAAAACTTGTATCATGAAAAGAATAATGCTATAAATTTGTGCGCTGTCGCTGCCAGTTCAAGACAAATGGTTAAACATTTGCACCAAACATGTGCTTGTTTGTGAGTATAAAACACCTTTTTTTCATCGTCGACGAATAACAGGCGATTTCGTTTAACATCTCCGTAGCGTGCTGTATCACCCAAGTCTTGCGGTTGTGCGCCAGCGGTTGTAAGAGCCGTGGTAAAATTGTGCGCATCAGGAGCGGCAAATAGAACAAGAGACAATAAACCCGTAGCAGCACAGAGCGATAAACGACAACAGCTAAATGAAACTTTCCCCCTAGGATTTTTTAATATAACCACTCGAGATATTGTGTGAATTCATCCTCACTAGCTAAGCTACACTGATAAGATCTAACAAGATCGAAATCTAGATATGTAGATTGCTAAGGGGTGGATTCACACTTATATGTTTTATAACTGTATTTGTTTAAATATTTCCAACCAGTGTGTAAATAGTTTTTATACATATGATACACGATTGCGGATAAATGTTAGTAGGTCTGAACTAGGCTTAAGACTATTTTCACACCAAGACACACATTTTCTTTGGTACCTTGATTATTAAAGTACTCACTTTATGGACACGCATTTTCTTTGGTACCTTGATTATCAAACTACTAACTTAATGGATATGCCAATATAGCAAACAAATCTTTAGAGAGCTATCAGCCGTGAGGCTTTTTCGCTGATAAAGGGAGAAGCTCATACGAGTTAAATCACCCGGTATTTACCTTAAGTTCTCAGAAACCCTGTGAAGGGTGATTCGCGAAAATTCGCCCCGATGAGGTTTGAACTCACCCTACTCAGTACGTGGCGGACGATGCATTTAACCACTAGGCCAATGAGTTGGACTCAATATAATACTAATTCGTGTTTCATAATTTACTAGTCTTATTTTATTATTATCTATTTTTATTATTCTAAATAAAAATGGGATTATGATAATTCGTTGTAGGAAAAATAGCTTCCATCTTTATAGGATAATCAGCCTAAAGGCTTTTCCGCCCGTAAATGGCGCAGCTCACAGGAGTTTAATCGCACGGTTTTACATTAACTTCACAGAAATCCAGGGTTTTAGGATATATGTTCATTTAACAATTATGCAGAAAATTGCTTATTCTATAAGGTGCATGCAAACATAATTGCGAAAAAACGGGGTAATAGGTATATCTGAATACGAGTGTATTATTATAACTAATATAGAATTGTATGTTAGTGAGAATAAGAATTAAGAAAGAGCAATAAAATAACATTTCTAATTTAAATACGGTGCCTGCCAATATTATACTATACGAATAAAACTCCATACAACTTTATCGGTGTATACCAAACTTGTTTTATTGCTCAAACTCATATAAAATGAAAATTATGGTCGTAATTCTCTATAGTTGACAAATTATTCATGTTAATACTGATATTAAGCTTTTCAACTTTTTAGTGTTAAATTTTTTTGTTTTTACCAATTCCACGTCTTAAATTAAATAATAATAATCATAGTTCTTTCTGACCAACAAAAATTGTATTCATTATATACATAATTTATAAAATGAATACAATTTTTGTTGGTCAGAAAGAACTATGATTATTATTATTTAATTTAAGACGTGGAATTGTTATAAACTAAAAATGTAACACTAATTATTATGTTTTGTGTCTTCATTGTTTCTAGGAATAGTCAATTAATACACATTTTCGTTTTTAGCCATTTCGTTTTAACAATTCCCGTTGAGGACGATATTTCGAAAATCACCTTTCACAGTTTGCCAGAGGTTTTCTGCTAAGTTAAGGTAAATAACGGTTACGAGCTTTTCCATTTACCAGCAGAAAAGTACTCGGGCTAATAGCTATAAAGATTTTTTTAATTAGTATCTTAGTATTTATTTTTTTTTTAAGTATACAGATTCTTAAAAAATATAATTCTAAGGATATCAAGTACAAAGTAGAATACAAATTGAAAAATTTATTATATTAGGTAAAATATATTCCTATAAACTCTTCTAATGAATAAAAACAATTTCCTCTGAAATAACAGTTTAATTATTTCTTAAGCATTGGAAAGGAAAGCTATGTATAATATAAAGTATTGATAAATAAAGTTAGTAGTACTAATTAGTATTTTTAAATATGTTTCTTGCGTATATATTATTTAAAATAATATTAAATCTATACTACTATTATTATTATTATATTGAATTATGATTGTTACATTACTGGTGTTTGGGCAAAAGGGCTTAAGTCATAATTTTTTACGAAAATAAGGTTTTTATGTCTTTTTAACCAAAAAAATTCTGCTCTTTCCATTGATAAAAACGGCTTGTAAACTTTATATTTCCTGACTTTTGCCCAAACACCAGTGATATTATATACTATATTTTTATATTATATTTGTATTCGTTTAATAATTTATGAAGCCTACACCGAAAGGTAAAAGGCAAATAGGATAATATATAATAATGTATGTACGATATGGCGCATGTTTCTAGGGAATATATTATTTAAAATTATATTATATGTGTACTACTTTTATATTGATTTGTAATTGTTATATTATTGCTGCATATTTATATTTTATTTGTATTCATTTAATAAATTATGCATGATAATGGCGTAGCCACTAAATAATATATTACTAGTTTTATTATGTTTTGTGTCTTCAATGTTTCTAGGTATAGTCAATTAAAACACATTTTCGTTTTTAGCCATTTCGTTATAAGAATAAGGCAATGAGAATTTAAAGAAATAGTATAGATTTTATTCGACAAATACGTACGCATCTTGCGTTGCATTATGAATTCCCGATTTCACACCACTGAGAAACTCGACCACATTGTGAAACATAGAGGCGAAAAACTGGAGCCAATCTTACCCCAACGGCCACTAACGTGATACTGATGGCGCGCACGTGAAAATTCCCACTACTACCCCCACCGCGACCGCTCAGGGAAAACTATGTATTTCCTTTTATACTGATTATTTCAGGTGGTTTAGTTTTCCCAGGATACATACAGTAATAAGATATTTATGTAGTTAATTCTTTTTAGTTTAACTGAATTGTCAATACGTCAGGTAATAAGCGTACAAAATGTACACACGGTTGTCAGCACAATATCATGTTTGTATTTTACATACATGAAACTGAAGTAGAAATATATAATGGTATCAATGTCCATTAGTAACACTTTTTTTTATTAAAAAATCCGTGGTCAGTGCACATTACTTTAGCTTTAACGCCTTTTTTATCTTTTCACTTTTACATAATAATCATAATTTTTACACGATTCCAAGAATTTGTTTACCTTAACCCTTGCACAACATCGGTGTGTACGTATGTTGTGCAGGGGTTAAGGGTTATTCACAAAAAGCGCGGTAGTGGTAACCGCTACCTTACCTTAAGCAATGTTTAGCATCGCTATAAAAATTCAGACTTGGACAGTAATGCTATGCTATAATTATGGTAGAGATAATTACCCATATTCTGTCATAGTTTTACTGCGCTGCTGTAAACGCCCGCATTTTTATAAATGTGTGTAATTTCGCTTGCCGCTACCACGCTTATTGTGAATAGTCCTTTAGCAATGGTGCCCCGGGTTTTAATCGCGGCCCGGGTAGTCGGTACCATTTGTCGTTGGGATACACTTAACGACACTTTATAAAACACATACACTAACAAACAGCAGAAAGACCCGAATATTACATAATTGTAACAAATACAGTCAGGGCCTAGCGGACAAGCAAGGTGTGCGCCGCAGGCGGGCGGTCAAAGTTAGGGGCGGCCAAATTCAGCCCGGGGTGTATCAAAAGAGTTCTAAACATAAAATTTGAACTCGTCTTTGTTATAAAAGATTCTTTTCAGTATTTTCACAGATTAGTGTTGATAAATGATTTATTTATATTTTCACATACTACCCTAATATCCTATATAATGGTAATTATAAATTTTTAAGTACAGCATGTCGGCGTAGATATTATTTTTGCACACGGGGGGGCGACTACCTAGGCCCGGCCTTGAATACAGTAACTACTACTACTATGAATACGTTCCCAGTTTTTAATACAAAATCCGAAAAACTTTCCCCCGAACAATTTCCAAACAAAAATAATGAAAACGGAGTTACGTATGATCTGGGCCATAACTAGGCAGGGGCAACAGATAATACACATACAATTTTAAAAAATCGTAGAAATCAGTGGTAACATACCTAGCTAAAGAAAATAGCTCCGTCCAAAATTTGTTTTTCTACTTGTACTACTGGTTAAAACTATTATTTTGGGGAAATAAATAGCTTTATTTAAGTCATAAAATTTATTGTAGGGTCTTGCCCAGGGCCCAAAAAAAATAGTTGCGACCCTGCATATTATAATAGCCACGTGCAAAATTTGGTTTGAAAATAAGTAGTAGAAGTGGTAGTAGAAGTGGTAGTAGTGCTATTAAAAACCAGTTTATCTTATTTTTCTATTGCAAAGTTTCAATTATATCTTAAAAGCTCAGATATATAATCTATAAATAATTTTTTTATTTATATATAATATTTATAATAAATAAATATAATTGTTTATTTATATATAATATTTATAATAAATAAATATAATTGTTTATTTATATATATAATATTTATAATAAATAAATATAAATGTTTATTTATTAGTCCGAGATTAAAAGGACTATAACTAGAATTATTTTATACAAAACAGTCTTAAATTCGCAAACATTAATAATTTAATACTCATTCTCGATCTAATTACGTTGAAAGATGCCACAACTTTTGTGCTGAATTCGTAAATATTATATTATGAACTACCGACTTCAATGTCATTTTAGATTTGCGCAACTCCCTGTCAATTGCGTCGGGACAGGTTGCTTGTTATATTATTTAAAATCTTAAATAGCCGGCTTTCGCAAACAATAACGGGAAAAGCTTACTGAATTTTATAGGCGTGCAGAATCGAGGCATTTTTAGAGAATACTTAGCGTTTAAACAAATATGCTGAGTGGTACTCAAATTAAACTGAGCTGATCCTGTCTGTATGTTTAGCAAAATACTTGGCGCTGATATTAGATAAAATATGATTGCCATTTATGCAAATCTAGAGTTTTTAAAGTACCTTCTTTCTTGTACGCTGATGAGGCAATTTCGTGATTTCCGAAAGGTAAACTTTGATTTGTAATTATAATGAGAATTTATATACAATTAGCGTACTTTCAGTAGTAAAATAATGAATCGTCCGAGGCATTTGATAACTTGGAATGTGTGAGAGCGAGAACTTTGACTAATGAAGGTAGAAATATGTGTTATTTCGTTCGTCTTCTACATATTAGCCATATCACCTTATGTTCGATGTTAGACCAGAGCTGGGCGGCACTCAGTACTTGTACTTGTTTGCTGTACTTGCGAGTAATTTCTCGCTCTGCCCTATACTCGGTATTCAGTCCACGAGTACTTCTATATAAATGTACTTGTACTTGTACTTATTGCCTTTTAATCAAGGAAAATGTACCCGAGTAGTTTTGCTGTACTTTCTGAGTACTCGAGTACATTTTACCGTAATCAAACACTTTTCCATTTCCATTACCGCTAGAGATTGATTCTGATTGATTACTGAAGATAATAAGTAATTATCATTGCCATAATGCCATTACAACCCATCAAATGTTTAATCCTGCACACTACTTCCTCGCAGACAATTAATATATCGATTTACTGAGTAATTATATATAAAAAATAGGAATTCCTTGCAATTATAGTAAAGAAAGAGAAAAGGAAAACGATCGATCCTTATAACATAAATACATAAAGGGGATCGAGGGTGTGCTTTCTAAACAATTTTGGAAGTAGTATCGTGATGTAAGTCAATAAACGATTATAAACCACCCATTGGTTTAGGACATATTACCTTCATTCGTCATAGACATAAATAGACATTGTATAATCAGAAAGGAATGGATGAATGTGTGCGCCCATACAGTGCCGGATTGACGGGGCGGCAAAACGGGGCGGCACGTCTGAAGGGCAGCAAAATGGGATTGAACAATTGATCCTTTTTTATAACTTCATGTGAAAACTGACTTGCCTTCCCCCCTGAGAAATTTCATAGATCCGACACTGCGCCCATATGCATTTGGGAAAAATATGAAAAGACTCATTGAATTTGTACAAATCATAAGTATGGTAATTACAAACACATTGTTTAAAGTGAAAGCTGTACAACTGGACATCACCGAGCCATTCACGAGATAAAACTGTTCGCAACCAAATATATATATATATATATATATATATATATATATATATATATATATATATATATATATATATATATATCATGATCAACAAAAGATATAGGAATTCTATTCTTTCGGTAAGAGTGCCTTTCGTTTATCACTCTGGGCTGGTACGGGTGTGCATAAGTCTACCTCGGCTTACCAACCGGCGGCGCACGACCGCAAGACCTGAGCGATACTGCACGCCACCGGGGGCGACTAGCAATGATAAACCATGCTAAACGAAAGTGCCTAAGGGTTATACCCAGGTCCAGATATGGGAACCGACCGCATCCCAATCATAGCCGACTTGAAAGTCAAACTAAAAAAACATAAAAATGTTACGGAATTCACTGGAATTGGAAGGAGAAAGCAGAAACGGATAACCACGGAAACATCATAATGGATCTTGATCAAAAAAATCAAACGATGGAATCTATATATACAATACCTATTTGGTGATATTCGGAATGAAAAATTCATAAAAGAGACTATAAAAGGACCCATAATAACAGCCGATGAGGATTTTAAGAACTCAAATGATCTAAAGAGAGTCGGACCAGATGAGATACCAGTAGATATTCTCAAATTGATCGAAGACGACAAAATCAGTGTACTCGTAAATCTGTATAATATCATATATAATACTGGATACCACAAGAATAGCTAAAACCAACTTGCATTCCTATACAAAAGAAACCCAATGCCAGAACAATTAGTCTGTCACTAAATATTTTTTTCTGAAAGTTGTTGATGGACGTATATACAAGAAATTATACTTTAGAGACTAGTACCTGAAAACTGAGAACTATGAAACGTTCAATTGAATTTGAGAAGAAGAAAGAAAATGGAGCTGTATGTTGAAAAAGACGTTTGTTACAGGGAAATGAAGTAGAAAAAAGCAGCCAATTTATAAGACGAGCAGAAACACGACTTCTTCAGAATGTTCTGAAATTCTGCAAATTCTAAAGAATTCGAAGATGCTGGGTCAAGTCCAACCGAGAAAGAATTTGTTACAGCATCTGATGATGCAGAAAAGTTATCTGAAAATATGTTGACAAGGTCTTCAGAGAATTCTAATTATAGAAAGTCTGCTACCTCTGAAGAATTTGAAGATGGGTCTGACAGAGACGTTGACGTAAATGAAAACTTGATATCCAAATACGCAGAAAATTAATAAAATATTAAAAATCTCATATCTAGTGCTGTTCCGTCTAGTTTTGTATATCCTTAAGTTGGTATGATGCGTGAGAGGAGAGGGAGCATGATATCGTCTGAGATGAAGAGTTTTACACCGTAAGCGAGACGAGTAACATGTCTATCGCTATATAATAAAGTATTCTAATGTAAAACCATCGTTTTTCTTCAAACAAATCCACGGTCCAAAATTAGAAAAGCTGTAATACAGTACAAGTGCGATTGAAGAAGACGACATCGGTCTTCTTAGGTTTAGTGAAGAATCGGGAAAGGTAATTGTAACTGATGCGTTGAGAATAGAAATAATAAAACTCGATTCTAAGTATTTTTAAAACACCGAGGGTCATTTGTTGGCCACCAGCAATCATTATATGAACAAAACCTGGTTCAAAAAAACATTAAGAAATGGTCTTAGTGAGCATGTAACAGTTAGTTTATTCACCTTCCATTTGCTGTCTTCTTTTTTCCCCAGTTCTATAAACAGTCTAGTTTGTAGCGGATTTAAGCAATAGAAAGCACATGAAATATAGATAATGAGTGTTCAGAAATTTTTTTAAAATCATCAACAATGCTTTACTCAGTGAAAAGAAATGGAATGAAATTTACTTAACAACAGAGGCTTAATTGATGCAGAACTTCAAGAACAAATTCAAGTCAGAGAAAGTCTGAAGTGGTGTAATATTTTGAAAATGCTTTTACACTGCATCAAATACCTTGCGATACAAAAGCTGGCTTTGCAAGGCCACAGAGAGTCAGATTTGAATATAGGAAATTTACTTGGTTTGTTGAAACTAATTTCTAATTTTCACCCTGTCGTAGAAGAACACAAGATTTACGGATAGCCATCCTGGATCCACTTCATATCTTTCAGCGAAAATACTAAAAAAAGAGTTTATTCACATCATGGCATCCACTGTTCGTGATAGTTTTCGAGAAAAAATACGTAAAGTAAAGTATTATGGACTAATGTTTGACTCGACTCCTGATCAAGCTCATCGTGAACATGTCTGAGGTAGTAAGATATTGAAAAGATAAGAATTTTAAGAAAAAAACTGTTCAGATTAAAGAATAATTTCTCGGTTTTATATAAATAAACGGTAAGACACTACAATACATTTACATCACACTGTAGCAAGAATGGCCAGCGGATATATATATATATATATATATATATATATATATATATATATATATATATATATATATAGACGCCACAAGCTCGGTTCAAGAAATATTGAAAGACAATAAGAATTTACAAGATTGTAGGTAACAGTACTATGACAATTCTGCTGTTATGGTTGAACACAAGACTGGTGTTTATCAAAGAATAAAAGAAATCATGAGAATATTTGTGAATTGTGATAATCATTCATTCAATATAGTAGGCATACATGCAGCCAAAGAAGAAGTAATGATGGTAACTTTTTTCGGAACAATCGATACACTTTATGTGTCCTTCTCTCCTTCATCCCTGCGTGGAAAAAGCTAAAATCGGTTGTACCTATAGTTTTAAAGTTTTAAAGTCCGATCCCATGTAGAGTGCAAAACCGGAATCACAGTAAAACCTGCTAACAAATTCTCGAGGAAACCGTTCTCCAGAACACAATAGACGATGAAAGCGCGACTACGGAAACTAAAAGATTTTAGATTTAAAAGCTCTCCAAAATAATTTTCATGATGAAAGGGAAGTGTTAGTGACTCACCGAAAGAAGGAATTTCAATTTGCAATGATTGAGACATTGAGTTTGAAAGACGCTAAAGAATAAATAAAAGAATGGATGGCGAAACATCAAGAGATGCTGGTTTATCAGCTAAAGAAAAATTGGAAATATTATGAAAGGAACTGTCGACCGTCTCCCGCAATTATTTGAATGCGGGAAATTGCATTTCCTTTAAAAAATAAATACAAAAAATAAGATACATTATTCGTGCGATAAGGCTCTTAATACAGGACTCACCATCGGCTAGTACTGTACACTCATTCGCTCATTCGGGAAACATGCACTAATAATTTAAATTTCTATTAGTATTCTATGAAACATGACGATTAATTGAAAATTTCAATAAATTATTCCGTGACTTGATTTATTTATTAAATAACGTAGTTCTATGTATGATTAGCTTTAATTTGGAATAATTTCCATCGAATTTAAGTTAATGTTTCATAATTTTGCAATATCAGTATTTCTATTTTATTATAAAATACTTTGTTAATTAAATATTTTCCTCGTGCTTGCATATATTCCTTTATACTTTATTCATTATATTGTTATATTTTTATATAATGTATATTTGTATAATGACTGTAACCTTATTGTGAATACAAGATATTAAATTAGGATTATTATTATAATTAATATAAATTATATTGAATAGGCATAAATATAAAACCAGGTAATATAGGCAGCATTCGCAGAATTACGGCTCGTAGAAACTTTACCGGAATGTAATATTAAGAGAATCCTTCGACATTGCGAATGCATACCATGAAATTATCACTTAAAACGCTTCCATATTTATATAAAGTAATTTAATTAACTATTTGAAATTGAAATGTTGTTGAACCACTATACACAAAGTAATCTAAATATTTGTATTTGATTTGGTCCGACTAATACATTATGAATAAACTAAATCACCATATTAATTAATTAAATTTTTGTGCACTTTTACGTTTTTTTTTTAGTAAATATAAGTCTCAGGCCAATCTAATTTGCAAAATAAATATGTTGCTGCGTCCCAACCCACACTAGCCTAGCTACAACGATAAAACTGAATGAACATTTTAAATATTAAATTTAGTTTCCATATTCATAATTTAATTACTATTCAAATTAAGCTTAGATTTATATTTTATATGGATATATTAGGCTATACATTATGGAAATATAGGTACCTATACATATAGGTACCTATATTTCCAAAGTAAAAAAAGTACATAGTACCACGTGGCTTGGAATGTCAAACATTTTAAGAAGAAACTACCGCAGGCGAGCGGGGGGTTCAATGTATAATCCCACCCTGACCGACCAGCGCAGACTGGACATGGATTTTTTTGTTGGAGGAATTAGGCAATTATTTGGATAGGTCTAAAAGACAGTTAAAAATTAATATTGTAACATAAAACACTAGCAAGTATAAGTACTAAGAATATAAACTCGGAACAAGAAAATATTAAATAAAACATTGTAAGGCTGTCCAAGGCGCGATTAAAATAAGAGGAACCCACAACATAAAATCGGGGCGTATCAGAACATGGTAGATACCAAATATAATAATGGATAAGTAGCTTTTATCATCAACGCCAAGCATTTTATTAGTAAATACCAATCAATTTCGAATAGAGTAATATTCATAATATTAAAACTATTCAAAAGATATAGCCTTCATATAATACAAATATATGTACCTACAAGTGTGCT
The DNA here is from genome assembly GCA_963942505.1 of Lordithon lunulatus. Lineage (NCBI taxonomy): Eukaryota > Metazoa > Arthropoda > Insecta > Coleoptera > Staphylinidae > Lordithon > Lordithon lunulatus. The sequence continues at coordinate 15,958,542 of OZ012666.1, forward strand.
CTACTTGTAGGTGCATATATTTGTATTAAATGAAGGCTACACCTTTTGGATAGTTGAAGAAATCGAAAACCTTAACGACATATAAAATGCTATACGAGCCGAAACTCATAGTACAAATTAATTCAATGGAGATTTTAACGCAAATATTAAGCAGAAAGTCACAGGTAATAGTAAGTATTTTGGAGAATATGGTCTAGGGGACAGAAACCATCGAGGGGAGATGCTGCTAAATTTCTTACAAAGCGAAAACATATATTGCACTAACATTTTCTTCAAGAAACCTACGAAAAGTCCAAACTCGAAGACCAAAAATTAAATTGACTATATCCTCTGCGACAAAAATCTAATATGCAATGTTGTCCTTCGATACCGGAAGAAACTGTAGATTAATCCGAGCAAGAATCTCAATAGATATAAAATTAAAAAGAAGTAAATTAATAATAAAGCCAACATTCCCTGCAGGAAAAAGAACTAAAGTTGAAGATGAAAGAATATTAGAAAAATCTACAAAAAAAGATTTTACAGATGGAACATCTAGACAACTTAGATATTAACCAACTGTCGCAGACAATAAACACAAACATACACTCTGCCACAAAGAAAAATGTGCACAATTGCAACCACAAAGAAGCAAAATAAAAAGTCATCATAATTCCTGTATTGTTACTAAACAAGACAGGAATTATGATGAAAAAATAAAGAGGTACAAGGAGAAATATAAACTGAATGGATATTTGTGATTAAATTGATTTACATATTCATAATGTAATTAATATCAAAATTCTTCATATTTTTTAGCTTATACATTATCGCTAAACCACCACCAATCATATTAAGTAATGTGAAAGACTGTGAAAGACTGTCAAAGAGAAAACCCGAAGGCTTTGAATATAATTCAAGCATGATGAATAATCAGCAGATTAAAATTAATGTAAACTCTGAGGGGGAATATAGAAAACTAACAAGCCTTATGAAAATAGCTTACCAAAAATAGACCCTATATCAGAAAATATACCTCCAGTCACTCCGAAAGAAGTAACAAAGGAGATACAAAGTAAACATAACGCGAAGACAGCCCCAGGCTAGGATTTAATCACTGGAAAAATATTGAAACAGTTGCTGCGAAAGAAATGGTATAATACTGCTGACTCCGGTCTTTAATGCAGCTCCTCGGCAGAAACTCTATAATGTTCTCTACAATGATAGACCTCACAACCTTGGTGTATAATGTCCTAATTATAGCCGCTTTCTTTTATCGCTCGGAAGCTGGTCTTAGCTGGTTTAGAACAGCCCGGAACAACTCTCGAACGATAATTGTAAGCGACATATGTGAGATATCTTTTTATAAAAATTTATATTAATTCGGTTTTCAAATTAAAAATTGAAAAAATATTTTTAACAAATCGCCACTCGTCTTCAGATCAAGATTGGCGATTTGTTAAACAATACAAGAAAACCCAGAAAACTCTTCAAGTGGAAGGTTGGGATTTTTTTTACTACTTTCCCAGTCTTTATAAACGTACCCCTTCGAACGAATTGAAAATGAAATGTGCCAATTTATAATGACCGCGTATACAAAAATAAGTTTCTTGTCGCAGGTAAATCGAGTAGGGTAATCAATATCCATCACATAAACTATAACTGACAAGTAATTTGGGATTTCACGTTGGGAAATGATGCCAGCCACAATGTTATGTATATTCGGTATAATCCCATTTGTGTAGCAACTTGCTTTAATGCATAATAGACCGCAACTTTATATTTGTTATTGAGTTACTTCATAAAGTCTTTACTAATGTTACACGAAACTTTTATAGAGCTGAAAAGCATTCTTATAAAATTATTACCAAATCATTACGAGAATTCGTGCAGTAAATAAAAAGCATTATATAAAATGTTTGTGACTTAATGTATGCGGAATTTTTTTAAAGAATTATTGGTAGCTCATTAAGGGCCATTCAAAATAAGCGCGGTATTGGTAACGTGTGTGTATGTCCTTTAATTCCTTTCAGGAAACATAAGGCCGCGTAGTGGTTCCGCTACGTTACCACTACGCGGCCTTATGTCTTCATTGTTCAGCAAGTCTATAAAAATCCATACATTTAGAGCCCAACTCTAAAAGTATATATTTTTATAGCCTTGCAGAACATTGGTTTCCGCTGCGTTACTACATAATGGTGTGGGATAATTAAGGTAGATGTAATTACTCTCGTTATGTCACAGTTGCGCTGCTGTATACATATGTAAATTTCGCTTGCCGTTACGTTACCACTACCACGCTTGTTGTGAATGGCCCTTAAATCTATATAGCTCTAATCTAACATAAATATTTACCATTCGTATAAAACATGTTATGATTCCTTATAATCTTCTTACAAAACTGTTGTTGATTATTTCGAACATTTTCTTAGAAATTAAAAAAAATATCCATCACAGAAATAACACTTTACCGGTGTCCATTTAAAAATATACATATTCGATTCATGTAAAGTGAGCTTTTTGTTAAAATATCGAAAATAGTTAGAGGCATTGAGGGGGGCTAAAGAGAAAAAGCCTCAAATAAAAAAATTAAAAAAATCTATTTTTATATTAGTACTAATAATAGTAATTGTAATAACATAAAAAAGGATTAATTATTTATATTATTATTATATTATAATTATTTTTAATTTGGGGGTTAGCTTACTTTTGTTCTCAATACATAAGTTATAAATACAATTAATTCAGATTTAAACATTAAGGATTTTAATGATTTTAATCAAACAAGCAAAAGTATGCAATAAAAACAGGCTATATGAAATGGGTAAATGGTCAAGATATTTGGAGCTATTATATGATGGAAATACGAACGATAGGATCAAAAAATACAATCAAGAACGACTTAGAAGATTTCTAAGTAGAGAAAGTTCGTGCGGTAGTAAAAGTGCAAAAGAATGGAAAAGCATCTGCGGTGTTTGACAGTTAAACATATACGTTCCCAACGAGTGTTGTAGGGAATCGCAACCCTGGCCCGGACGGTATCAAAAATGAAGTGTGGAAAGAAGTTACTGGATTGTAGAGAAGTTAACCCAGTTAATAAATCTGGTACAAATGGGAAGTACTAACTTCCCTGCTAGTTGGAAAATCGGTAATATAATACCTATATTCAAGGGCGGCAATAAGAACATCAGAAATTATCATAAAAATCTATAAAATATATGCCAGTCTACTAAATCGCATAAAAGAATATCTGGAGGGAGACAGGTTGTGCCGAGTATGCAAGCTGGATTCAAAAAAGGACGAGTATAGTTCAATATATGGTGACGCTAAAATATGTGATAGACCGGAAGTTAAACACTTGTCTAGTCTGAAATATTGTATGATACATCAGTATTCTGCAAACATCGAACGAATTAGGCCGCCAATTATATATTTCATAAAGGCGCCTCTCACCCAGGACCCTGTATACATAGCGTAACACACAGCATAAGGACACGAAGGACGATAACCAAATACGAATGTAACAAAATATGTAATTTGAAACATGGATGCTCTCTTTGATGTTTCACGGTTTATCATATAACAAAACAAATGCCGTGAGAGACATGTTTTATTAAATTTCATTAATTATCCCCACACATATGGATTTTATCCGTGACATTAATCACAGATCAAAAGGATAAAACGAAAAAACTTTACAAAGTTTACAAAATGGAACATGCCGTTTAAAACCCCCTGCTTTTACATGGATGTTAAATAAATGGGTGGTGGCGCTTATACTGACAGAAAATACGAAATAATAATTTCCATAAGAAATAACACATAACAAATCAGTTGAAATAATTGTTTTGAATTTAGAACATTTATGTCCACAAAATAAAGTATAGTATTTGCTAAATTAAAGCAACGCTATAATATTTAAATTCCTCTCTTTTATATTCTTTTTTCAAAAACCCTAGGTTTAGAAAAATGAATAAATTACAGTAGTAGAGAAATTCTACACAACCTAGTGCGTTGAATTTCTTACAACATTTTGTATTTTTTAGCACATTGGTGAAAACTTGCAAGTTGTAATTACCTGTCGAAATATCTTTAAGTTATCAATAAAGGAGGTGAATAAAACTACTATGTTTATTACCACTTGTTAAATTGTTTAAAACAACTAGTTTCGCCTAGGCTCTAGGCATTATCAAGTTTCTCCCGATGAATTCGGGAAAAAGTTGATAATGTCTAGAGCTTAAGCGAAACTAGTTGTTTTAAACAATTAAACAAGTAGTAAAAAAACAGTAGTTTTATTCATCTCCTTTATTGAAAATGAATTACCACGTAGTAGACGCCAAAACCATTCAATTTATTTAAGTTATATTGTGTTGTACTTTAAATTAGAAACGCGTACTTTGTTTCGATACCAGTTTGTATTTTAGCTTATTTTAGTAATCTTTTAACTTAGTTCTTCATCAATTTATTTGCTAGCCAGTCGATAATGGGTGATTTAACAGGTACTGATAGACCTAGGAGTGTAGCATTGATAGAAAATGGTCGAACTTACAGTAAGGTTGGCCAAATATTTTGAAAATCTAAATCGAAGACGTTGGAGGCAGGCCGGAGAGTATGTGAGAAGACGAGGTCAAGGCAGAAAACGCTCAAAGACGGGCATAGATGACTGATTTATAACATTACAAACACTGCGAAACAGGTGTCAAACGAAGAAATGAAATTTTGTTGAACTTTAAAAGATATGTAATGTTAAATGTAGATTTAACGCAGCGTTAAAGATATAATAAACCAAAATTAAAGATGACCTCCTCCATGCTTTCATCATCGGTTTTACATAAATCGCATGTTTTTCATTAAGTTCCCATTAAATAAATACATAATTTAGCACATACACCTATATAATGATAACCTATATTTGTATGGTTGTTTGGGTAAAAAAATATTAGTAAACCAAGAAGCTAATGAACATTGCTATAAATGTATGAAAATAGCTTTGCAAATGGGGAAACAATAATTAAACACTTTTTATAGAGAAAATATTTTAATAAAACATGTAGTATTTTCAAACTGTGCGATTTAAATATTTCTAAATCCTCAGAGGGAGCAGATTTTCACGCTGGCGAGAATGGTGGAGGAAGCGCTGGAATGCAAAGGGAGAGTGTATGCGGTGTTTGTGAATTTAAAAGCGGCGTTGGGGGAACTGGTGGAATGTATGGATGGTTGGGTATGGAAGAGGAAGGAGTGGAGTGGGTGAGAAGGATGTATAAAGAGTCATGGGCGAAAGCAAGAGTGAATGGAGAAATATCTGAGAAATTTAGAGTGAATGTGGGAGTAAGGCAGGGGTGCCCGCTGAGGCCCCTCCTGTTTAATCTGTACACGAGCGAGTTGGAAGAGGTGCTGAGGAGAGGACAGGCAGGAGGGGTGGATGTGTGGATGTTGTATGCAGATGACGTGGTGCTGGTGGCCAAGAGAGTGGAAGAGATGTTGGAAAGAATGGGTAGGTACCTGGATAAGAGGGGGCTAGTGGTGAATGTGGAAAAGACCAAATGTATGTTGTTTAGGAATAGGGGCAGGAGGGGTAAGGACGAAGGGCTGAAATGGAAGGAAAGGCTGATTGAGAGAGTGAATGGCTTTAAATATTTGGGCTTTTGGTTTGACTGTGGGGGAGGGTTTAGGATGCATGTGGAGTGTATGCAGGCGAAAGCAAGAATGGCTTGGGGGATTGCGTGCAGAAAATGGGGGAGTTTGTGGGGTGGTAACCTCGTAATGGCGTGCAAGATCTGGGATGCGTGTGTAAAACCTATATTGTTGTATGGAGTGGAAGTGTTGGGATTGCGTGAATGGGAGGTAATAGAAAGGGAGCAAGGTTGGTTTCTGAAGAATCTACTAGGGCTCGAAAGGTCGACACCGAGGTCAGTGCTGTTGCAGGAGACAAGTCGTATGAGTATGTGGTGGGAGTCGTGTGTGAGGGTTGTGAAGTTTGAGGAAAGATTGTAGGATTTGGGCGAGGAAAAACTGGTACTGGAGGTATGGATGAGGTGTAAGAGTAGAACAGAGAGTAGATAGAGGAAGGATAGAGAAAGGATGTATGAAAGAGTGGGTATGTCTGAGGTGTGGGTAGAGAAGAAGCTGAGAGAAAGGGGTAGCCTAGGAACTGAGATAAGGGAGAGATTGAGGGATATTGAGTGGCAAGAAAGGAAAGTGAGAATGGCTGAGAATTCATACAACCCTAGCTACGTAGAGTGGCAAGTGCAGGGCAAACTCCCGAGCTACTTAGCCAGGGGAGAGTGGAGCAAAGAGGACAAAGTATGCATGGTAAGAGCCAGGTGTGAGTCAGAAGAGTGAGGAAGAAAAGTGTGGATGGGGCTACGGTACACCGCGTGTACGCTGTGTAGGAAGGGGAGTGACACGTGGTGGCACCTTAGCAAAGAATGTGAGGGAGTGAAAGCAGAGTGGGTTGAAGAGTGCAGAAAGCTGAACGAATGGTTAGGAGAGGATGGGAAAGGCGTGAAAATCTGCAGGAGGCTGACGTGGGAAAGAAAATTGGCGAGGGCCCAGGGGGTTTATTTTAGTGGATAGAAAAATGATGTATTTTATGTTAATTTGTATTTTTTTATTTTTGTGTCTTTTTTGATTTCGTTCCATTTAATGCATTTTGCAATTACCGGAGCGCCATTTAAAAAAAATACGTTTATGACATGTTTATGGGCATTAATCTACTAAATTCATAAAAATTTTTACTCTATTGTAATATAAGTAAATTAATAATACTAAATATAACAATCGTTAATAAAACAGTGAACTTTTGTGCAAGGATATTTGAAATATGTAGTTACATCAACGTAGTTACAATGTAAGTAAGTAATACGAAATAATCTGTTATTTTTCATAATTTATATTTTTTATGTTAATGATTTAGTATAAAATATGATTTTAAGGCATAAGCATTATTTTAAATCAACAATTATTAAAATAATAGATGGTAATAATATATCATGGCTGTTGCCATTAAATATATGAACAAATTTTGAACAACTGACATATTCATCTATCCCCAGGGGTTACGTGTTGATCCCGACAGACAAATAAGATCGTTTATATGATTGTTACTTCAACCTTGTTGTATTTGATTGATATCGTAGAACGAGAGTTTAGAGAGCATACGTGTCGGTTGCGAATGGGGTGTCATGTTATTGTTTAATTAATGGTAAAATAATAATATTGTGGTTTAATAGGATTACAATTGGTGATAAATATGTTACCTCATTAGATAATTGAGGCATTTATCATTATTATTATGGTATTTTTTACTAACATAAAATAGATTATTAAATACTTTTAAATTTGAGGGTTGGTCCATTTTGTCGTTAATGCCTCAATTATTGTGCATGCTTAACAATTATAAAAAAATATTTTCGTTCCCCTATGCTCTGTACGAGACGGACGACGACTCTAATCACTAGACCACTGAGCTGGGTAGATATTAGTATTATTATGTAATTGTAATTTAAGATATGAACATCAATTTATTTATTAAGTATTTTAAATTCGTTTTCTAGATTTTTGCATCAGCATTTTTGTTTATCTTCTATCTGTTCTCGTGACGAGTGAGTATTTAGTGTTTAGGGCCTTCAGTACGTTACACCCTAGTCCAATGATTCTCAACTACGCTGCCGCAGCACTTTTATGTCTCGCCAAATTTTGCTAATGCACCCAATAAAAATCAGTTTGTATATTAAATCAATCGTGCCACGAAAAGAAAAGAGAAACAGTGTATCACCATTTTTTTTAATTATTACAGTATACTGTGATGAATAAATATGTTGAGAATCACTGCGCTACTCCAAAACGGGGCAACTTTAGACGGCACAAGCAAAAATATAATTTTTGTTTCAAATTTATAATCAAAAAACAATGTTATACTATTATATAACATTATCATAAATAACTATCTAGTGACCGGGTAACTTGTAGGAAGAAATCGAACATTCCAGTTGTGAGAGTCGAATTTGAAGCACCCATTATGCATAGAGTATTTTTTTATGTTGAACCACATACGAGTTATTAATTCTGTTTCGATACTACTACCATACTATCGATTTTAAACTCGTATATGATAATATTTTTGTACTGATATGTTGATACACAGCTATTATACAATCGTTATCATGCATTTCACATCGCAAATACAAATAGCTACGTCGGCAGCACGAGTAATTGTGGTAGAGCGAGTGAACCGCATTAACGTGTAAAGTACTTATAACGGATGCGTACATACATTTATCTGTAACAGTATTTTTAGTTCGATTAAGGTTAGTCAAGTTGACTACATACATTCAGTGTTTACAGTGGTGTATTGTGTTCATACTACTGTTTAGTGATACTGTAATTATGGAAAATACTACAAGAAGTCAAGCTTGTTTTAATCCAAATGGTGAATTTAAATATTAATTATTATTAGTGTTGTTTATGTTTTATTGAAATGACCTATTTTATAAATAGTTCAGTCATAATAATGCACATTCTTTTGTCGGAACTGATTGTTTATGTTGATCTATTATGGTGGTACAAATGCAAACCACTAATGGAAAAAATATGATGCGGCAAAATATTTCAGAATATTAAAATTTTACAAATATGACTATTTAAAACCCGTATGACATTAATCTAGTTTCTTATATCGTTTTCGATGCAGATACAAACTACATAGTGTCATACATACATATAGAAAATTATATAGCGGCGGAATAATAATAAATTCACTTTACAATAACAGCACCGTAATACACAATGTTAATTTTCCATTTAGAAATAGTTATACAGTTTAATATATCAATTCTTATATATAAAACGATATAGGAAACTAGATAATGTCATACGGGCTTAATACTACCGCTGAATAGAGATATGAAAATAATGTGAAATAAAATAACAATTTTCATTCTCATTATGTAATTCTAATAAAAAATAATATCTGGATGGGCACCACAGTTTTCTATGGGGACCGCATTACATACCAATAAATGAATGAATTATCATCTTCAAATGTTTTAATAACAATACGTTCCAGCACCACTACAGTATTCGGAAAGTAAAAATGCATTGTTCATTAAAATTAAAGTTTTGTTAGAAATATGGAGAACAATTATTCTGCGATATTCATAATTAAATTTCCGGGAATAAAACTCCGCATTCATTCCACTGGAAATGACAGCAAGTCCTCTTGCCGATAGACTTAATGATTGATTTTCTCTCTCTCTTCTCTATTAATTAAATATCTTTTGTAAATACCATACGACTAAAGGTGGATTTATACTATAATAAAATAATAATTAATAAATAAAATAATAATTAATAAATAAGCATTATTTAGGACCGTTCATGGTCACAAATAATAATACATACTAACAACTGCGAAAAGTAAAATTTGGTTGTTTTGATTTTATTATAATAAAAGAGTGGATGCCAATCATGGTGAATGGGGATGAACTTGGTACATATTAACATCTGCCATATTATAGCCATGCAAATTTTACAGGTTTTTCCCGCCTATCACTCATTGTGACGAATTTGTGTTTATTGCACCTCGGCAATAAATGGCTTAAATACAAAATATTTAGAAGGTTCTGGCACCAATTAAGCGCAAATACAGCTATCAACAACATATCAAATCATTTGACATAAAAACAAGCAGGCAATTACCTTGCAAAAGTTATTTATTAAATAAAGTTCGTCCAACATCAATCAGCTGCTCAAACAATAACAAAGATCAGCTGTTTACCTACTACCTTGAAGAAAACCGTTGACGTTTGAATCGCGAATACAAAATTAGATAGTTTTTACAAAACCATAGATGAAAATGCTACTGTAGATACGGTAAAAACAAAACCTTCAAATTTTCCAACGTTCATCCACTTGCCAAATATCTCAATGTTACAACCAATTGTTTTTCATCTGAACAATCAAATCATTACCGTATTTTTCTTATAAATATATAGTTTGACTAAATGTAAAAGTTTATAAAAGCATGTTAATTTTTTAAGACATCTTTCTCGCACATTCTCTATTTTTCGCAGTAATAACATGTGAGACAATGTATTCCTTTCTAACAGCCACTCTTTCACCCAATACCGTTTCTAGCTTTCTCTACAGGCTCTTGTAATAAGAGGATTATAAGAAGCGCTGCTGGTATTTGTTTTCTTTCTTTCATCTTCCTTTCCCTCTTCGCATGAATCAGAACAATCGGAACTACAAATTTAAGCACGTGTATGTGTATAGAATGTGCGATTACCAACAGTCCAAAAACTGTGAGTCCAAAGACAGATGTCTGCAACGTACATTAAAACTGAATCATGTGTGGCGCGTAACAGATGTGATCGTCAGTACAAATTGTACAGTCCTGGAAAGGCAGGACAATTGTACATGAATGGAGATACCTTTACGAAAGCGTATCGTACGGGCCAGAATAAGATGTGTATTTGCACCGCACATGTCGGCCATCCATTCTTCAATATCAGATTGACATCTTGAATGCTCTCCATTCCAGACAGTCGATGGATTGTCCGGAAATAAGAAAAATCGAAATAAAAATAAATTAATTTTAACAGTCCATCAACGGACATACAAAAACCTCTTCGAAAGTTTATTTCAGGGCAAAAATCGTATATGACATGGGAAGAACTCAAAGAAGGATTACATGAATGAAGTAGCACATCTGCAACGTGTTAGGCAATACTAGTAGTGGTCTGACAAGTGCTATTAAGCCTTAGACCGGTGTGTCGAAAATTGGACAACCACAAGACCAATCAGAATTGGGACAAGTTAAACACAGCTGACAAGTAAGCATATAAAATATTTTAGTCTCAGAAAAGTAGGTATTATACTAAAGCACTCCAAGAACTGGACACCCTTCAGAAAAACCACAAACGGAATTACTAGCAGATATTCAAAAAGACAAAGTAGTCGTACTAGTCTATGCTTTAAAGATTAAAACGGTAAAACTCCATAATAAAGATAACTGTGACGCGCGAAAGACTCCGACAGGGCATGGACAACAACGAATATTCCCAATATCTATATATAATATAATCAAGGCCCTCAAATGCGAATGAAATTCTTAATATTATCAATAAACAAATCGTCGGAAGCTGATGGCATAACGGTAGAATGCGTCAAAACATCGAGAAGCTATGGCAGAAACCCTGGACAGAATTTTTCAGAAATTTCAGATGAAGAGAAGGTACCAAGAGATTGAAAATAAGCGTTAATTCCTCCGGTGCATAGAAAGGCAGTAAAAATGAAATGAATAATTATTGCGGGATATCATTACTACTGTGTAATATTATGTCCAAGTGATTGCTTATGACCAAGGATCGAAAAATAACTCGTGAATATCAAGACTACTTCAGGTCAGGCATGTCATATATCGACCAGCTATTTAACATGAAACAAATCATAAGAGAAAGAAATAGAAAAAATAAATCTTTCTTGCTCACTTTCCTCTACCGCAAGAAGGCAACCGACAAATGCTATTTTAATAACACTTGAAGAATTTCAGAGTGATGCCAAAACAATTAGTTTAGTCATAAGAGACACACTCACACAAACAACCTCCAAAGTTAAGTTCCTGGGAGAACTTTGGGAACAGTTCGCAATAAATATAAATAGGAGTGAGGCAGAGCGATGGATAATCGCCGATCCTGTTCAACGGTGTATTAGAAAAGATGCGCCGATAAACACAAATAGCTGTACAGAACAAAGGAATAACGAATAACATAAGGTTGGGGAGCAAACATAAGGTTTGAATGTGTCATTTTTAACCACTATTATTCCAAACCTAAAACAAACAACCTCTCGATTATAAACTGGAAGAAAGACCTACAAACATGTAATATTGAACCAGGAGATGTAAGGTTTTAATGTGTCATTTTTAACCACTGTTATTCCAAACCTAAAACAAACAACCTCTGGATTATAAACTGGAAGAAAGACCACAAACATGTAATATTGAATCAGGAGATGTACAAGATATGAAAACTTTTAGGAAAAATCTGCAGGAGGTACAATTACCAGAGATGAAGAAAGGAAGACCACGGATAGTCTCGCAAGAACTAAGGGAGCAACGAAGGCAAACGATGAAACAATACTGGCACAAGAGAACGGCTGAACAATTATTTAAAACCTAATAATGTTATTAATCGCGATCCATAGTAAACTAGAATCGTAAAAAAACTCAACAATAGAGACTTACTTGAGTGCCCAATGTAGGATAGTCTTATTTATCCTTTAAAATGAGTTATGACAAAGTGGACATCGTAAGAATTTAATACGAATAATTAGTTACGGCACATGTCTTAACATACCAAATTAGGGTTCAAGATAGGAATTTATCCAACGAAATTGAAGGTCGATTAGTATCAATTATCGTAACACACAGTTACGATAAGTATATCGGACACCATTTTATCTTTCTATCAATTATGACGCATTATAACAAGCAATAAAATTACGAATTACACGAGATATGATAATTTACCGAAACTAGTAGGTAAATCATAGTTTTTAAAGGTGCCACGTGTCAACTATTACACCAACAGGTGCTTTATGGAATAAAACCAAAGGCGTATAAAACATGAAAGGTCGGCATATTATATACTCGCCGCCATAAATAAAAGAACACCCCGTAAACGCTGATCTATTTTGATAAAATTTTCAGAAAATTTTGTTCGAATTAAGAAACTATGAACATTTCAGCAAGATACAAATATTGTTAACACTAATAATGCGTCGACCCTCCTCTGTTTCTTACACATTCAGCTAGCCGATTAGGAAAATGAAATGAGCTACTACTAGAGATCTGCTTCATGGTAGATAGCCCCCCATACTATCACACCTTGAGTGAGAGCAGTATATCGTTGTACAGAAAAATGCAATTGCCTCCTTTTCCAGGACGACTTCTAACCAATCTAAGACCATCATTAGCCCATCAATAAAATCGGGATTCGAAACTAAAGATGATTTGATTCCATTGTACATTCCAATGCAAACTCAACTCAAGAATAATATATTTCTACAGCTATAAGAACAACGTTTTCAACATGTTTGAAACTCTATTTTGTCAATGACTACTTTAATGAATACATTTCTGTATATTAGCTTTATATTAAGCATCTTTTTGACACATTTTTACTTTATTATAATTTTGTATGTATTGTATTTGTTGTAATCTTATGAAAATAAATTTAATTTATATTATACTACATAGTATAAATTTAGCGCACTAGTGCGATACAGTATGTCTTCACTACATGTAAATAAATATTAGGAAGTGTGACTGATTATTATTCATTATTATAATATTTAGTTATTTATTATTACTATTTTTATAGAGCATCAACATATACGATATAACCCATTAAAAGGTGAATGGGTTCTTGTTTCTCCACATCGAATGCTCCGACCATGGAGTGGTCAAGTAGAGACTGCAACAAACGACATAATACCATCATATGATCCAACAAACCCTTTATGCCCGGGGGTCACACGTGCATCAGGCCTTACTACGCCACAATACTCATCAACATATGTCTTTACGAATGACTTTCCTGCTTTGGTGGAAGACGGGCCTAGTCCAGCAAAAAGTGATGATCCCTTATTTCAAACCGAAGCAGCAAGAGGCACTTGTAAAGTTATGTGTTTTCATCCTAGATCAGATGTTTATCTACCGACTATGACTACTAATGAAGTAAAAAATATCATCGAGGAGTGGGTGAGTGTGAATATGGTGATACTTTGCCCATATTCTATTTATCTCTTATTCATTTTGAGTATTTTATTATAATACAAAATGTACTGTTCGTTCGTAAATGTGTAAATGTTGCCCAGCTTCCGGCATTAGCGTAAAATCCTGCAGTTAATTTTTAGGAAATTTTTATACGTGAATATATAGATATTTTAAATCTACTAACTAATAATCGCACATAAACTAAGTAAGCACCCGTTTTTTGTTTTATATCTCAGTCAGACACAATAAGCGCGTTAGTATAATAATTCTTTTTTAAGTGAGGGGCATTTACTCAGAAACGATATTCAGAGAGGCACTTGAACCAAGTCTTTCTTTCAACTATAGATTGGTTGTATAAATACGGATTTATTTTGAAGACAGAATCATCGATTCAAAAAATTATGTAACAAATTATTTTCTATACTAAGGCTTAGAAATCGTTAAAATTGACACTAATAATACATTGGGCTGTAATATAACATATTATAATGAGCTAAGCCAATCCAGTTTAGTATATTTGCAGTTTTGCAGCTCACACGTAGAATTGACTGGTGGGACGAGTGAGTAGCCTTAAAGGGAGGTTTCACAATGGGCCTATTTTAAGGCCTGTAGCTATGCTACCCTCCAAACTATCCAGTTATTATTAGTGTTATTATTAAACTATTTTGTCTTATTAGGTGCAACAAACGAGGGATTTGGGAACACAGTACACTTGGGTGCAAATATTTGAAAACCGTGGCGCCATGATGGGGTGCTCTAACCCACATCCCCACTGTCAAATTTGGGCATCCAGTTTTATGCCTAATGAAGCACGTGTGAAAGACAAAAACCAACATGACTACTATAAAAAGTATGGACGTCAAATGTTACAAGACTACGCCAAACGAGAACTAGAGAAACAAGAAAGAATTGTATACCAAAACGAAGAGTGGTTGGTTGTTATTCCATATTGGGCAATTTGGCCATTTGAAACACTTGTATTCCCAAAAACGCAAATTGAAAGATTTACCGACACGAACGAATCGCAGAGGACCGCCCTGGCGGTTGCTCTACAGAATTTGGTAACGAAATATGATAATTTGTTTAAATGCAGATTTCCATACTCAATGGGATGGCATGGAGCGCCTACAGGTGAGAAATTGAAAGAAACGCATCCGCATTGGACGTTTCATGGATCATATTTTCCACCGCTGTTACGATCGGCTACAATTAAAAAGTTTATTGTCGGATACGAGTTGCTTGCGCAAAGTCAGAGGGATTTAACGCCGGAGAAAGCTGCGAAATTACTAAGAGATCAATCTGATGTACATTACAGTTTAGAAAATAAATAAATAAATAAATATAAGATTGTTTCATGTGATTAATTGATATTATGATATTCGCTAATATATTCTTTCAATATATATATATATATATATATATATATATATATATATATATATATATATATTATATATGTTAATTATTATAACCCGAAACGAGCTTGCATGTTTAAAAAAAATTCGTTATTTTAATTTTGCGAATTTATAAGAAAGTAAGATAGTTGAATATGAAGTCTATTGATTTTCTCTACATTGATTGTACCCTCTTAATCGTACCATATTTACAAAATATTTGTAGTTACCTCTGCCAACAAATAAATACCCGTTTCTGTTCTTCCGTATCACAGTCAGACATAATAAGCATGGTAGTATAATAATATATATTATTAACAACTACCCTCTACCATATTTACAAAAGATTTGTAGTTAAACCTCTGCCAACAAATCAAACATAATACGTTTTTAATTATCCGCATTCATTTAACGATTAATAGTTCAGATAATATTCAAAGCACGTTTATACGGATAATCGGCAGGTATGATACCTGCGGATAATCAAAAACGTATTATGATTGGTTTGTTGGCAGAGGTTTAAATACAAATCGTTTGTAAATATGGTAGAGGGCAGTTGTTATAACATTTATTATTATACTACCACGCTTATTATGTCAAGTTTAGGTACGAGTTGGGTATTTCCCATCGAGTAAGTAAGTTATGTTTCTCCTTAATATACTAGAAGTCTTTCTTTTCATGGACTACAGCTATTATATCCACCCAATTTTTGTTAGCTTAATGAAGTATACGAATTAATAATTTTATAAATTCTAGAAAACTTCGCCAACTTTTTGTGTATTTACCGTAAAAAATGTATATCCAGTGTAACCATATATATGGGTAAATATTTTTCACATATACCTTTAACAGTAAGAAAACAAAGAGCAATATAAAAGACTAGAACAGACTAGACTAATAGAGAACAATGTCGACAACCAAAAGGATAAAGGAGATTTAAATAAATCATGTAGGGTGCCCTTTATGTAACATCCAGATAATAGTGTTTAACATTTCGTGATTAGAACAAGTGGACAGAATTCAATGCATAGAGAATCATTTTTCTCATGAAGTATTGCAACAATAAAACATATTTAGAATACTATTTCTAAACCCAAAAAAATAGAAATGATGGTGATAGCGAGAGTAAATATAAAAATGAACAAAGCTCTAAACGAAAGAATAGAAAGAGTGGTCAGAATTCAATGTAATTATAAAAAGATTAATCACGTCATTATTTTCAATCGAAGCTGGAAGTGGCGCCTCCTGGGCAAATGCCCATTAAAACTCTGCCCCTGCCTATAACCACAGCTTTATAGTATACTATAAATAAATTTATCAAACATTTCAATGTTTGAATCCAATATTAATTGTATGCAACAAACTACATAACATCAAGCCTAAACGAGGCATTCTTACCGTCATACATCAACAGAGCTGTCAATAAAAAATAATTTATTTTATATTCACCATATAATTTCCAATTATACTATGTAAGTAGATAAAAACATGCATTTACTTACTTGTACCACCCTATAGCGAAAGCTATTAGGCCCACAGTTGCAGCAGCACTAATACCAGCCACAATAGCCATTATATAGACTCCAGCTGATTCAATTTCTTGTAAATGCGGTCGAACGGCAACAACTTCTACAGTATTTTCACCTTTGTGGTCTTGATAGCGGGCTGCTGGAAATTTTCCATCAGTCCGCAACTTCACAAGAAATGGATCCTCATCTTCAATTGTTCTCATCACCTTTTCTTCTGGCATGCTTGGTAGCGGTTCAGGTTCAAATGGATTTTGTTCTTCAGGTTTTATATCTAAAAACATTATCTATTAATTTGAATTTTAATAAATAAAGTCATCTAAATATGGTGCATAGAGATAATAAATAGAACCTGAGTAAAACTACTACTACTACTAAGAAAAAGGCTTGTAGAACAGTAAATACTGATCGACCTGAATAATTGACAAAATGAGTTTTCACAGTACGACCTTAGGATATCATTAATTAGAAGCACCTTGCATAAGGTATCATCGTATATTTTTTATCGATGAGTATGTGCTTTAACTGATATCTAAATCTATCAAAATAAATGGTATCTAGAAAAAAGTTTTGTACAAGTTTTTTTAAAAGATTTTACAGATTGTTACATATTTTAACTAACATTAAACTCATTTTATAATTATATATATATAGATATATATATATATATATATATATATATATATATATATATATATATTATTTTTTTTTATATAATATATATTAAATAATGTTCATACCATTTTTATTACGGTGATTATCCTGATAAAACCTCGGGTCGGGTGGAGCGTAAGCAAAATCAGTAGGATCATACTTCTCCTCAGCAAGAGCCCCCTTTCCGGAAGCCTCATACGTAGACTGTTCCACAGTCTCCTCAGACTGCGGAAACGCTCGCTCTTCCTCCTCCCCCTCATCACCATCATGAAAACTAAAATCATTATCATCATGGACATACATTCGTACATCATCCAAAATTTGCTGATTCGGATATTTCAGTTGATAATGATCGTAATTTTTGTTCGACAACTTTCTAAATTCCAGATCCTCCTCCGTCATTTCAGGTACCCTTATGTTGTACAACGAGTTCTTCTCCGCTTCATCTTTTAGTTGTTGCCGCCGGTGGTTGATATACTCCTCCAGCTGGCGCATGCTCTCGGTGAACTTGGCGTTCAAATACTGATTCTTGTAATAATCGGGATCTTCCCGATCGCTCAGCCACGGCATCGAAGCCCTCCATCGCGGATCCTGGTAGTATGGAGCGTACTCGTTATTCGCCTCTCTGTTATTGTAGTTGCGATCTTGGTGAGAACCTAAAAAAATGGTATTGAGTGGTGGTTTAATATTCATGGGAAAGTCTATAATGGAAGATATTATAATTTCTAATATAATGTTCAAAATGTACGTGTACAATAAAAATCAGTCATCTGCAATAATATGATTTACTAGGAGAGGACTATATAGATTCAGTATTTTCTTGTAATTTTCTTCATTGTAATAAAATAAACAATATTTACTATCAGTTGCTTGCAAAATCTGATAAGATAGGGTATAGGATAATATATGTCAATACAGTAAAACCTAGATATAACGGACCTCGATAAAACACACAGCACGTAAGTGATAGTAAACGTAAAATGAACGCGAAGAGAGCGAAGAGGAGGAATCAGTACTCCCAAAAAGAAAATTATTAATGGATCTTGACGATATCATTTATCAATGATTCGGCAGATAGCAAAATTTCACATTTACACACACTTTCATGCTACCATGCGACCATTTTACCAATTCCCCGCTTGATTTAAGTCACTTGTTGTTGACGCGAGTTCCTTGCATTATTTGCCAATAGGGAATCGGTATTATCGAGTTTTCTTCTGTTTTAGTGGACCGATTTTGGTAAAATTTTCACAGGGCCGTCCCCGCTAGGGTTCTAGGGTCATCCGGGCGCGAGTTGTTCTTAGTCGATTTCCAATTTTGGAAATCCGTTGTGCCGTTTTCCCGCCGCGCCGAATTATCCGCAGTATATCGTTTTTATCGAGTGTTCTTCTCTGTTAGTGAACCGATTTTGCTCAAATTTTCACAGTACCGTCCCCGCTAGATAATTGTCAAATTTGGTCGCCATCTGTTGTGCCGGTTTCCCGAAATTTTGTTCACAGACACATCCAGGCGAACATACATACATACAGACATAGCAAAAATCGGGTTTATTTCGACTATTTTAGGCATAAAACATAACGAAAATAGAATTTTCTTTAAATAGTCCACGACAACAAATCTTTCTTACGGTGTAGTTTCTTTATCGCATATTTCGACAATCTCAGTTAGATAACGTGAAGACGTTTCGGTAAAACAATATCTTCCTTTACCGCAGTGATGTATTCGAAAAGTAAAAGCCAACAACTCAAAAATCAGTAAGGTGACTTGCCAAAGAACAACGACAAATAAACAGATTCTCATATGTATATGAAGAGCTCAGTAAAAAAAGTGAAAACCGCAAGAATAAAGACTGGAGAAGCTTCAACACCTGACTGGTAGAAGAAGCAATCCAAGTTAACGTGAATATAAATGCATTCGAAGCCAAAATCAAGAGGGAAACTTCTAATACATAAACTGAAAAGAAATACTGACAAACCTCATTAGAAAAAGATGGTATCAGGAACATCAGGATCACTATCGCCAATCAGTCCCAACACCAACAAAGAAAGGACGTCCTAATCACGAATGTAGGCTTAGAAGCCATGCCAGGATATACTAGAATTGAGATCGGTTTTAAACCAAATGAAGAACTGTAAAACCCCGGGCGAGGACATGGAGTAGCACTTTAGAAAGCAACTGGTCCTAGTAAACGAATGTCTTGAAGAGAATGGAATACGTGATGGTTGATAAAAAGCAAAGGCAATACTACAAAAAAAAGGCGATTGTACAGACACTAACAACTATAGGCCTATAAGTCTACTGTTCATATTCTACAAACTTCTTATGCGCCTGAGTAATTAGTTAGTCTTTTATCAACAGGCTTTAGAAAAAGAACTGACCCGCTCCACCTCGCCTATTGTAAACCGTTTGACACTGTGGAAACTTAGTAGTATATGGTATGGACGAAGCGAGAGTTGACTACAGATATTCTTCGAATCGCATCAAATATGTTAACAATGAAGAGAAAGATAATGGGTACCTAACATTAGAGACATATTCAACAACGAGAAGATCAGAAGGGATATAGAGATCACAGACATACTGGAAAAGATTACAGATGAATGGCGATGGACGGGTCAGGTCACCAGGGAAGCTCAACAATGGATGAAAAGAGTTCCACAGTAAAGATAATGACAATCAAAACAGCTCGCCTGGTCGACCAAAAGTAAGATGGAGGTACGCTATCCAACGCCATGACGGAGAAACTGGATAAAAAGAGCCCAAAACAGAAGGGTTTTTGTTTAGTCAGGAGTCTGGAGTTTACAGGCTTATGATAATGCCTATCATATATAGAGTCATATAAACACATAATATTTAGTGTAGATATATTAACACAGCCATCTCTTCATGTTTTATTTGTTATATTTTTTTCATCAGAAATGTATACTATACTACTCTTCACCATTATCACAAAACAAGGTTAAAAGGATAATATTTATTAACACAAAATAAGACTTACACGCTCCTACAATACTACCAATTATTTAGCCATAGAATGCTTCAATAAATGACCAACTACTTGGAAACTATTAAGCCTAAAAACATCAAGTTATGGTAGTACAATTATTAAGGGGTTATATACCTTTTTGTGCGGAAAAAATGAGGAAAGTTTGAATTTTTGTAAAGGTATGTAGCAATAATTTGTTTACATCAAAATTATAATTTATTAATAGTACGTTTATTAGTGAAAAAAATAAGTATTAGTTTATTAAAAAAAATTCATAATTGGCGGAGTTATGGCCCTTTCCCCGAAACCCTCTTTTTTCGATGAGGCTTGCGGTGATCATCATGAAAGTCAAGCGGATCAATTGAAATCATAAAACCCAAAAAATTCCACTAGTATAGGGACCTTCCTAGTACGATTATTTAAATAAATATTTTGATTTTTCAGCATACGGGAACGTTTTTCCCAAAAACTCAATGTTTTGAGCTCTAAAAATTTTATAAAAAAATTCGTATTTGCAAAATAAAAATTTATACATAAAAAAGGAATCGTTCAAGTACTGACAACATTAATTACAAACAATTCAAAAAAAAAATTAAGAAGATCGGTCAAATAGTTTTTCGGCAATCGTGATCACGGCAAACGCACTTTTGGAAAACACCATTTCGAGATAATGGAGTTTAGCGTGAATTTTGTTTCGGGAGTCCATACTGATTTTGTGAAAAGACGACAAAACAAACAGCAGAGAAAAAAAATCGATAATCGATGCTAACACTTCGGAAGCTCGTATACAACTGAATTGGTCACAAAACATACGTGATTTGAATGGTCGAGAATGGAGTAGATGTTCCAGGAAACATCGCACCCCGCTTCGAAACGCTGTAACTTTCGATCTATTGCTCGGAGCTCCATGAAAATTTCGTAAAATATTCTCAAAAGCAATAAAAAAAAAATATTTTTTAAGAAAATAAAGGTATATAACCCCTTAATAAGAAAAGTAATCTACTCGTTCCATGTTTTTTTAAAATGTGATATCTGCTATCATGAATTGGTTTTAAAATAGAGAAATGATTAATTATTATAAATATTTAAATAACCCCCGATATTATTGTAAATAATATCGTAGAGACAGAAGGAGGGAACAATGAAGAAGGACTTATATAGCACTGCTGTATACATACGCAATGTAAAAACGGTAGCTAAATATTTAGACGAGAGTTTACAAATTATTTCTGTATCGCTTGCAGATTATTTAGCAAACTTGAAAATTCTTTGTACAATACTTGGAAAACTTTTGCTTTGTGCGTACGCATCACAGCGCTTTACTAATTCATTTTATCAATAACGATATTACGTGCTAATCAAATGTTTGTCAGTACTTTTTCACACAAGAATTTGCTTCAATAGGGTTGACATAAATTCACCAAATTTTCCGATTTTCAGCCATATGCATATTCTGATCAAATAATGTGTTTCTTTATTTACTAAGAGGTTTCATAACTTATTTATTGCAGCATATTTTGTACATAGATGTCTTTATATGCATGTATGCAGGTTTAAAGTGAGAACTTTTTATGTACGACAATTCAGATTTATCGATCTTATTTTCCATATCTACTTAAAGGTAATGATCTCTACTAAGACTAAGCCCGTAAATACAATGTTATTATATTTTTATTGGAAATAAAAGAAGAAGAGGTAGATCAAGAAAGTGGGAGAGTGGGACAACAGAATATAGGAAATAATAATCAAGAAAGGACAGACAGTTAAACAAGTAAAAGAACTGGCGAAGCACAGAAAAGAGTGGAAAGAATTTACAAATGTATAAACAACAACCACAAATTGTAAAATATAATGTTAAGTATTGTAAATGCAATATCCTACGCCGAAAGGTAAAAGGCAAATAGATATTATATAGGAAATAATAATCAAGAATAGAAAGACAGTTAAACAAGCAAGAGAACTGTCGAAGAACAGAAATAGGTGAAAACATTTACAAAAGTATAAAACAACAACCACAAATTGTAATATAATAAAGATAATGTTAAGCATTGTAAATGCAATAGCCTACAACGAAAGGTAAAAGGCATAAAGCAACTGGTCCTAGTAAACGAATATATATATATATATATATATATATATATATATATATTAATAATACTAATAAAATTTTATTTTCTTAACAGTACAAATGTATAAATATAAAAGTATATAAACAATACAGATACTTTAAAATACTATGCCAATGTTATTGTTACATTTTGTATATGTCATAAAGTGTCGTTGTGTATATTACATGTGATATATATCAATATATCACATGTAATATATATATATATTATATACATGATATATTATTAAACATTCTGCACAAAATTTACATTGGGATTATTGTGACATTTTTTGTGCATTTAAACAAGTTAGAGTTGCCTATCGCATTTTGCAACGTATTGTAATATTGAATATTCAATAAGCGCTAATCTATGCTCAACTTTCAATTTTTGTAGTGCACCGAAACGGAAATATTAACATTATTTAACTCAGATTGAAAAACTTGGTCATAGTGGTGAAATAAATTATGCAGAAGGTTAGTATTGGCTAATGAAACTTGCACAAATTTCAATTTGGTTAGATTATGCAATCAAATCTTAAAAATTCATGAATTTTTAAAAATAATTCCCTGATGATGACATTAATCTCATCAAGGAATTATGTATTAAAATTCATTATGTTTTTGTATTTGTCAGGTTGTTTAAACATATTCCTTATAATTTTTAGATGATAAACAACTACAGGAAGTGCTACAGATAATATGCTAAATGTGGTCGAGTGGCACACTCCGGTTAGATATTTCCGAATAAATTTCAATATCGACTTTGATAAACCCAAGTGCAGTATGTTGAACTAAAATATATACAAATGTATATGCATGCGGATATATATAGTGAATAAAAACAAACATCCCGAACATGAAGATGTATCTGCTATCGTTTATAAGCATTTCTAATATTAACTATATTACAAAAATCGCTTATAAGCTTTTCTAATATTAACCATATTAAAAATAAAGTGTATAAGCTTTTCTTATATTAACTACATTAAAAAAAACTTCTATCTTTATAGCTATCAGCCCGCGGCCGGTTAAACGATAAAAGTGCTAACTAGGCACTGTCGGTTAAATATCTGCACTGGTTTTCTTATAGCATTGATTAATCATTACCAAGATGTTCAACGTCTGTCAACGCCATGGCGTTTGCCGTGGTGACCTACCGATGACTCTGTCGGTCAACATTTGCACATTTCGATATGTGCTTAAACAGATAAGAAATGTAAATAGTTAGTTGGTACTACCACTACTCTACCCCAGGTAAAGCAGTAGCAATTTTGTATGGGCGTTAGTAATTTTCAATTCTTGGTTATCATGAACTGCCAAGTACCCTAAATACTACCTCCATTGGTAATCAGTTTCACATCTATTCACGTCTTGTCCGTTTTATTAGTACTTATAGCAATTATAATAGGTACGGCATGAATTAACCGGCAGAGCCATCGGTAGGTCGCCACCGCAAACGCCATGGCGTTGACAGACCTTGAACATCTTGGTACTTATGAATCAATGCTTATGGGCTTTTATAATACATAATATAGATTTATTTCATGCAGTATCTCATAATATCTGTAATAACCAAAGACCATTATACTAGATAAATTCGTTTCATGGATAAACATCCATGAAACGTATTTAAATACTGCCAAGATTCGTCGGTGATGCCGATATCCAGGATGCCGGTTTTACAATCCCTCGGAGGATTAATTACTTTTTTATGTTTATTTTTTATTTTCCTTACTTCTCGCCTGACATGGAAAAAGTGTATTTTGGGTTGTTTATGTAATATTGGATTGTTTGTATATCATTTATTTATTTACTTATTTACATTTATTACTTTTACATTATTACATTTATTAATTTATATTTACAGTTATTAATATTAGTCCTTTTAATGTGCATTAACAGAATGAATAGTAATAACTGTAAATATAATTTAATAAATTTAATAAAATAAAAGTAATAAGCCTATGCACGTACATATTTAAAAACTATTTATTAATTTCAATATTTACATGGCAGGATGCAAGGAGAATGGCGAGCAATAGGAAGGACTGGAAGGAATGTGTACAGAAAACACAATAGATTTAAAATACGCTTAAATAATCTCGACACCCGAAAGGGTATAAAGAGACTTTAATATATATAATATATATATATGTGTGTGTGTGTGTATATTTATAAGATTTTTGAAAAATTTGGCATTAGCCTATGTAAAATACTGAGAAACATTTATCGATTACAAATTAATTTTTCATAGATTATTAAATTTTGACTAATAAATTCTCTGCATTTTATTATAAATAATTTATTATTTTTTATGTATTCAATTTCTAATGATTAGTACGCCTACACCTCACGGTAGAAGAGGCATATGATTAAATAAATGATTGTGAAGTTATAAATATCAATAAATCTAAATTATATGAAATTTTAAAAATTTATTAAAAATACAATCCGAAATGTGGACATCAGGATAGTTGCAAATTCAAGCATATAAATAACATCTTGATTCATTTTAATGTGTAGCAACTAACTAGCTCCAACTTAATTAACAGCGACCTGTCGATTTATTTGTTCGTATATGATTTGTTCCAATTTGTTGTTGATAAGATATTGTTCTATGTAGATGTACAAAATATAATAACATTTAATGCAGTTTCATTTCCACTCAAGAAACATCAGGAAATGTACATCGCAACATGCTAATATAATTAACTCAACATATATAGTGCTTCGAAGAAGGGTCTACATCGAGTTTTAATAGCATTAAATTCACGGTGACTACCGCGAATTTATAGGGAACTAAAAACAATTTAATCAGGGAAGCGGAAACGACGATATAATTCATCTATAAAAGTGTCGTAAAAAATATGTATATGCCGTTTAAAGACTCGGATATTCGGTTTATGGGGGTTATTATATGACCGTCATATTATCGTGGTTATTGCCACTGTGATATTTATATATCAATTAATGTTAATTGAGAATGAAGAACTACCATACATTTATAAATGGTTGATATAAATTTAACTTGAACCTTTCATATCGATATGGTTCATCATAAATTTTATCCCTCATTTTAAGTTTCTTTTTAGTTTAAGTTTTAACTAGCCAATTGTTCGTTATATACATAATTATAGTATATATATATATATATATATATATATATATATATATATATATATATATAGTATAATGTGAGGTACAAATCAGTGTTCAGTGTCTTACAACATTTTTACTAACTTCATATATATGTAAGTTTTTTCATTTGAATTTAATTTATTATTTATTCTGATTTGTACTACAGTCATTAATCTCTTATAATGAATCTATTATAAGCCATTGGTCACTGGGTCTACATATTTCCATGCCCTGATGATGCTGGCACTGGCTTGCGAAACGTTGGCATGCAACACAGAAACCAAACAACATCTTGGGTATAATTTCTTACATCTAATCGTTGGTTTCTAGTCTTCCCCACCAGGACTCATACGCGTCATCCAAATCATACATACTACTGATACTACAGTCCGTCATCTTGCTAATATATATATATATATATATATATATATATATATATATATATATATATATATTTGATATTTACAAATGTGTTTGCTGCTCCAAATGTTTCCTTCGCCTCGGGATTTCAGGATGGTCCATCCCATCCAGGGCTGGTTGTATTCAAGATCTATTGGGTTTTTGTTTTTATTTTTTATTTCAGTTTATTTTTTACTGGTATTTTTAATGTAAAAAGGTTTAATGGTTTAATAACTGCCGTGCATTTATAAATCGATAAAAATTAACCTGAAAACTTTAACACAGATTACGTTTATTATCTTTCATATAACGATCTGTAGTTTATATAAGATACCTTCATTTCTAAATGAAAATTGCACGTGTTGAAACACATCTACCGAAATCAGCGTATAATTAAGGTTGACTGCCGAGCCTAGTTTGAGTAAGTATTGTATTAACTTGTATGCCATATAACAAGTAGTTCGTAACAAATATAATAAGTGTCGCGAGCAATTGTAAAAAGTGCTTGCTATAATGATAATAATATTTCTGATTAAATCACACATTCAATTACAATTAATGATAATTCTATTAACACTGAAATTCGGTATCAATTCAGTTTTAATAATAAACTATACTCATTATAGTTTTAGATTATAATATATAATTACAATCTGGAACTGACATCCTCCCAATGCTTGTTGTTATGGTAAATTGTATACACGGAATTTGTGTTATCCACGTGCATGTTGTATAAAGCGCCCGAGCGATGACGGTTCGTTATCCTTACACCTTGCGTTAGATAAACGTGATAATACAAATACTCATTGACAGGTTTATTCTGACATAAAATAGGTAATAAGACAGAGGGAATCAGAGGTAATAAGGATTATGGCAACAGGTTTTGGTTTTGGAAATATTACACTTTACCGAAAAGGGAATGAAACTAACTCTAGTTGCTAGAAGTTCATAAGGACAAAAAGTGTTACACATAGTGGAATTTATCAGCTGGTTTTGGTGTAGTCCGCATTTTTTTCCAAGAAATAACATTTGAATCGCTAATTTTGACTTATTTTAGGATTCATGACTAATCTAGTCAAAATAGACTATTTTTGAAATGTGTCAATGTGTGTGTAAAAAAGTCACGCTACAGGTCTGAGCAAATCTGAATTCTATGAATCTTCATGCATTTTCTCGGTTTAAACTCGGTCTTTGTATTAAATGCTAGCGGGCTGGTTTATATATCAAAATGTAGAGTATTTCTGGCCCGACAAATTGAGGCTTAGGCACTTTTCTCTAGCTCTTACCGTTTTCGCGCTACAGGTCTGTTCTGAAACTTAATTTCAAGTAAATAGTGTTTGATTTTTAGACTACTCCAATTTTCATATTTGAACTTGAACAAATTACAACAACTTTTTAATAATATTAAATGAAATATCTTCAATAAACCTTTTAACATGCTCTGGTAGTAATCACATTATATTTGTATTTTAATTGTACACTGCAGTAGTCAAATAAAGCACTTATATATCTATTTATCTATCTATCTATATATATATATATATATATATATATATATATATATATATATATATATACATATATATATATATATATATATATATATATATATATATATATATATATATATATATCCTTCAAATTAATTACCCACCTCTGATTGTAATACATGGGCATATTCATTTAATTTAATTAAATAAAAAAATCCTACCAGAGTATGATGTGGAAAAAATTACAAGTCTAGGTAAATAAGGCTTATTGGGGACAGTTTATTCTCACAAAATAATAATATCCACTTCTTATCTGTTATCATTCTATCACAAATTATTTCTGGAGCATAAAATCCAAGCGCCTTTTCATAAGTGAATAAAAGTGACACAATTTTAACACTGAATAAATTTATAAGGTTTATTAACTTAAAAAAAATCTCATTAAAAATCAAAGCGCGTTACGTGAAGACATTAATCAACGTCAGATATAATTACTAAATAAACGCAATCTAATTCAGCTCAATACAACCAATAGTAAACTAAAATGAATGCTTTTGCATTTTTTAAAAGCTATTCTGAAATATATATATATTGAAATAATACTAATAATCACTTGTACTTAATATATTAACAAGTTTGATTTGAGTTACTACACCAGCTTGAGATTTATATAAAGGGGGACATACGTTATTTCGTGTTTCCAGCTTAGAATTCAATTATATATGACATTTAATTTTTATCCTCCAATAAATAAATAAAACGAATTTTTCTTTGTTTTTTTATCACTTGTTTATTGCTGTTTGCGAATATTCACAAAGTAGATGCCGATTCAATCCAATATTTTATCCTCCAGTTATGAATGGCCCTGTATTCATATATTGTTTTAGATTTTAGTGATTACAGCAATAGAAATTCTAATAGAAAGTAAATTATGTGAAGGTTTTAATTAGATTATTTAATTAATGTTTTCTGATTCTATGTTTTGTTAATATAGAATTTAAATATTAATAGTGAAAGCACATAAACAGATGTTAGAAACATTTTCAAAATACTTTGCACGTTAAATAGTTCAGAATATTTTTTAACTTTTGGCACCCAAGTCTAAAAAGGTTCGCAATTTCTGTTCTAAGCCAAGAATCAGAAGATATTCCTGAGATAACCAAATAGGAAATTGTCAGAAAACAAGGCACACAGCAAACAAACAATAACGCCTAAAGCTTGTGATAATACAGTCATCGCTACTATGATTATTTAATTAATGTTTTCTGATTCTATGCTTTGTAAATATCGAATTTAAATACTAATAGTGAAGGCACATAAACAGATGTTATACATTTTCAAAATACGATACGAGTCCTGGTTTTAAAAAATTGATGCTTTAAAACACACGCTTTTGACGCTTTTACATCATAAAATATAAGAAGTGTAGGTTTCTACACGTAAACTAATTAATATGTTTTTCCAAACAGCGGTATAGTTTATCGCTATTCATAAAGATAATGAATTACTGTGAATTATGGCTAGTTATTTCATTATATATTTTTATGATATGCAATTAATATTCAAAACGTGTTATTTCTAAGTGAACTATTAAATAGAACCACGCGCGTCATTGTTCTAGTTCTGCACAGATATGGGAAGTTTTATATATTATTATAAACTAATAAACGTATATTAAAAGTTGTAGTTATGTTTTCTGAAGGGACTCGGCTCTATCATCATTTGAAACTTATAAGGTTCAAATGATGATAGAGCCGAACTACTAGTGCCACAATTAGTGACGTTTTCGTATACGAAAACGTCACTAATACTGGCACTAGGATTATCGAATTTAATACAAAATAAGAAAGATTATTAATTAACAAATTTCATACATTTTTAATCATTAATAACCAAATTACAGCGGCTTTTCTGACGAAACCACCATTGTGTCTTCAGTATATCATTTTATCTGCACGAATACGTCACTAAAGCTGCTTTCGTTTAGTGTTCGAGGTCAGTTCCGAGCTGTTTAGTTAAGACCAGAACAGCTCCCAAAACTTGAATATACGTTCTTCTGAATTAGTGGATATACGTTCTTCTATCATACGTAGTACAGACATAACTGAATCAACCCATTTGGCGATTTTTAATCGTTTTTGTGTTGTGAATCATATCAAAAAATAATTAATCAGTTTAATATCATTAATATTATTGTTACTAATCAGTTTAATATCATTAGTAACAATAATACCGACAGTAGATATTTGCAATGCATGTTGTATGTTGAATGACTTTCCAAATTCACGGTTTTCACAGATTCGTGATGTTATGTTTATTTTATTATTTTATTTATTTTATCAAATATAATATTAATTCAAATGTGCTTAAGTATTTTCCGAATACAAAAAAAATTATGATTGCGATACACATGAAAAACCAGATCACACTATAAGTGATTTTTTAGCAGTTATCGTGTCGCTATATAAAGAATTGTCCTTATCATTTCAAGATTTTCGAAACTAAAAATGTATTTGGTATTCCGACTCCATGATATTTTTCGTTGCTAGACTTCGAATGCAATTAATTGATTTTCAATGTACCACTTTTTGCAAAGAAAAGATTGTCGACGATTGTCGACGAGAACTGGAAATTGTTGAAAATGACAGAATGTTAGACTAAATAATAACAGAAGAGAAGATAATTAAGACTTGAATGTCATACCCGCAACTTACAATTGTTGGAAACTGAAGCAATGGATGTGTTATGAGCAATTATTGGCGTCAAAAATCTCACTAAATAGTTTATTTTGTTCTTGTTAACTTATATTTAATAGAGAGTTGCTAACAATGCCAAACTATTGGCGTCAAAAATCTCACTAAAGAGTTCCTTTTGTACTTGTTAAGTTATAGTCAATAGAATGTTGCAAACAATGAAAAACAATACTTTGCACGTTAAATGGTTTAGATTTTTTTTTAGCTTTTGGCACCCAAACCTAAAAAGGATCGTCATCCCTGTTCTAAGCCAAGTATCAGAAGATATTCCTGAGATAACCAGATAGGAAACTGTCAGAAATAAAAAATAACAAGGCAAAGAAATAATAACGCCTAAAGCTTGGGATAATACAGTCATCGTTATTATGCACAAGAAAGGAAATACTGCCGACATAAAAAAACTGCACACCAATTAATCTTCTCTCAGACCTCTACAAACTAAACTTCACCCTAGTATGGGACAAACGATCATCTCTAAGCCATTAACACCTTGATCGAAAAATGTGTTTAGTAAATTAGTGTGATAGTAATTCCGATAATGCGTCCACCTCTAAAGAATACGAAATACCGTTTGGTGACATAGATCCAGGATTCAGTGAGCTATGAGCAATCTATCCGTTGTCTAGAAGATATTGGACACCTTTTTAGCATTTCGAACACGCAGACTGAAATTTCCATTATCAACAGTTACAATATTCAAGAATATTAAGCATATGTGAAAAAAGCAAACGATTATGTAGCCATTATTAGCGCCAGTAACGTATTTTCTGAACAAATGTAATTCAAAATGGATTAGTGTTAGAATAGATATCGATTTAAATTTTCAACCTGTGACTCTCTGGTTCTCGAGGTCAGCGCATTTCACTGGACACGGGTAGCTTTTAATGATAAACGAAATACGATCAATCGGTTAATATCAGGAAATTCTACTAATGAATTTTTGCAATGGGTTACTGGATAGATAATTATCGAAAGCTAATGAAGGCTGATGTAGGAAGATACTATATATTTGTCGTATGAGGTCCTGGAGATAAGTGATATTATTTCTTGACGAGAAGTATTAAAGAATATGAAATTTGCGTATTAATATTATCACGTTTGCCCGAGGATGTTAATTGATTTTAAGGGTGATTTGAAGGAATCGTTCAATTTTATTTTCAATGATGCAGCCACCGAACACGTATGAATGATAATGGGAATGCTATTGTATGAATTGGAAAGGTACCTATTATATAACTAAAGTGGAACAGGGTCAGGCACGTTGCAAGAATGCCAAATAATAAATAAGACTAAACACATTTTGAAAGAGCGAGCCAAACAAGATGCGATAAGAACGCCCGCCAACCCAATGGACAGATGATCTAAAGTGTATCGTAAAAAAACTGGATTAAAGTAACCCAAGACCGAATGCAATAGAAAACATTAATTGAGGCCTACGGTGGACGAAACAGGCTTTTGGATGATGATCATTTTAACCCCATGAAAACGTCACTAATAATAATAATAATAATAATCGTTTATTAGTGTTATCACTTCAAGAAGTTTACACAAGTCAATACAATAATAATATTACATAATAGTGGAACTAGGATTCTCAAATTTATTACCATATTACAAGGACTATTAATAAATAAAGTTCAATCAATTCCATACATTTCACAAAATAAAAAACAGAGATTTAAACCAACTAAATACATATGAGATCATCTTTTGTCATACATATTTTTTACTCTTATTGTCATAGTCAATTTAGGAATTTAAGTTAATACAAATAAAAAACTAATACAAAAATAACATTTTACATACATTTTTTAGTCTTGTTTCTCGAGAATCAAGGGAATGAAAATATTCCTATGGTAATAAGCTTGCGTGCAAAAAACAATTTAATTCAGAAAAAACTTGACCTCGGGCATTTACCACTAAATAGTAGTTAATTATGTTAACTTCCGGTATTGAAAGGGTGTTCAATTAATATGAAAGTATTAAAACATAATTCTCTTTTATATACCATACACCACTACAACTTTTCGGGTGCAACGTTATTATTATTACTGTAATAAACAACATTTTCTAGGCGTAACTTTAAATTAGTGAGTTGAGTTATGCATCCAGTAGATAAAGTTATAAAGATTTTTATTGGGTGGAGGGTGCTTAATTATATTCTTAAAAAAACTTCTTTTATAGTTATTAGTTCGAGGGCGTTCAGCTGGTAACGAGAAGATCTCAGAGGTGTGTCACCTGGTACTTATGTCAACTTCACAGAAAACTGTGAAAGGTATTTACCGAAATTTCGCCCCCAACGGGGTTTCAACTCTCGCTCCCCAATGCTCAGTACGAGACGCGGCGCTTCTAACCAGTAGGCCACTGAGCTGGGTGTGTATTATTGTACACTCGCATAAAGACACTCACATGTTTATTCAGAAAATAGTTGCTCTCCAGCATTTACTATAAATAGAACATTGAGTTTACTCGCTGTATAGAGAAACTGTCAAATAATTACATATAATGTAGTTGAAATTAAAAAAAAGTGTGATGTGCACCCGCTGTAGTTTTATTGTTAGAATATTACTTATTACTTATGAAATATGTGAAACATCTATTTCTCAGTACGTTTTTGTTATTTATATTGTTTATGGAGGAGGCTTTGCAGGCCCGATCCTAGCGGGCGTGCAAGGTGTACGCCGTCAAAGTTAAGAGGCCACCAAATTCAGCCCGGGCCATGAGCTATCGAAAAAGTTCTAAACATAAAATCTGAACTCGCCTTGGTTATAAAAAATCTTTCTCATTATTTTCACAGATTAGCTTTTATAAATAATGAATTATTAATTTTTTCACATATGTCCCTACCCCAATATCCTATATAATTTTATAATTACAATGGGGCGGCCAAATTATGTTTGCACGCGGGCAGCCAACTACCTAGGACCGGCCCTGGGCTTCTAAATCGTTATACGCGGGTTGTCTTTTAGATTTCGGAATTAGACAACAAAAACAAATATTTATCATCGAAAATCGTCTTTATTGTTTTTGAAAATATTCTCAATGAAGATCAATATAATTTTGCATGCGTTTGAACCAATTTTCAAAGAATTTTCCACTCCAATTGAAATACTACTACGCGAAATTTTTTTTTCCGAATGAATATATGTTGACCTCACTAATTCCCAAGTATGCCTCAATCTCACGATAAATTGCATAGGGATTTTGCAATATCAGTTCACGCACAGAATCAATTTCGGAATCACAACCGAGTATGAACGACCTTCACGAAAATCGTCGCTGAGCGACCTACAGCCGCTATTGAATTCGGAGAACCATCAACAAACACTGGTCCTTGATGAAAGGATAATGCGCGGGAATAATCTCAGACCTCACAGAAAGAGCCCTGAATATAGTGGACAAGTGCTCTGAGGATGAAGGCTTGTCCATAAACCCCATGAAATTGACCTCAATAGCCAACTATACAAGAAGAAGACTACTAACAGGTCTAAAACGCCCGATACTTAAACGAGTAGAAATTCCATTTCCATCAGAGGCCAAATACTTAGTAATCATCCATAAGCAAAACCGCACAGAAAGCTACATTAACACTAAGTAGGTGCAGTAGACAGCGAGGGAAAACCTGGAGTCTGAACCCCAAACTGCCCTCATGGCTGTACACGAGGGTTGTCAGACCCAAAAGCTTGGCTGTCTGAGAATAACAGGAGGTGGTATGACCTGTAAACCGCAGATTACTTCAAGGCCAACCCCCCAGCTAAGGACAGACCCTATAATGGGCATGCCCCTAGACAGTATACTAAATACAACTTGAGTGCGGAATACGATGTCGTAATACCAGGAAGAGAGACCTGGTAAAATGACCCACTCGTCAAAGCAGCTTTCTCCTGGATCGTAGCCGGCTCAACAATAGAAGAAGGAACAGGAGCTGGTATCTTCAGCGTCAATCAGCAAATATTCACAAAAGAATTACTAACCAAGACAGAAAAACCGTCAGAATGATAGTAGGCCTCCTAAATGACAACTGCAGGTTTAACAAGCATATAGCACAGATAGGCCTAGCAGAAGAATAACTCAACAATAGAAGAAGGAACAAGAGCTGGTATCTTCAGCGTCAACCAGCAAATATTC
This sequence comes from Lordithon lunulatus, assembly GCA_963942505.1. Classification (NCBI taxonomy): domain Eukaryota; kingdom Metazoa; phylum Arthropoda; class Insecta; order Coleoptera; family Staphylinidae; genus Lordithon; species Lordithon lunulatus. Next base: position 15,992,879 of record OZ012666.1, read on the forward strand.
ACAAAAGAATTACTAACCAAGACAGAAAAACCGTCAGAATGATAGTAGGCCTCCTAAATGACAACTGCAGGTTTAACAAGCATATAGCACAGATAGGCCTGGCAGAAGAATAACTCTGCAGGTTCTGCCAGCAAGGAGAAGAGACCGCAGAGCATATACTATGCCACTACGAGGCGCTATGCACGGTGCAGTCCAACGAACTCGGGAATGGCAAACCACGACAATCCCTATATATAAAGGAACCAACATCAAGGCTTTGCAATCTGCTAGCCAGGACAGAGCTCATAGAAGTCCTTTAAGACATGCCGGAGACCACAAAAGCTCTACAGAGGGCGCAGTAGTGTAGGCCCTGGAAGGCCACCCGTCCTTAATCTAATCTAATATTGTCCTTATTGATGCTTACTTATAGTAGCTATTGACCTTCGAGTCCTTCTGCCGTGTGTTATTGTATGTGTATGTATGTGTTAGGACGTGCTAATTCACAAAATATATAAATTAATAAAATTAGACAACTTACTGTCAGTAAAATTTAGTATATAATAATATTCTGTCTGATACAAGCAAAGTGATTTATTAATATGGTTATATTTTAAATGTAAATTTCAACATATTGCAATATGGATTTGCTAATGTTGCAACACAGTCAATATTATCTAATACATAATATTGAAGAATATATAAATAAATTATAAATGAATAATGAATATGTTTTAATAGTACAAAACATATTCAATAATAATTAATAATTAATTAATTTGCACCAATATTGTACCTATTATTTACATGGTCTCTATTATCCATCGTATGATTCATATTTATCTATAAATCTTGAAACGTTCCTTATAGACCCAGTTTAAAGGCTATTATCAGTGCTTAAAATTGAAGTATAACAACATAAGTGAGCAAAACACGATTTTATTACATATCAATTGATGAAGAAAACGAAGTGAAAAACTAATAGGGTGGGTGTAACAGACAATTGTCACATATATTTTAGATGTTCTTTTCAGCTTATTGCAATATGGCTTTACTAATGTTTCAACACAGTCAATGTTATCTAATGCATAACATTGAAGAATATATAAATAAATTATAATAAAATAAATATTATAAAATATTCCTAATTTGCATCAATTGTGTACCTATTATTTACATTACGTGTCCTCTATTATCTAAGTATGAATTGCAGTTGTTTGTTATTGTATAATGTGATTGTAATTTATATTTTGTAGTAATTTTTAATAATGAAAATAAACATATGTATAATATGTTATACATGATTCATATTTATATATAAAGATTGAAACGTTTTTCATAGAAACAGCTATAAATATACCAGATATCTGACTAGGGCAACGGCTTCATGTAAATTATTAATGATATTCCACCTAGTAAGAAGTAAATACGGAGGGTACTACTCACAAAAGCTCCCAAATGAAGCGCACAAAAACATAAATAACATACCTGGGTAAATTTCCAAATCGCCCGAGACGTCCACACTCCGAAATAATAAAATGACACAGGTTAGGAACGTGAATTTCATAGTGTATATTTTGGACTGTTTCACTCCATATGTTGTCACTGTTCTGCCATTTTCAGTGATAATCAATATATTCCCGCGCATTCCATTCGCGGCGCCCAAACCGACGTCACGGGCGCTGTAGATTTTATACGAACCGACCCCGCCGCACGACAAGAGAGTTTTCATTGACTACGTTTCTGTAAAATGTTACCAACCGGAAGAACTAGAGCACATGCGCTCGCAATTAGTTTGATAGCGGAAAATGTTTGTAATGAACATAAAGCGCGACGACGTTAATTAGCATATCCAATTTTGTTGCTGATAGCGGTATATTAAAAAATTGTCATAAAACTTGTTACTAATTGCAATCTGAATTTTTTGTTGCGTTTATTACATAAATGTGTTTGACACGATATTACTGTGAAATAATTGTAAAAGTAAATAAACTAATACACTGTCTAAAAAAAAAAACGCTACACACTGAAGTTGTTGATCCATTTTAATAAATTTATCAAAAGATGGCTATTTTTATGAAACAAAGTGATTACTTTGTTTCATAAAAATTTAAATAAAATCTATACATCCTTTTGTTGTTGTTTGTTGTCACTTAGTATCAATTGAGCCTGTGAGAATGAAAGTGGTCTAAAGTCGGTATGACATTATCTAGTTTCTTATATCGTTTTCGATGCAGACACAAACTACATAGTGTCATACACATATATAGAAAATGATATAGCGGCGGAATAATAATAAATTCACTTAAAAATAACAACACCGTAATACACAATGTTAATTTTCCATTTAGAAATAGTTATACAGTTTAATATATCAATTCTGATACATAAAACGATATAGGAAACTAGATAATGTCATACGGGCTTAAGTCATATTTCACTTGTTGTTGAAAAGGAAAAGATTTTACGTTTGGTATTTATGTAAATTAACGTGCGTAGTTACGACTTGAAATCAATTTCTTCATAAATAAAAATGTCTGCGAATGTCGATTTACATAAATACCAAACGCAAAATCTTTTCCTTTTCACAACCATTCAAATGTGACTTATACATGTTTTCCCATGCCCTGCTCGGTCGTCATATTTTTTTACCCATTGAACATGTTTGGGATATGATCGGTAGAAGGCTAACTGATTTACCATACCCACCAAACGACTTCCAGCATCTTCAGTTGTGGATTCAAGTTTGGAATGATACCACAGAAAAAAATTGATCACTTGATTGACGGTATGCCCCGCAGTTTACACGCACACGCTCTTCGGATGCCCACAGTGGTACTCATACAAAAGTCGTCTAACAAGTGAGTTCGGGGTGGAACTAGTTACTGGAAAACGTAGACAATGTTACAGGAAATGGTGGGCCATTACAACCTTCATTAACAATATTCTGAGATTGAAAGAGCAATAGGAACTTGACAGGTAGAGGAATGCACCAACCAGGAACTGAAATCTAGAATAAGACCCCATCAATTCGAAGAAATACGAGAGTGGTCCGAATTATATTTATAAATTTATCAATATATTTATATAAACACAGCTCAGTCGTCTAGTGGTTGGAGTAACCGTCCGTCATAATAATCATTGGGAACCGTGAGTTTAAACCCCATTGGTCCCGAATCATCTTTCACAGTATTTCAGAGGTTTTTGTTGAAATTAATTTAAATAACGGGCGATGAAACTCCTCTGAGTTTCTCCCTTTACCGGGGGGAAAACCTCATGGCTGATAGCCCTATAAAGATTGTTTTTTATTTATATAATTTAAATTACAAGTCTAAATATTGTGCCGTTGGTAATGCTCAGGCTCCCGAGATACTTACCAGGGGTGAGTAGAGCAGGGAGGACAACGCATGCATGGCAAGAGCAAGGTGTGGGTCAGACGAGAGAGGAAGGAAAGTGTGGATGGGTCCGGGGTACACCGTGTGTGCTCTGTGTAGTAAGGGAAGCGACGCGTGGTGGCACCTGAATGAATGATTAGGAGAGGATGGGAAAGGTTTGAAAATCTGCAGGAGACTGTCTTGGGAGAGGACAGTGGCCAAGGCAGAGTATTATATTTGTAAGTATTTATTGTTTCTTGCTCTAGCTTTGTGCATTGGGGGTAGTTTGTATTTCTTGAGAAGTATGCCCAATAAAGGTCTTTTTTTGTAATGCTTAGGCGATTGATGATATCTTTAAATGGAAATCAATTAATTAATTAATAGGGCGACGAAAGTTGATTCACACGTGAGTAGGTGCATATACAGAAACCTCTTTCTCTGGTTATAAGTCTAAAGTGGTGCACTATATAGATTATCGCCTTAATAACACTGAGAATACTAGAATAAATCATTTTAGAATTAAATTAGCTAGAAGTACGTGTCAGAGAATGAGTAGGCTGTAAAGAAAGAGTTAACAATATATTTTCATATTCGTGTCATACCACGTGTTCAGCGTCATTTTATTGGGGTATAGGAGCGTGGAATATTGATGATCGCCACGTGAACCACGTGAACCACGTGAAAGAAATTGGAAACTGGTGAGGCGTAAATATATCGCAGCATCCTCGAAATACATGCATGGTTAGGCTAGGTCTCCACTTGCGATTTCTAGTGGGGCGATTGTTCAGTCACGAAGTTCAAATAAATTGTTTCAAATGCACACGCGCGACTAAACAATCACAGCGATTACAACATTATTTTATCTAATTTATTTTTGAAACTAAAAAATAAACTTTGGTCTGCGTAAAAAATCGATCTCGCAACCATTTTCAATGATGTCCATTTGAAAGTTACTTATAAACAACGATGTATTTATTCTATGAACCTTATAGATTTTCTGCGACTCACTTATATGGTCGCCGAGAATAGAAAGTGTAAGTGCCATATGTTTTAGAGTAGGTACTACAGCGAATCGACATAAATAAACTGATACGACAATTGTGCTTTGATTGATTCCAACTAGCACTGTGTTGTTGAATGGGGCTCTATTAAGTTGTGTATGAAATAATATTGCTAGAATATTTTGTTGCAAATAAAAATTATTTTCGGATACGTATTTTTGTTTTCTCAGTTGCTAATTGCATCCATAACTAACCAAATAAAAAAACACATTGTTGCAGCCAATGGCTAGTAATAGCAAATATCTCATACGACTGTAGTCTTGAAAATACTCATTATAAAACGCCATAATAAAATATGTTTATAACTAACCTTAATTATTTAGTCCTCTCCGCTATTGTTCTTTAGCACCATAACACCACACCATCACAACACCACAACCACTCACAAACTCACAAAAGTTAAATACGCACTAATTTAGATTGTAATAATGATAGCAAATACACATTTCTTTGCTACACTCGCGAACGCGGCCACATCTGATACTGCACTGAGTGACTGAGTCATACATACGTATTGTAAATGTTGCTATGTGATTCATGCCAACGACAAAAAACTACAAACTAATCTAAAGCACTTTTCAAACATTTTAATAATGCTCCATGTATCTTAAATTAGTTCATAGTTTATCGTTTTTTTTTTCACATTCGGCTTGCCAAATTTGCCAAAAAGCAGCACAATATAATTAAATAGAAAAGAATAGTCGCGGATTTCAAGATCAAGTGAGATGGGACACATGAATCATGGGCCGACAATACATACGCCGTAGTCACTCGACACAAATTATTGTTTAAAATGTTAAATTAGAATATTTGGATATGAAACGTTAAATAAATTCAATCGTCGTGGATTTGACTATTTAGAAACAATTATTTATTTGATTTATTACTTAGTACTTTCAAGAATAGAATATGTATATAAAATTATAAACTATGTTACTACTACGAAGTTAACGCCTGGTTTCTCCAACGAATCTTAGAGCTCGTCATATATATATATATATATATATATATATATATATATATATATATATATATATATAAATATATAATAAATAAATCTTAAATTTTTATTCTATTGCACCAAACATATGTAGATCTTACTTAGTCTTACATGTAAGACCGTCTTATCGTTTTAAGACCCGATTTTTGTTTGGTGCAACGCTTTAAGACCGTCTTATTATTAATTAAGACAGTCTTAAACTAGTTAAGATTCGTTGGAGAAACCGGGCGTAAGTAGAGAAAGCAGTGATATTCCCAATATGCAAAAAAGGAGACAAAAATAACTGCAATAATTACAGGGAAATACCACTAATATGCACAACTGCTAAAATCTATGAGTTTATACTAGAAAGTAAACTAAGACAACAAAACCAACGATGAAAAATTCACAAAGTGGCTTCAGAAAGGGCCACTCAACGCAGGACCATATATTTACACTAAGAAAACTGACGGAGAAAAAAAATGTGCCAGGACAGTAGATTATTCATAGCATATATAGACTTGGAAAAAGCGTTCGACAGAGTACCGAGAAAAACGATATGGAATATATTGCAAAACAAGCAAATAAGCAAACAACTACAAAGAGTAATACAAGGTATATACAGAAAGACAATTATATAAGAACAGGAAATCAGATATCACAAGAATTTACAACCAAACAAGGACTAAGACAAGGTGGAGCATTATATGGTGGTAACCCTCACCACAATATAATTGTTGCCCCGCCCATATTGACTTTGCATTACCCGATTGAGTTTACTATACTATGAGTTTGCGAGGGTGAAGTTGTGTTATCATTTTAAAAAAATGGCAACTTGGTACAGTAATATCGGGCTTCACCGTCATGGGTAATACCAGAAAAAAACTGAAGTAGATTGAAATCGAATTCATGTAAACAGGTCAATATAAATATTAAATCTAATCAGGATCGTATTCAGTTCGATTTCAAGCCTACATGTGAACATAGTAGTTGCTTTGAGCGGCGAGTGACCCACAAGGTACATTTAAAAATATCATCAAAAATATAATTTATTAAAAATAAAAGAACTATCAAACATATAATATCTCAATAATATTTCAACATATAAATATATAATAACACTAACAAATTGAATCATTCTAAAAAAGTAATAATTTGCCTAAAGCTTTATAACATTATGTATCCATATTATCATCCGTTGACTCTCCTTCCAACGTTAATCTAGGTTCGTCTTTCTTCCTCAAACGACCCTTCTTCTTTCTTCGATTGATAACACCTTCATCCTCGTCCATCATTCTCAATATAAGAAACTGATCCGAGCAATCCAGTGGAGCAACGGATATATCTCTAACAGCCCTGAACTTACCGCAATTATTTAAGTGCTCGTTTTCGAGACGGAAGAAATTCCACACAAAACGTCTACAATTATAAAACCAGAATATATTTTTAGAAAGCAAACCATTAATCTAAACGAAAGTACTAACCAACAATAAAATAAATATAATATATATTTTAAAGATATGAGCAGAAAAAGTAAATGCAAGTTTAGTGTTGAGTAAAATATGACGACTTTTAGTCATAGAAGAGTTATAGAACTAACTAGCTGTATAACAACATATATTTATTTGATGCGCAGGGTGTCAGATTATCCATTAGCATATAACATGCGGAATTTAGATGATGTTAATGTCAAAGTAGTTCCTATCGAATTCTAAAGTGTTGGTTATGTACAGGAATCCCGGATAATTAAAAAAAAGGTAAATACGCTCTCTTCCTCTCTCTCTCTCTTCATTTCGGTAAAGTTTTTGCATTTACTAAGATATGACTGTATTATTTAATTTCCCTGTAAAATGTATCGTATTTGGCCGGGATAATAAAAAATAACCGTCTAAACACAACCTTTGACAATGTAGGTACGTAAAGCCCAATTCACACATAATCGGAGTCGGGCGGAGGCGCGGTGTAGGCGAGGTGCAGGCGCGACGTCGCACAGGCGATTCCCATATACAGTGAAGGGGTGGACATTGCACCATATATTTACATAGAGGCGGCGCGGAGGCGAAGAGGCTAAGACGCAGTGCCGGCACGGCGAGAGACACGAGGCAAATGCCCGCGCCTCGTCACCTAAGTGGGCATTACACCATATGTTTATATATAGGGGGCGTCGTGCTTCTCGCCGCGCCGGTACCGCGCCTTCGCCTCCTATGTGTGAATTGGGCCTAATGCAACCTATACATAATGTGGAATTCATTTCAACTTTAAGTAAATTGTATGTCAACGTCTAGTGACTTTTATGTTTTAAGTATTCATTACGCTTACGCACTATTCACAAACAAAGTACAAACGTCAGTTGTCGGTTGGATTTGTCCATTCTATTCTCGACATTTTTCGAAAACGCTATATAATTATATCACAAACACCTACACACGATGGGTCTGGTGGACACCCCGTTATGTAGAGGGTGCAATGAAGAACTGGAAACAGTATGTAATATGGCTCAGCCCAGCTCTAGTAAACATTAGGCATCTAATACTAGGGGAGTGCTGGCCTAGTATGGCCAGCATTAGCAACTCCTCGCCCGCCAGAGTTTCGCACGCAGAATTGACTGGTGGGATGAGTGAGTAGCCTTAAAGAGATGTTTCACAAGGGGCCCAAGTGTCTGTAGCTATGCTACCCTCCAGCCAACTATCCAGAACTATATCACACGACATTTCAAACATTTGTTATTAACGAGATGACTAGTGGTAGTGTCTAGCATAATTTATAGGTATCACATTATTAAATGAGTAAAGACATAAGTATGTTATTCCATTCTCGCTAAGCTCGCGCTTGAATAGCTTTTATCTTCTTATCATATTCTAACACATAGGACTAAATAAATACGCAGAAAAATTGTATTATGCTTTCGTTATAGCTAAGTATTTGAGGCACAAGTTTCTCAAATACTCTGTCAAGACAGACATCATGAATAGGGATAATTATTTTAACAAATAACATTATAATGAAATTAATAATTAACGAAAAAATAACAAATAATATGACTTTAAATTAATTTATGACTATTAAACCTACCTGAATACTTCAAGGGGCGCTAATATTGTAACCATTAGATCGGCATGTACATAACCAAGCTCAGTTAATGAAGTGGAAAATGCCCATCCAAATCGTAAAATGCAGTCCTCAATTATGGCGAAATAATAATACCACTACAACATAATAATATTTGGTCTATTTTATCCAACATGACAGTGTCTGTTAAAAGAATTAGATATGTTTCTTGAAATCTAGACTACCGGCCAATAGTAAACTGGAAATCAAAATTAAATAGTGAGAGAAGTGAAGTAGAATCCACGTATTTGAAAAACAAATTAGAGCGGTCGTTGGGCCATTGTTTGCCTTTGCACTGCGACCATGGCTGAACTACTGTGCGTTAACCTACTTTTATTTTTTTATAATTGCCTAAGTATTAAAAAGAGTAAAAGATTATATCTATATAATGTAAATTTGTTTTATTAGAGGGATCGTTAGGCTATTTCTAGTCTTTCTGCACTACGACAAATGCTGATCTATTGTGCTTTACCCTAATTCTATTATTCTCCCAGGAATTCCACTTCTGGAAGAAAGTTTAATATGTCCCTATGAGGCTTGCTTCTCAACTCCAAGGTCATTAGATTAACTTTGCCAAGACAGCAAGCCTTTTCTGTACTGGGTATGTGCACAGTATGTGTTCGGCAGTTTCTATGTCGAATTCACATAGTCTGCAGACAAAGTTGTCTGCTTTGCCTATTTTATTTAGGTGATTTAACCGGACAGTGTCCCGTTAGAATGTCTGTAACAATGATGTCATTTTTTAAGAGGCTTAGGATTTGTATTGTTCCTAGCGCCGAGTAGTCAATGAGCATTTTGGCTTGCCTTTGTCCTGTAGTGTCTCCAGTAGGCTTGATTTTACTCCTCCTCCCACGCTTGGATCTGTTGCTTGTAGTGGTCTTTTATGAGTCCGCTATAGCCCCATTAAGGGAGCCTTGTTATTTCTATTGTTAGATTGTAATTTGTAGAATTTAAGCATTTAAATATGCATTGCCATAATAGACAATAAGAAATTTAAAAAGTTAGTGTTTATGTAGTAAGTTTTGTAAACAAAATTGATTTGGGAGCAATAAGGTGGACACAAATTTTATTCTAAACCAACTAAGCAATACAAATTTGTATACCTCTTATGGGAAAATTTGAAGCTTTAAAAGTGTTTTTAATCCTTGTTGAACTGATTAAGGCAGAGTTCCTCCATTTGGGATTTCTCTCCATGTTGATTAGAGTGCATTATACTACAGCACCATTTACACAGAAATTTTACAATGTTTACTCATTAGCAGCCATAAGTATTTTAAATTATTGATTTGGAATAATACAGCACAAGTAATATGTATACATATCCAGAAGTCGGTATTTATCACTCACAAATTTTAGTCTAAATCCATTTTGTCGTTATTATTTGTTAATTGTTTATTATTTTTTAATTGTTTATTATTTTACTCAACTTACCGTTGAAGAATAAACAATTTCCTCCCGAAGAAATCTGTTATCACCAGCTTTAGCATCGAACAATCCCCAATCGAGCTTAATGTCCCATGTGTATGCATAACAAGAACTTATTAGCGACGATGCCACCCACAAATAAAAGAAAGGATTTTCAGACATGGACATATATCGATCTGAAAATATTAACTATATGTATAAAACCACACACAAATCATACCCAATGAAATTACCTGAGAATATTATAAACAACGTGGAAAAAACTATTACAAAAAATGAGGTAGAATATTTGGCGGCATTTGCAAGATGCGGAAATTTCTCCCTTGTGTCTCGGTATCTTCTCAAACATTGTGCAAATCTGAACCACGCTGGCAACGCTGCCATAAATGCTCTTACAGGTACGAAATTATTTGTACAATAATCAATATCTAAAACAGAATTGAAATAATATAATAATAAAAATAATTATATTTAGCGTTAGTGTATGAATCAATTTCATATATATGTTTAAATATAAATGCGTACACACATATATTGTGCATACGCTTTACGAACAGATGGCCCGAGTTCGAATCCCGACCGACTGGTCTATACCATTTGTCGTTGGAATGCAGTTAACGACACTTTCGAAAATTCAGAGGCGATTTTATGAAGTAGCAAATCCTAACACTACATACACATACCCTAACACATGACAGAAAGACCCAATAGACAGGTAGGTCGATAGCCAGTTACAGAATTGTAAGAAATACAATACCTACTATTATGAATGCCTGCACTTGAAATAACTACTAGATAAAGGCAAATTAATAATTTATTATTAATTATCATTCATCATTCGATTTTACGTACTAACTACTTCCATACGGGCTTAATTAAGAAAAATAAATCTAATCAAAAAAGGGTAAAGAATAGCCCAAAAAAATTAAAATTTTCCAATTTCCTTCGGGCATCTAGTGCACTGATATGTTCTGAACTAAGATCAGTAAAAAAATTAAACAAACTATTTTGCATAATTTTTTTTTATCGACCCAGCCTCTAAAACCGGCATATCCAAATAGGAGCGTAAAAAGTTAAGAATAAAAAATAAATAGAAGGGACAATTTGCGATGATTGAGACTATCCATTTTCTATTGCTATTTTCTTATAAACATTATGTCATTTTTTTCAAATAAATTGTATGACGGAGTCATAGTAGAAAATAATAATAATGAAGAGTGTAAGACTTGGTCATTGAAAAAAAAAATATTTCAATTTCCTTCGGACCTCTGGTGCACTGATATGTTCTGCACTAAGATCAGTAAAAAAATTACACAAAATATGTTTCATATTTTTTTTATCGGCCCAGCCTCTACACCGGCAGATCCAGATACGAGCGTAAAAAGTTAAAAAATAAAAAATAAATAGAAGGAACAATTTGCCATGATTGAGACTATCCATTTTCTATTGCCATTTTCTTATAAATATTATGTCATTTTTTTTCAAATAAATTGTATGACAGAGTCATAGTAGAAAATAATAATGTAAAACTTGGTCATCCAAAAAAAAAAACCAATTTCCTTCGGACCTCTGATGCAATGATATATTCTGCACTAAGATCGGTAAAAAAATTAAACAAAATATGTTTCATAATATTTTTATCGGCGCAACCTATCAACCGGCATATCCAGATAGGAGCGTAAAAGTAAAAAATAAAGAATAAATAGAAGGAACAATTTGCCATGATTGAGACTTTCTATTGCCATTATGTTATAAATATTATGTCAATTTTTCAAATCATTTGTATGACGAAGTTATGGTAAAAAATAATAATAATGAAATTTGTTAGACTTGGTCGCGGAAAAAAAAATGTTCCAATTTCCTTCGGGCATCTGGTACACTATATGTTCTCCACTAAGATCAGTAAAAAAAATTACATAAAATATCTTGCATAATATTTTTATCGACCCAGCCACTAAATTCGAGATATGAGCGTAAAAGTTAAAAATAATAAATAGAAGGAATAATTTGCCACGATTAACACTTTCCATTTTCTATTATCATTTTGTTATAAACAAATTCTGTCAAGTAATGATCAAAAATAATAATTTATGTTACAACATATATTATACAACGACGCCTATAAAAATTATTAATAAAAATATATAACTATATATTATGGTCCGCAAGACATAAACAAAAGAATCCTCAAAATTTGGATTTTATTGGACACTCCAATTGGTCAGTATCGTCCCGCAAACAATCCGCCGGTCCGCGGCGCCGCATGGTATAGAGGCTGGGATCTAAGAGGTTAACTTCACACCGGTACATATATATCGACAAAAATATTAAATACTTACTTTTTGCTTCAGTCCAACTTTTATTTGTCATATAGAAACAAAAGAAGAACTGTATGTCAGTAAATACTGTGCCCAAACTGTTCAGCTGATCTGCCAACCAAAACTCAGCAAAAGTAACGTAGAAAAATGGAGTCAGCATAACTCTACCCTAAAATAACAGTAAGTGTATTTAGATGCGGCTCACGTATATGATTACAGGGTTATTGTGGCTATTGCTTCGAGGTTGCTATTCGTCTATTCCCTTCACAGCCAATCAAAATTAGTTGACTTTGGTGAATGGTATATTGGAATGTAGCTGGATTGAAGGGGGTTGTGGAGAAAAGAGCAGGAAAAGTGGGTAGACACGAAGGATATAGTGGACTAGCTGAAGACTTGGATGGCAGAATATCAGGGGGTAGCAGTGAGAAGCATTATGCCGGCAAGATAGGACTGTGTGATGCAGGGGCGACGAAAGAAGTGAAGATGGGAGGACCAAAGGTTGAGGGGAACTACGGTTTGGTAGGCATGTAGAAATTAGTAGAACGATTATTTGTGTAGGGATAGTCTATTTCAACAAAAAGTGCTGCGAGAGTTGCTAAGTTGAAAATGAATGGGTCCTCAGGGGTGGGGGAGGGGTATTCGAATGTGAGTGTGAGGGAGTTGGAAGGAGGAAGCAAGAATTAGAGCTATATTTGGCCTTGGTTATTCATGTCAATTGATCGTTAACAACGCGAAGCCAATAGCGAATAGCTACCCCAGGTATAATTAGTACTTAATAAATAAAAATGATTACATACCAGTACACGTAGTGCCCAAAAACGTGCTTCATGTCTAAGCGTTTTTGTAGGATTACAAAAGAACGCCACCATAATACAATTCAATATAAAAGGATTCAAATACGCTGGAATGCTCAATTCTGCACTGTACAGAAAACACAACACTGATATGGACCAAATAACACCAAATATCGCAGCCATTTCAATAATGTGCTGCTCTGAAAGATGATTCCGGGGATCCATTTCGAATATGAGAACATGATTGACACCGGATGATCGCCATCCGTATATATTAATTCCCCACAGAAATAAAAACTCCACCACCAGAAAGGATCCTCGATAAAGACGCGTGATAATTCGCCAGTCTTCCGTTTTGTGATGAAATATTGCTACAACAAACAAAACAGTTTAATTGAAAATATCAAATTCGTTACATAAACTAATACCTGATATAACAACCGCAATAAGTAAAACAACTAGAGACCCTGAAAATAAACCAACTTTGAATGTAATCCAAGGACTTTGCTGTTCTCCCAGTGGAGGCACCCTTAACCTTTTCATAGCCCGCTGCCGGTCACCCGACTCCAAATCATTAGTGACCGTCCCCTCGGTCTCACGTATAATTCTATCTATATCTTTATTCATATAAAAGTGCGAACTTTCTACATGATTAACGCGAAACTTAGCGCCCACTTCTGAAGCAAGCAACTACACAAAGACACACATTCATTAATTCAATTAGCGGCACGAACGGACTTCTTACCTTATCGTGTTTCTTTAAAATTTTCCGGAACCCTGTGAAATTTAAATTCTGATAGTTTTGCAATAAAATCAAACTCAGATAGAATTCACTAAACGCCAACTTGAGCTCCTGCACTTTGCGGGCCGGCAAGTTTTTCTGTCGCAAAATGCGAGCTTTGTACTTCTTGGAGGACTGGTGGTGTTTTAAGTCTTCATCGAGGGCCTCGCTTAGTTCACTTTTTAGGTTTGCGGATTTACGTGTCGCTTCGGCCAATTTTTCTAAAAAATTTAATGATATGATATGTTTGCTGCGGTATCTAATTTGTGCTAGTTATTTTCGGAGAGGAAATAATTTAAACTATTTTATTTTATATTACTCAATGTATTGTAAATAGCAACTAGCTTTGGCTATGCTATTACCATTATCAGGCAATTCGGAGCAGTAGTTTTGTATTTTTAAGATCGTAGATTATTGAAATAGAATATAGAAATAGTACACTTATCTTATATCTTATAATATTATAATTACAAATAAATAATGAATAGACTTGTTCCCAAAGTATCGCTACACATAAGCAAGGTAGGAGGTACACACCAAATGTGGCTTCTTTTGATTTGCTCCATACAACCTTATGCAGCAGGTAACTACCATCAATGACTAGACAATTGTTGTTGCCAAAATCTACTTCTTCATCTGTAGAACTGAATGCCTCATACAATATTGGCTTCCTGTCTTTGTGCATACCTTCCTCTGTGAAGAGGGACTTTGGAAACGGGCAAGCTCGTACTTGAATAAGTTCCTGAGGTTAGCATCTGATTTTTTCAGTGATGAAAATCCGTTGAAATAGAGTCAGAGGGTCTACTGTGAGGGTCTTGTTTTTAATTTTTAGAGAAACGGATGCCAGTGTTACCAGCTTATCCTTCCGCTTCAACTTCAGGTCTTGAAAATTGCCTTGTTCCGGCTGGACCTGGACCTGGCTAGGTCTACATACTAGTGATTAAAATAGGTCGCGCTATATAGCAGCAGCAGATCTTGCATACCTAGGAATGGTGGGTGATCAGCCAACTAATCACTAAATCTCTAGATTATCCCTAGCAACGCGACAAGGTCTCATATACCGGTGCTGCTCTGTGGTCTCTGCGCACTTCCATCTACTCATTGATACTTTGGAGACACATAATTCCCACAATCCATCTAGAGAGCACACTGTCACTGACACCACGAGTTACGATGGGCAAACTCTTGGCCCATCGTAACTCTTCATGGCTCGCATGACTTGCTCCATGGTCATATCCGACCAGATGGCTGACTAGAATGCATCTGTTCGGCGAATACTGAAATACCCCTTAGTGGTGAACCTTTTATATTCTTTAGGATTCATCATGGCTTTCAATTTCACCATATCTTGGTAGTACAAGTGTGCACTCTTGGCGTAGTTGAAATGGCCCGCTGCATGAAAGTATGGTATAATGAGTCAAGGTTCCGGCGCGTTCGGCTCGGATAAAATTCTTCATAAGTACACACATGCGAGAATATTGGATTCACATTGCAGCTGTTAGCCCCCTATCCTCAATTTTCTTCAGCACTTGTGCAAATTTAGCAGCCATGGGGAGTTCTTTCTATCCCCAGGAGTATCGGCCGAGAAGGGATCTCAAATTGAAGCTTTTTGTCAAGGAAATGGAATTTTAATTTCTCGAAAAACGAAAAAAGCCGGAATTTCACCAGATTTATTAATCGGATGAACCGCAAGGGTAGAAACAACTGATTTCCTTGCGTAAGGATATAAACAACCATTCGCGGCGTGGCGTTATTTTGGGGCTGCCTTCCCTCACAATATGTTTACCTGATGGGTGCTGTGTGGAAAGTTCCGCATTTTCCCCCATTCAAAGATGGATAACTCGGTAAGTATTAGATACAAAAATATCAATGACCAATGGAAATTGAAGTATATTTAATGCCCTTTGTACAAAGACATTTTCCTGGAAACCCCCATGGTTTACAAGATATAAGCACAAAACAAGCAAACCAAAGGTCGAAAACTTAGATTCCACACCCAACACCAACCGTGAACAATATCTCAGTTTCATTAACATCGGAATTTTGTGCAGGTAATCCCTTTTTTAGACTTGTCGTCCAGTCGGTACATGGATGAAATAATTCCATTTCAATATATGTGCACCATGAACGTAACTCATGTGTTCTTCAAGATTAGTAAATGAGTAATTGCCTATTTATTTTGAACGGTGAGTGAATAAATCAAATTAATTGCATGGCATGGGCTGGGCTACCATTTTGACGGTACTTAACTATTCTATTTTGAATGTTGCTTATATCACTTTATATGAAGCATTCATATTTTATAGTTGTATCTTGATTTATTTTATATACGTAGGGTGTATTACTGACATAAATAAAATGTTATATTCCGTATGAATTAGATGCGAAAATACGAAAATTTGAGTTCCCTTTTTGACATTCGTATGCTTTTAGAGATATATGAAATACAAATCGTCGTTTAATGCGTAACATTACACAATTGCATTTTTTAGAAATATGAGTTATCAGGATATGTCTGTCTCTCTATAACTCATTTTTCTAAAAAATGGATTTATATTTTCGCGACAAATCCTAATATGTCTATCTAATTTTCCTAAGCCTTTAGTGGCGCATGCTTTCATATGCATGAGTCAGTTTTGTTTTTTTATAAAGTTATCAAGAGTAAAATTGAGATTTTGATTAGAAATGGGAGAGAGCTTTGTTTTTTTATAAAGTTATCAAAAATAAAATTGAGATTTTGATTAGAAATGAGAGAGAGTTTTGTTTTTTTATAAAGTTATCAAGAATAAAATTGAGATTTTGATTAGAAATGGTAGACTACTATAGCAATCTAAAATAATGTGGTATTAATAACTTGTACATAAAAATTACGAAATATTGAAGATCGTTTACTGATTTTTCCATAAAATATCTATCTGAATAATTGTAGGGATAATAAAAATAATTGATGCATAATATATACCGGAATAAAACGTATTAATCTTTGTCAACTCCTTATCACAGTAGTGGAAGAATTTCTCATCAAAATTCGCAAAATATCTGCTCAATATCTCAGGCTCAACGTGCTCCGCTGACGGCGCCTGTTCAACGGCCGCATATAATAATGCTTTCATTTCCTAAAAATAAATTCGACGATTTCAACATGTTTCAAGCAAATCAGCGCGTGATCATCGAAACACGTCAATCTTACCTCATAATTAATGTACTGCTTCCTCCACTCGGGAGTGATGTGCGCCAATAAATGCTCCGCGAATTTCATATTGCTTCAGTTTATTCCGATGTGTTTATATCATAATATACAGTGAAAAGGTGGCATTATAAAAATAATCGTCCCGCGGCGACGCCGTGCGTCTATGACTGCCATTCTGACGTCGGTCGATATCTGCCCTCTATTATAATTTCCCGGAATGAAGAAAACTGTTTTATTAATAAATTCATTCGAGGTGTTTCGAGGTCTCTGTTTATTTCAGAGCCAACTAATATAAATCATAATCATCACGGCTGAACGAATAGTTTTTTTACAAACGCCAAAGATACAGAATTTCTATATACAGGATAGGGCCATTTTGTCGCCTACTCCTTCCACCATGTCATGGGCGCAGCGTACAGCCTCTTTCAATGGAAAATTTGCATAAATAATGGTTGTCAACGTGATTGGTTAAAAAGGATGGTAAATAAAACATTAATATCTCAAGATTTTATTAATATGAACCCATAATTAGTAGCACAGCTTTTCTACACGAAATAAACATTGCACATTTTCATTTGTAGTATATTTCGTCCAGGTCAGCTGGAGGCACTGCCATTGCAAATACCACCAATTGGATGAAGAGCACTAACAAATAAAGCTTCATTTTTATATAACTTTTTGATTTTGAATTTCAGAAATGATTTCTCTTTATACTGTGGACTGAATGGTTATATTGATTGGAGTATATAAATATTTCAATCAACGATGTAACATTTTGGACAATATGTGCTAAATCATGGGTTATTAATCGACACTAGCAATTAAGAGATTTTCATAGTTTGCAGTTAAATAATATGACTTTAAACAATAGAATTGCTGCTGAATATGATGTTTGCTTACTACATAGATTTTAATATCGTGTGCGTTTTTATTTACTAGTTTCATTTTATTGTTATTCATAATATGTATATGATATCAGAATACGGATTTCATAATAAAAATACTAATAATTAGGTTTACTTGTGTTAGGTATTTTAGCTACAAATATTAGACCTGTAATAAACAGTAGAAAAAGATTGTCTAAGAACATTGAAGAAGAAACAACTCGCATATAAATAAATAGCTAAAAACTAACGAAACAAATATTACAATAAGATACAGTGGTGAAGAGTAAAATGATCTAGATATACATAAGCTAATAAATAAAAGTTAGAAATATCAAATTATTAATTTTTTTTTTAAATATAATATAGAAATTATAGATTATATGGATATATTTTCGATATTTATGTATTCGAATATATGTATTGGAATAATGAATTTGATTTCGATAACTCGTTTTGCCTAGTTCATATTGATATTTTATATCGAAGTTAGAAATATCAAATTATTCATTATTTTTTTAAATATAATATAGATATTATAGATTATAGGATACATTTTCGATATTTATGTATTGGAATAATGAATTTGATTTTGATAACTCGTTTTGCTTAGTTC
The DNA here is from genome assembly GCA_963942505.1 of Lordithon lunulatus. Taxonomy (NCBI): domain Eukaryota; kingdom Metazoa; phylum Arthropoda; class Insecta; order Coleoptera; family Staphylinidae; genus Lordithon; species Lordithon lunulatus. The sequence goes on from OZ012666.1 coordinate 16,011,385, forward strand.
ATATTGATATTTTATATCGAAAATATATAAATATTATCAATTGCCTTTTACCTTTAGGTGTAGGCTATTACATTAACATTATTAACATTATAGTTTACAATTACTGTTGTTTATACATTTACTGTTGTTTATACATTCGAAATTAACAAATAAAATAACTACAAAAAGTTACAAATACCTCGGGTTGATAACTGACAACTTAAAATAGGACAAACATATAGAAGCAATAGCAAAATATTCGGCGACAATAAACGGAGCAATATGCAAAACAATCGTCCAAAACTCTTAAAATGTGAGACCGGGCTGCCTAAAGCCCGTATGACATTATCTAGTTTCCTATATCGTTTTATATATAAGAATTGATATATTAAACTGTATAACTATTTTTATATGGAAAATTAGCATTGTGTATTACGGTGCTGTTATTGTTAAGTGAATTTATTATTATTCCGCCGCTATATAATGTTCTACATGTGTGTATGACACTATGTAGTTTGTGTCTGCATCGAAAACGATATAAGAAACTAGATAATGTCATACGGGCTTAACAATCGGAGTATATGCAGAAAGAAGAAGTATCATAAACTATTGTAAATACATTTTTCAACATAAGTAAAAAATACAAATGTATTACATACTATGTAAGTTACACATTCACATTCATCATTATAATGTTTAGCAAATATATTTCCTGTAAGGGCTTTTCTGTAAGAGCTTGTTGGGATGAAACGAAAGGCGTAAACACATTTGTGAGAAAATGTGTACTTCAGTCCGATAGATTGCGAAAGTATTTTGTGGATATCATGACAAAAGTCTTAAAAATTGCTTGAAATTACCGTTCCAACTGGTACAGCGCAACTAGAAATATTTATACGTGCAGTCGTCCAAAATTTCAAAATAACTTGCTCGCACTTCAATCAATGAACGACACTACAAGGGGAGAGGATTTTTTTAAAGAAATTCTTAATGTTTAGTGCAGCCGACCAAAATTTCAAAATAACTTGCGTGCACTTCAACCAATGAACGACACTACAAGGGGAGAGGATTTTTTTAAAGGAATTCTTAATGTTTTAATGCTTTTAAACTGGACTGAGCAAAGTTAAGCGCTGTAACTACAGATGAAACTCGCGATAATAGGTAAAATGTGGGAGTGGTGTGTAAAATAAAGTCAGAATTATTAAAGAAACCTATTGACACTAATAATCTATTCACATTTCACTGTATTATAAATCAAGAAAACCTTGGGACTAAAACATTAAAATGCACACACGTAATGGAGACAGTTGTTTCATGTGTAAATTTCGTCAATCAAGAGGTTTGAAACGTTGACAGTTCCAGCAATTTCTACAGAACTTGGACACAGAATTTACAGACGTAATGGAGTGAAATTCGTTGACTCAGTAGCGATTTTATGAGTAAAGGGAAGAAGTGACAGGCGGAATGGAAGCAGGATAGGAGAGAACCCATGGAAACGTGGGAGCTAGGAAAACGAGCGAGGATGGGCAGGCTGAAGGGAAAGGAGAGGCGCAAGGGAGCTAGGAAGCAGCAAAAATGTTGTACAAATAGCGTTCGTAAATATTTAAAAGCGATGGTATAATAAAACAATAATATTTCAATATTTTATTAATATGAACCCATAATTAGTAGCCATCCAGATGCTTTGGATTATCGAAAAATTCATCCATAAAAACCAGACCCGGTTCAACGACTGCTCTTTTGACAAGAGACTTCAGACGCATGGTGTTTAAAACATTATAGGAAAAGCCACCTGCAGGATATGTCAATGCAAATGCCACCAATTGGACGCAGAGCACTAACAAATAAAGCTTCATTCTTAGATAACTTTTGATTGTGAATTTCACGATGGTTTCTATATATACTGTGAAATCAGTATATAACATTTTCAGGCAATAAGTGCTAAAATATGGCTTATTAATCAACAATAAAGAGATTTTTCATATTTTGCAGTTAAATATTATGACATAAAAACAATAGAATTGGTGCATTTATATGATTGTTGTTTATTACTTTCAGCTTTTATTATCATGTATGTTTTTAAAATGTATTGGTTTCATTTTATTGTAATCCATAATATATATATATATATATATATATATATATATATATATATATATATATATATACATATATATATATATATATATATATATATATATATATATATATATACATATATATATATATATATATATATATATATATATATATATATATATAGAAAATATTTATTTTGCTGTATAAGTATAATATGTTTCTAGTTTATTAGCGTAGTGCAGCAATAAAACGCGATTTTACTTGAGGTACACTTTACTTCCTTTTGCCAATATTTCGTAGCTTACATAGCTACTTCATCAGGGCTCGGCTACAAAATAGGTATACATATGTTAAAAATTAAAATTAAATTATAATTTACAAAATGTGTTAATTAACGACTTACAGTATGTGAATTAGCTATAGATGTAAATACCATTTGTACGCTGCATTTACATCTATCACCGCTATAAATAAAGACCCAGTAAACGTTGATGTATTTTAATTAAATTTTCTGAAAACATGTACTTTTTTCATATTAAGAAACGATGAAAATTTCAGCAAATATACAAATATTGTTAACACTAATAATGCGTCGACCCTCCTCTGTTTCTTACTCATTCGGCTAGCCGATTAGGCATACTTGAAATGAGTGAATCTATGCCAGCCTGAGGTATACTATCCCATGCTTCTAAAATCCGTTGTTAAAAGGCATCTACATGGTTTGGGGCGGCTATAAATCATTTACCTTCCGCCCAACCATATCCCACACATGTTCGATTAGTGATAAGTCTGGCGAACGAGAAGGCCATGGAAGCAGCTCAACATTAGCGGTATTTAGAAACTCCATAGCAACTCTTGAGGTATGCCCCTTATCTTGCTGAAAAATTGACTATTCTATTTCTTGCAGTAATACCAGCTACAACACGTAGTTAATGTACCGATTTGCATTTAATGTTCCCTGAATAACTACTAGAGAAGATCTGATTCCATGGCAGATAGTCCCCCACACTATTACACCTTGAGTGAGAGCAGTATGTCGTTGTACAGAAAACTGGTAATGTATGTGTCTTTATCGATCTTTATCAATCAGCAACCATCATGCGCCCATAAATAAAAGCGAGATCCGTCACTAAAGATGACTTGATTCATTTGCACATTCCAATGCAACTTCTCTATGCACCCTTAGCGCCGTGGTTCGAACATTCCACGTTCTTATTCTCATTTCCAATCTCTTGTCCGTTATTATCTGCCTAGTTCATTCCCGTAGTTCCCGCCTGGTGCTACAGATTTCGTAGAGTATTCGTAACAAGCTTTTTTCACGTAGAGGAGTAGTGAGCCCGTTGCCCAACCCTCTTTGCGAAGGAGCTCTCGTTTACCCTGACTTAACCTTCCATTGGTTACCACAACTTAGGCTAGGTTGCTCAGGTTTCCAGGGTTCACCACCTCTTTTGACGCTTCGTCGAAGTGAGAGTCGCGATTGGGTAGAATAGACTGCGAGACGATCTCTTCCTGTTCGATTGTCATGCGTTATGCATGCACTACCCTATTTTGAACACCATATATTAACGATTATGACATTATTAATAAAGATGTTACCAGACTTTCAAAAACTTACATAGCTACACTAGAACTAATTTATGAAAACAAAATATATACAGAAATTATTAAACCGGGTCCGTTTGCGCCTAGGTGGGGATGTGTGAGGGCACTGGAAGGAAAGAATAAAAAGAAATGGAAGACACTAATGCCTTATCAAATAAAGGATAAAGTGGAAGAAATGAACACATCTTCCGGAAGTGTTAGCGAGTCCAGGAAGTAGAGGAAGTACTGAGTAGTAGTCATTTGTCTAATGAAGGAGTTAGAGGCTGAAGTAAAAAAGACCAGACAGAGGAGGAATAAGTATATAGCATTCATAAGAAGGGAACGAGTTAAATAATAGCAAAGAGAGGCAGAGAGAAAGGAATGAGTAGCAATTATGAAATGAATGAATTTAAACAATAGGATAAAATTGATGGAAAACGGCCGTTACAAAGCAGGCCGGAAACGAAGAAGAATGGGCAGGTTGTAGAGAGTAGAAAGGCCGTATGTACATGTGTCTAGGTTCTGGATAGTTCTTAGGCCTCAAAATGGGCCCATTGTGAAATCTGCCTTTAAGGCTGCTCACTCGTCTCACCAGTCAATTTTGCATGCGAGCTGCAAAACTCTGGCGGGTGCCAATGCTGACCATACTAGGCCAGCACTCCCTTAGTATTATATGCCTAGTGTTTACTAGAGCTGGGCAGAGGCATATTACATGCTCTGCTGTTTCTAGTTCTTCATTGCACCATCTACATAACGGGCTGTCCACCAGACCCATCGTGTGTAGGTGTTTGTTTAGTCGGCAGTGGCCAGTAGGTAGTACATAATAAAATTACGACCATGAAAAGAAACAAGGAGTGAGGAAAAGGCAGAAAGACGAAACAACATGCTTATAACGGTGTTGCAAAAGGGGGAGGTGAAAGCTCTTCTGGATATGAAAGCTCATCGGGAATAGTGTTGCCAACTATTCAGGTTTCAATAGGAAGACGGGTCGGGGATAAGTTAGGTATTGACAGATTGCCAGAGAAGCGTGAGAAGATACCTGGCGAACCAGAAAGATGACGGCGCATATAACAATAGATGTAAGACATATGTTCAATATGGTGAACTGGGGGTTAATTGGACAGGGATGCTGAAAAATGTGTATTAAGGGTAATCTACTAAAGAAAAATCGGGAGCTACCTGGCGGGGAGGTCGGTACTGTTGACCACGGGAGGGACGGAAATCACCAGGAGATTCACGTGCGGAGTTCCACAGGTATCGACGCTGGGGCGGACCCTGTGGAACGTTATGTATGATAGGACGCGATATCCGGAGACGTATGTTCGAGTCCCACTGGAGATTGATTTTTTATGCGTTAATTAATCAAATAAGGCGTGGGATGCGTCTGAATTCTTGACACTGGCGAACGAGAGCCTCGCCATAGTGAATGGGTGATAGAAGAAGAATGCGGAGGCGGTCTTGCTGGTAGGTACAAGAAAAATGCGGAGGCGGTCTTGCTGGTAGGTACAAGAAGAATCGAGCAAGGTATCTTCACGGTTCAGGGGGAGAGGACTAAACAATGTGTTCAATACCTGGAAGTTATAATCGATCAAGGGGTGATCTATGCCTCGTGGCCGAGGCAGTCAGGGGGGCAAGTCAGGTTGTGAGACGGCACTGTGATGGCTAACGCCAAAAATACCAGGACCTCTAGAGAGGAGCGGATGATACTTAGACGGGTAGTGAATAATATCATGACATACGGAGCCCCAATTTGGGCCTACAAGATGACAATTGACGGACTAAACAGATAACGACCCAACGCGTGCAGCCCTAAGGGTTGCCAGCCCTTACAGAACCGCGGCAAAGGAAGCAATTTTGGTCGTAGCCAGCATCGTCCCAATTGAACTCCAGGCCAATGGTCAGACTCTACAGGGGGAGATCTTAACAAATAGACAAATAAGTAGCACCAGGGAGGAAGAGGAAGCCAAGACTCCAATACTATGGCCATAGCGGTGGAGAGGTATACCCGAACAAGCGACGTAGACCCGGAGGCTAACAAATAGACAAATAGGTAGCACCAGGGAGGAAGAGGAAGCAAAGACTCGAATACTATGACCATAGCGGTGAAGAGGTTTCATCGAACAAGAGACCCGGAGGCTAACAAATAGACAAATAGGTAGCACCATGGAGGAATAAGAAACCAAGACTCGAATACTATAGCCATAAAGGTGGAGAGGTATGCCCGAACAAGCGACGTAAGCCCGGAGGCTGATCCCGGACATCGAGGCTTGGATGGGCAGGAAACATGGTGAGCTTAACTACTACACTTGACTCGACCACTCATTTTTTTGCGACATGAGTGGTTCTGAATAGCACTAACCCAAGAGTTACCCAATCTGTAGTATAAAGCAGAATTGTCAAATAGTCTCCTTAATTCGCCCTTACATTCGCATACAATTGTAACAGTTAGTTCGAATGTATACCACTAATTATTTTAACAAATTTATGATGAGTGAATAAATTAAGAGTTCTAAAAGTATGCTTAGTGAATCAAACTATTCCTTCTTTAATATTGTTTTTTTTTTTTGTTAATTTTCAATACAAAATGTTTATCAAATAATGGCTACGGTTGTGAATGGTAAAAGCGATGGCATAATAAAACAATCATATTTCAACATTTAATTAATATGAACCCATAATTAGCTACTAATTCAAAAAAATTTCTATAAGAAATAAACATTGCATATTATTTTATTGTAGAATATTTCATCCAGGTGAAACAGATCCATATAATGTTGCTTATGAACGTGGATATTAACAAATGCACTTGCGGTCTTCGGTTTCTCTTTTGACAATAGGACTATTATCTATGGTGTCTAGATCAGCTGCAGACACTGCCATTGCAAATACCATCAATTGGACGAAGAGCACTAACAAATAAAGCTTCATTTTCAGATAACGTTTGAATTTGAATTTTAGAAATGGATTCTATTTATGCTGTGGAATCAGAATATCACATTTTCGAACAATATGTGCTAAAACATGGGTTGTTAATCAGCACTAGTAATTATCGATTTTCATAGTTTGCAGTTAAATATTATGACTTCAAAAAATATAATTGGTGCGTTTTTAAAAATGTATTTGTTTCATTTAATTGGTATCCTTAATATGTATATGATATTCAGATTTCATAATAATAATAATAATAATAATAATGTTTACTTGTGTTAGGTATGTTAGCTACAAATAATAGTCCTGTTATGAATAACATATAAAGCATATAAATAAATAGCTACAAGCTAACAAATCAAATATTATAATAAGATGCAGAGTTGAAGAGTAACATAATATATATATATATATATATATATATATATATATATATATATATTTATATATTTATATATTTATATATTTATATATTTATATATTTATATTTATATTTAACATTTACTTTTAACGACTAAAAGATATAAACAGGGAGACAAAATTAATGGAAAAAAAACATATAAATAATATCAAATATGCTGATGACAGTAGTATACTTTCCAACAGCTTAGAGAGTGTGCAGATACTGGTGAAATGTATCCAAGAAGTAAGCAGCATATGATCGACTAACTAAACACGAATAAGACCGAATACATATCCGAATAAGACAAAATCTAAGTACATCTTGCACCCGCCAGACTTAATATCAACAATGAGAACATAGGTGGGTAAATAAGCACTTGTATAGACATAATTGAAAACAGTTACAGAATTGAAGGCAAGACCTGCCTTCGACAAAATGAGAATCTTCTAATAAAGGCCAGTATCTTAAAAGGCGAAGCTTTTGAAATGTGGATCTACAAGCGTATTCTACACATATAACACATTACAAACTTCTTAGAAGACTGGCAGAAGGTAAGGAAGCAACACACGATAAAGCAACGGATACAGAAATGCGTAGGTCCTGTGGTGAGAAACAACACATATCGTATTCTTCAACTTATAACACAAGATACCTACCTCTCGGAAGAAGATACTCTCGAGTCAAAAACAAAACAAGTTGCGAAGATAGTTCGGACTCATACCTCTCCAACTATTCAGATAAACAGTGGAAAAACGAATCGTTATCTTTATAGGCAACGTCCGCATCGCAATAAGAAGACGATCAATCAACAATGGTATAATAAAACAATAATATTTCAATATTTTATTAATATGAACCCATCATTAATAGCTGTACAAAGTAGTTTTTTACGAGAAATAAACATTACTCTTTTGGCTGTGAGAAATTCTTCATGTGAACTATGCCTAGGAACGGTGGTAGGGTTGCTTTTTTGTCAGTAGACTTTGCTGCAGGCACTGCCAATACTAATACCATCAATTGGATGAAGAGCACCAATAAATAAAGTTTCATTTTTAGATAACTTTTCAAATTCTGAATTTGATGACTGGTTTCTTTTTATACTGTGAAATCAGCATATAACATTTTCCGACAATAAGTACTTAAACATGGCACTAGCAATTAAGAGATTTTTATATGTTGCAATTAAATAAACTTCATAAAAACAATAGAATTGGTGCATTTTATGATTGTTTTTTTATTACTTTAAGATTTGTATCATGTATGTTTTTAACATTTATCAGTTTCTTTTTATCGTTATATATATATATATATATATATATATATATATATATATATATATATATATATATATATATAATAATAATAATAATGTTTATTTGTCTTAGGTATTCAAATATTGTCAAGAACAGTAGGAAAAAATTGTTTGAAACTATTGAACAAATCTGATGTGGCCAGTGCACATTACTTTAACATACGTATCATATAAAAACTGCTTTAATAGCCATCAGCCCTATAGCCCTGGTTTCCGTGGAAAGCGGTACCGTAAAAGCGGCAATATATGACGTCATTTACACATCACAAAAATGATTTTAAATATATGTAATTGATAAACTCAACATTTTTCATATTTCATTAACTCATGGCCTTTTTGCATTATTGTATCTAAATTACATAATGATTTTCGTTGTATTTTTACAGAATACGGCTGTATATATCATATATCTTTTGGTATGTTGTATACACGTTTATATTACTATGGAATGGCATGGTATCAGTCGAAAGGCTTTCCTGCCAATAAAAGAAGTAGTGAGAGGAGTTTAATCATCTGGTATTTATCTTAACTTTACAGAAAACCTCTTTTAATATGTTGTATACACGTTTATATTACTATTGAATGGCACTTAAATCAGGCGCCTTTGTGCTAATCCAAACCTTGCGACCCTGACCCTTGTACGTCCCAAAAAGTAACAATAATAGAAAAATATAATCACTCTTAACAATTATTATATAAAACCTCGAACAAATGCCAAATATCTTGGAATAAACTTAGGCTAAAGTATTCTCTATTTTTTTTTTTTTCTATATTTATTTAGCAAACTAAATTTCAACTCTCACACTATAAATATTTAAAAAAGATAAAAATATATCGAAACATTTTAGAAGTCGTATAAAAATAAAGGCATTAATATAAAGACAGTCAGCAATATTTATAAATTTATTTCTCGCCCCATATTGGAATATGGCAGTGTCTTATTCTGGAACTGCAGAAAACCTACACTAAAGAAGTTGCAGAAACGGTCAGCCTTTGAGTTATATCTAAAGCTACACACCCCAACAATCCACTTTTTAATCCTCCTAACCGACCCCTATACTGTAAATATAAAATTACAATTAGATTAGATTATAAACAATAAAAGAAACATACATTATCAAAAACAATATTGAACTAATCGACCTATAGCCCATCAATACCAATAGAAAAAAATAACAAAAGAAAATTCCCATCACTCCCTCTAATTCAAAAATGCTAACCCAAACAACATTATTAAAATGAAGATTAGATTAAGATTCCAATGTAGTTAACAATAACTGTTTATATGTAACTAAAAAAATTGACGCGGGCAGAAAGACACCGTTCGTTAATGTAATGTAAATGTTTTGTATCACAATAAATTTTTTTATTATTATTATTATTACATAAATAATATTTATAAATTATTGATCAGCATAATTAAGCAACGTCGATGTAATTTAACTGTCTTAGCTAAAATTAGCAACCTGTATGTATAAATCATGCGTATATTTATATACCTATACACATGTGAAAATTCTAGATCTGTAACATGTTTATTATATGCATTTTTATACGTGCGAAACACGCATATACCAATTCAATCATAAATATACTTATATTATAATTATTTCTGGTCTCGTGTCGTAAAAGAAAAACGTTAATAGACATATCTATATGTCTATTAGCGTTTTTCTTTTAGTTGAAATTTAACTTGGCAGGCATAATAAGGATAGGGTTTGGTTTACATAAAATTTAAAAAATTAAAAAACAATATCACTTAGACATTTTATTCAGTTAAAACAGAAACTTTGTAAATAATCTACCAAAAATTAAACATTTTAATTTTCGGATATTTATTCCAATTGGACCTGCACTGCATTATATTTTCTCCAGATGTGTGCATTAATTGAATTGTCGTCTCCCTTCCTTCCTCTTCCTCTTGGTAAAGTGCGGATCAGCCGATCTTTTGACAATAGATAGAGCATTCATAACAACTATATCATTGCTGTAAAATGCTGGATCGGGCACTGCAAAAGCAAATACGATCAACTGAACGAGGAGCACTGCCAAAAAAAGTTTCATATTTGGTTTTTGATTAATGACACTAATTGCGACCTTTTATACCGTCGATTTATCATATCATATTTTCAAACAAAAGGTGCTAAAAAAAATGCTTTATTGCTAGACGGTAACAATATTAAAGAATATTTTATAGTAACATGAATAGAATGAGAAGCAATAAAAAGTATTGCTCATTAGTGTTTTACAATTTTATTTTTATTTCATATTTATTATTTTGGATACTTTATTAACCATATGAAACAATAATATTGTATACTGTACTATTTTCGCTTGAAAAATAAAATGAAAACTTCTATCTTTATAGGGGTACAGTCGAAAGGCTTTCCTGCAAGTAAAAGGAGTAGTGAGAGGAGTTTAATCAACCAGTATTTATCTTAACTATACAGAAAACCTCTGAAAATCTGTGAAAGGTAGTTCACGATTAGGATTTCCAATCCGGATATCCGAATATCAGATAATCCGGATTATCGGAACAATTTTGACTATTCCATAATCCGGATAATGTTCATTGAATAATCCGGTAATTTTTTTAATAAACAATCTAATTTATTTGCAACAATTCCTTCAATTTACCTGGTACTTTTCTATATACCTTTTCGTCTTTACAAGAGTTCCTTTAAATCACATGACATGAAATGTGTAATCTGGTTGTGACAATAACAGTACTGAGCACACTGTCTTGGAGCAAATAGTTGAAGAAACCGCTAGTGAAAGTGTTTTTAAAAGTCAAAACGCTGCCAATTCTCTAGAGCAACAACTGCAACCGGCAATTTCTTCAATTACCCATGTTGAAGAGCAGAGCAACGTTATTACTACATTGTTGAAAAAAGATTTCATGATTTTAAAAAACACAAAAACAAGGACAGATAATTTACTTCTTCCTATAAAACCAACCAATTCCAATAGAGCGCGTTTTTTCAATTGCAGGTTTGACTAGGACAAAAAATAACAAATGGCTAGCCTTTAGTTTCTGTCAGAGATAGCGATCATCTTTCACGAAGTGAAGGGCTAAACATCGACACCATTCTCAATAATAGTGAGTCTTGCGATCGTTATAATCATAGTGATCGCTCAAAAATCACCCAGGGGAGGACAATCCTCCTTTTGACTATTATGTCCACCCATTCTCCCTCTAGGTAAATGTACTCCTTTTTCTCACTTATTTTTATTAATTTCATAGTTGCACTATTTGGTGCCTAGACTTTTTTAAATAAATACCCCTACCCGGCGCATCCACCAATATGACGTGAATAGAGGGATGCAACCTCTAAAAGCATTAGCTATCGATATTTATTTATATCAAAAGGTATCTACGCACCACAAGTGTACTTAACATAGCTTAGAACTGGACTTTCCTGGGTATAACCACGGTCTATTCTCGACCAGGCAGACGAAGAAGCAAGAGAGCGAATTTTTGCCTGTAGCACGGGTATTTATGTGTAACTCGAGCATGATATGCCTGGTTATTGTGAACCGTAGAGCATTTGCCACATACGGCAAATATACTTCTTCGCGATACTATCTTGGTGAAATTAAAAGCAATCTTGTGACGAGAAATCTTCTTACGACGTCTATGCTCTACTCGATGAGCATGGACAGTGTCAGATAATAATAATAATAATATTAATAATAAATTTTATCATTTCATGCTGCGCCAGAATGTGGAGAGTATCTACTAGCCTACCGACTAAAGCTCCTCACATCCCACGCCGGAGGTTTCACCAATATCGAAGCTCTTCTCACGCTGCGTTGGTCTAGGGCTAAGATCCCGTCTTGGTTTTTGGAGTTATCTTTGTTGTCTATATTGCGTTCGGTCGGCTCATGCCGATCCCTTCCTTTTATTAGGCATTGGAGACTCCCGCGGCATGGCCATCTGTCTTGCATAGTACGCATTAGGCCGATTACACTGTCTAGCCTGGAGGCGTTCCTCGCCATTCCTCGGACACAAGTTTCTTCTGTCATCTGAACTCGTGGGCCTGGTGGCCATCCAGCTCACAGCAGCTGCAGCCTTGCGACAGTTCTTCTCTTCTTGTTTCTCTGTATTGTATCATTCCCACCTTCAGCCTTCTTGCTACTAGGTCGCCCGCCCCTTTGTCAGTTGTTCTCACGCTTATGGTCTTCGTGCCGTTCCGGGCCTACCCAGTGTTGTGTCCTAATTCTTAGTTGCCGCATTGATAGCAGTTCCAATCTCTGTTCTTGTTGTAACTGGGTCCATGTGTAGGATTACATCCGGCCTCCTGACTGGCCATTGTTTTCAGCACCTTGGCGCCGTTGCCCTTCATCGTAATCCGTTTTCAGTTTTGGCGACATTGTTATCCCCGCTGTCAATCTCCCGGATCCTCCGAATTAGGCCCTTCAGTCGGTTTAATCAATATTGATTCCACCATCTTTGTCTTAGGTTTGCCGCGTTGGTGATGGCTGTTCCCTGGGGATTTTCAGTTGTGGGTTCATATAATTGCTTGTACATTCGAGCTTGTGGAATGACATTCAATGATTATGCAATAATAGTTGAGGCCCACCCATGAGGGCCTCAACTATTATTCCCGCCGTCTCGTTCGAGTCTGCGATTAGCCTACTATGGCATCAGTAAATACTTTCCTTCATCTTCTCCTCACTGGTGGTAGCGCACACTATATGGTGTAGCTGTATATACTGCTCGGTTCTCCCCACTGGGCCGTCGGCAGTGTGCACCTCCGTGGTGTGGACAATTGTGCCCACTTCACCCACCTTCAAGTTTAAACTCACTAGTTCACCGAGCAGCCGTCTGGTTTTCTTCTTCTGGATCGACACTCCAGGGCCAATTAGTTACTTCCCTCCTCACCACCTTCACATTCTGGAAGGTGCCCCGCCAAGTTGTCGACTGTTCCATGTAGGTGGCTGTCTTACCAAAGATGGCCGTTTTCTGGCTATGGTCTCTTTCAATGTCCCCTCGTCCTCTCGTGTAGGGTTTGGTCCCATTTAGCATGCTTGGCTGCTCAACTGGTCCAGGCGAGCAAACTTATTCCTCATCCGTGTTCTCATTGTCTCCGTCTCCCTGCCTCATTACGCCTTTTCCGTTTTTAGGGCTTCCAGCTGGTGCTTAAGGGCTTTCGCATTGGGGCTATGTGGGATTTCTAGCGAGGTTCCGTTTTTTCCAAAGAGCTGCTCGTATTTCTCACGAACCATAGCCGCTCGTCGTTGGGTATGTTCCTTGTTGTCACAGCCGTGCCCGTCAGTCTCAACATTGTATCGTCCTCGCTGTCTGTTTTGGGATGCTTCGGCAGTTTCTGCTTTGCCCCTGTTGGTTCCGCATTTCTCCTTTTCGGAGGCGAGGTGGCTTTTATATCTTGGCTTTCTTTATCTGAGCCCGAATTTCCAGACCTCACCACTACCTAATCGACTAGCTAATCCCTGCCGTTTTCAGTTGTTTTTTGCTTGGTTCTAATTTCGTTTGTCTTTTGATCGTATGACTCCTTGGTGTTACTCCACCTCATCCAAATGGGTCGATGTTATCCACGGGGTCTGGTCCCGTGTTTGCTTCTTTTGCTGGTGAAGGGATGTAGTCGGATGACGGTCGGCAGGCATCCACCGGCCGGTACTGAGGTCTCCCTCCGCTGCATGGTATACGGTTCATTGTTTTGGCCCTTGTCCATTGGTTCCTCATTACAGGTTTGGGATCTTGATCACTTGCCTCAGTTATCGGGTTTTCGTAGTGTGCTTTGTCCTTATTTGGTGTCTGGTGTTGAGGTTTCCTCTTCCCTGTTTAGACTTGCGTACCACCAGAATCGGCAAGCCCTTCATTGTCATTCGATATCAATAGGGCCCGGCGCGGAATCTAACCTAACCCATCCACGATCCGTTCGCCTTTAAAAAGAGGAATAGTTGGCAACCCTAGTAGAGACAGAGGGCAAGATAGCAATTTACAAAACTAATGCCATGGGACAGTCACACAAAACAACCACGAACTAGCGTTAGGGAAAACAGAAGAACAGATTCTAAGAACGCGTCCCGCGAGAACAATAAATACACTCCACATGACTATACCTTGCAAGGTAACAATACCTGAAGGAAATGGTAAAAATGTAGCCACATGCAAAAGCTTAAAGGATCAATCTGGTTTGTCGATGGATCCAAAACCAGTAAAGTACAAGAATAGGATTGAATGAGGCCGAAGGAATAAGTCTTCAGCTGTGTGAGAGTACCTCCGTGTTTCAGCAAGAAGCCATAGCAATTCAAGTCATTCAAGTTGCGTTCAAACTTTATTGGAAAGAAACTATATAGTATGAAGGTAATGAATAGTGTGACAGATAGTGCTGAGAGCACTAGCCTCCAGTTTGAATAACTCTGATGATACTGGGAGCCCAAATAAAGTTGCACGTGTGTGGACACCGGGATATCAGGGAATCAAAGGTAATGAAAAAGCAGATAAATTGAAAAAAGGGGCAAGTGAAATAAAATTCATTGGCCCCGAACCAACCCGCGGGAAGCCATAAAAGACTGTAAGGAATAGGTTAAGAAAGCTCGAAGATGTTCATTAAGGCTCCCACTAAAGAGGCGACGGAAGAAATCCTAAAACTAAATAGGAACCAATTAAGGATTGTCGTAGGACTTCTTCCAGGAACCTACACATTAAATAAACACCTGCATAGTATGGGGATAGAAAAATCACCAACGTGCTGAGGTTGTGGGGAAGAAGAAACCCCACTACATCTAATCACTAGCTACGAGCTATTTAACGCATTCAGAAAGAGGCCCTGAACCTAAAAGAGGCCCAAACCCGTTCTATCATGAGTCTTCTGGACCTCATTGATAAACCTGCGGAATATCATAAAAAACTACAACGAATAGCTTGAGAAAGCATCAAAGAAACTCATTGGTTCAAAGCGAATGAACCTAAACGAGCCCCAAGCCGGTTCATGAGACTCCTGGACCTCATTGAAGATACAAAGCTCATGGATGAGGAATAAGAAATGGGGGAGCACAATAGGTCAAGCGTGGCTGCAGTGAAATGCTACTGTAAAACCAGACCCCAGCCAGGAAAAAAAAAGTAGGTGATATAAAGTAATGTATACTGGCCACATCAGACTCTTCTATAGCACAATTTTATAAAAGTATCAAAATTAATAAACTTACATACAATGGCAATACTTTGTACTAAATGCACTGAAAAATTCGATATGTTGCTTCGATATGGCAAATGTAGATGTGACCTAGGGTGCCTAGGACATGCTGGATAGTCTTGTAATTTCGAGCAATTCGAACTTCCTGGCCTTTACTTTTACGTTTTCGTTGTATGTACGTTTGATGGCGCCACAAACGATAACTAAAAATTGACGGAGAGAAAAACTACTTTATCTATGGGTAACTGGCAACAATGTACGTCAAAATGTATTTTGACAGAAACATGTGTTAGAACATAACCTAACATAACATACCTAATATTTAGAAACTATTTTTCAATATATAATTATATTTGACTATATAAATATGCACACAAATAAGATCATTAACGGACTACCGAGATATATTACAAGACACGTATGTTCCTCAAATATCAATATCATATTGAATATATATTATTACTATTTCAATTTCAGTATTGTCTAAAAACAAAGAGAAATATAACAGCTGATGAGGAAATTATAAGGAATATTGAAAATAATGTGTATTCTGCAAAACGACATCCTGGAATTATTAAGGCTAAAACAATGTCACTGCCTAATAATTTTATAGAAGCAACACAAAATGTAATAGAAGGTAACATACGATTTAAATGTACTCATTCAAAATAGTTTGCTTATCATTAATTGAAGTTATAATTAAATGTTATGATTTGGTTGCATAAAGACAAGGTAATTGATAGATGTTGCATAAATTGTTATCAACTATTTATTACATTCATGTACCTTTGTTAACATATTGCATCTTGAGACAACAACTGTCATAACTTCCAAAACAGTTTTTTAATAAATGCATTTTAAAGATTGAATTAGTTCCAGTAGTTTTACCATAATAGATAGATGTTGCATAAATTGTTATTAACTATATATTACATTCATGTACCTTTGTTTACATATTGCATCTTGAGACAACAACATTTGCATTTTAAAGAATGCATTAATTCTAGTAGTTTTAGCATTGAGTATAATGTTATCTATTTTGTGTTTAAATAGTAATTTGGTTTATTCTAAACACAAAGAAAAATTATAGGAATGTTAAAATATACATAAGAATCATCAAAACCTAAAAATTCATTTTGGAAGTTATGACACTTGTCATCTCAAGGTGCAATATGGCAATGTCACTGACATTTAGTAGTAATAGTATATTTTGCACCACCAATTGCTTTACAATCAAATGTAATAAATTCAGAATGAAATACAAAATATATCTATATTAGATTAATAACTTACACTTACTTAATAATGTGTAAAAAAAATTACAATTTGGCTCAATAGCAATGAACTATAGGTAAATAATAAACATTTTTGTTACTCATTTTAAAGCATGTGAAAGAATCTGCAACCTTAATCATCTAGTACTCATTCTTTAGGAGTCCTAGATAAGAAATTGTATTAGCAGAAGCCTGACAATCATATTAACAAATTTGTGCAAGATAATTAGATATATCAGAAAAGTGTTGAGAAGACATAGCAGCACAGCATTTTAATCTTCAGTTCCAAGCTGTTTTAAATGTTTCTCATTTGATTAAACATAGCACTTGCTTTCTCTATCCTCCATTTCACTTCTACGATGTGATACCAGCATTTATTTGTGCAGGTGTTTAGACATGTGTATTTGTCCTTAATCAAGTGGACAAATACACATGTCTAGACACTGTTTGTGATTGTGTTGTCAAGAAGCATAGCCGGTAGTAGTGGATTATCTTTGCTGACAACCATATATTGGTCTTCTTGAGACTGAGATCTATATACACTATAGAATAAATCATATACTTTCTCTGGATAATTTGATCCTGTTCATAATCATCTGAAGTCTGTGAGCCATATTTAACAGTATAACAGAATCTTCTGAATATCTTAGGTTGTTAATTATCTCACCATTGACCATTACTCCTTTCTCCACACCATCCAATGCCTCCTTAAATATTTCTTTTAAGTATATATTAAATAATGTTGGTGAAAACATACAACCCTGCTTCACACCTCTGCAAATTAGGATATTTCCCATGTTTTAGTCTTCAACTCTGTTCATAAAGTGCTTCTATCTTTGTGCCATCCTTATCTGCTGTTAGTAGAAAGTAGATCTGTACAATGTTAATATTAAATGGTATTGCTTCCAGTTAGACCATTATAACTATCTGAATGAGGTATTACATTTTTGACTCACATCTTGACTTCTCGGGTTACTATGATGCCTACCCCATTTCAATGTTGTTTGTTGGTATTACCACCATAGTATACACAGTTATCAAGTACCATATTGCATCCTGAGCCCTTCTAACTCATCTGGCTTATGCCTATTATTTCCACCTTCATTGTATCTTGTACAATGTTGGGAGTCTTGCTATCTTCAAATATACTCCACACATTCCAAGTGCCTGTTCTTACACTGCTCTGGCTTTTGTTTTAAAATCTACTAAACTAATTTAAATGAAATAATACACAACAGAATTCATAAAGTAAACTAGCAATATTTTATAGATTTTCCAGAAAAGCGCATCCTTGCTGATAGTGAAGTGATGTGCAGGCACTTAAAAGGTCGGCACATCCCCATTGAGACTGATCAACTGCGAGAAGTCAAGGGCCAAATTTATGAGAAAGTAGTTCAACGTGAATTTCAAAAAATCACTGATTCTAGTCCAGAAAATGAAACACAAATACAACATAGAATCAAAGAAAAAGCCACTAGAATTCTGAAACATCAGGTGTATAACTGGACACCTATGACATATGATGCTTACAACTCGTTAGTTTATTTGCTGGGCCGTGCTCCAGCTGAATATGCCGTGCTATGCAAAATATTTTCAGAGATTAAAATGAGAGACGTTGAGTTTGATCCGAAGGGGTTGTTTGATTTTGGATCAGGTGTTGGTACAGGAACTTGGTAAGGATTGATCATTTATTTTCTAGCAGTCTTTACAAAAAAAATATGATTATTGTGATAGTGAAGTAAAAATGTTTTAAGTATTGCAGGGCGGCAAATTCACTTTGGGAAAAAAGTATTTATGAATTCTACAATGTAGACACGTCATCTTTCATGAACGACCTAGCTGAGGCGTTGCTTAAAGGAGGAAGGGGAAATGCAAATAGTAATCTCCGAGGAGTATACTACCGACAATTTTTACCTCATAGCAAAGTAATATACTCTTGATTGATTATTGCGTTTATTATAGTATATTTCTTGTAGGTGACATATGATCTGGTTATTTGTGCGTATTCATTGTTGGAACTCCCTTCTTTCCACACAAGAATGCAGACTATTTTAAATTTATGGAATAAGACGCAATCGTATTTGGTTATTGTTGAGCAGGGTACATTAGCAGGATTTAAGGTACTACTAACAAAACATACATTATCTATTTTCCTCTGTCTTCTACACTCGGAGGTCCGGACTAGTAGAGTATTCTCATTTAAACGTACACTACAAGTGGACCTACAGTTTAACGTCGATTCCGAACCATGGTAGGGTTCGGAATCCACGTTAAACTGTAGGTCCACTTGTAGTGTCAGTTGCCACTACTATAGGCAGAGAAGAGACTAATATGCCTGCAGTGGTTTGAAAGAGGTTAATACAGTACAGTACAGTTGTATTAAGCATGTTCCAGTTGCAATTTATTGTATGAAAAACTGTATGAGCTTTTTATTTTACTTGCAGGTTATAAATGAGGTACGAGATTATATTATTCAAATAGAAGATGAAAAGAACAAAGGACATGTTTTTAGTCCAGTAAGTAGATATGATTTTTAATGTTCTAAATATTCTAAGTAAGCGAGCCTCTTAAGGGCAAAAATTAAATTCCACAGTGCGTTTATTGAAAATTGTATTGTTATTGAAATCGAATCAGACAAATATGTATTTATGAACAAAATTACGGGAAATCTGCTTTATGAAATGGTACCCAATTTGGAAATTAAGATTAGTATCATCATAGGATGAAGATAATTGATTTTGAGCAAAATGTAGCAGTAAGACTGTCACTGCTTGATGAAAACAATGTGTAGAAGTTTGTAATGATTCATTCATATGAATATTATGTTTATCACAATTAGTGTAAACATTTATTTCATTTAATAAGATTAGATGATGGTTTAAGCCATCAAAAAATAAGGCAGGAGAAAGCAGTTGATATAAGGCTTACTTTTACCATTAATGGTCACAAAATAAAAATTCTCACTTATTTTGTGGCATTAAATGATATTATGGAAAATATGCTTGCTTATTTTTTCTAAATACAGCACTGCTGTATAAAGAAAGTATTGTTATTGAAAAAAATTGACTTTTCATGACTAATATAGTCAAAATTGACTATTTTTGAAAAATGTATATGTTTGTGTATGTGAACAAAATTTCGAAAAAACGGCTAAATGCATCGAGACCAAATTTGGAAACTGTCTGAGAAAGCGAGTTGGTGCGTTCCCGTGAAAACGTGAGCAAAATCGGACAACAGTGACAAGTTGAAAAAAATATTTTCTAGGCACGTGAACATGAATACATTCAAAGACATCAATAATAATCAAATTTAAAAACATATTTATTTATTATAGTGTGCACATGAACACGCCTGTCCACGATTCTTATGTGATGATACACCATGCAACTTTCAAGTAAAATACATGACAATGCCAATTGGAGCCAAATCAGAGTGTAGAAATGAATTGTATTCCTATGTTGTTTTAAAAAAAGGTAAGATTTCACTGATACTGGGTGCGGCAGAAATAGCTCACAGCGTTGAGTGATCTCCCTACGCGAGGCAGTTCCGTGACCACCGTGCTCGCCTGATTTCAAGACCCTGTGACTTTTTTCTGTGGTTGTACCTCAGTCCGAGGTATTCAAACATCGTCCTTGAACCAACTAAAGTGGCCTCCTTTAGTTGGTCCAAGGACGATGTTTGAAAACCTCGGTCTGAGGTACAACCACAGAAAAAAGTCGCAGAAAATAAGAAATATGAAGGAATTTCGCCCGATTTTGTTTGTACTCTTATTCTAGGATCTAGGCCTGAATCAGATGAGCAGTGGCCAAGAATAGTCCGAGACACTTTGGTGCGTGCCAGACATTCAATCTGTAGAGTTTGCACCAAGAATGGACATTTAACGGAACATATTTTTACGGCAGCCAAGAATGGAAAGTAAGTTTACATGCACATTATGTAATTTTCACTTTGTATTCTACATACTCACTTACCAAAGCCTTGGTTTCCTAGGAAGCGGTGTCGACAAAAGCGGCCGTATTTCACGTCATTTTGACGTCACACATTTCTTTTATGTATATTTATGTAATTTCTACATTACAATTATTTTCAGAACAACATATCACTGTGCACGTTCAAGTAAATGGGGAGATAGACTGCCAATAACCGTAAATGAGAATGAGACTTTGGGAAAAAATGAGAATGAAACTTTGGGAAAAAATGAAGAAAACTAATTATGTATATAAATAAAATAGTAAAAGTAAAATGTACAAAACAAATACACTTTAATAAATAAATTTTTCTAAACACAGTAATAATAATCTATAATCTTCCTAATCTTTCTTTTGTACTATCATATAGTTTTGAGGCCGGTAAGTACACATTGCATTTATTTTCTTCATCATAGTACAGTAGTTCTGGATTTGGAACTGTATTATCTACATTGCCCAGTGATGTATAACCATCATCATATAGTGAACAGTAGGGTACTTTAAAATCCATTATATAATCCCAAATTTGAGCATATTCCCAGTCCAATAATGGACTTACTCTCATGATTTGTGGCCAAGAAACATCTGTCATCTTAAAAAAAAATAAGAAAACATTTTTTAAAAAAATCAACCGATGCGTGACGGATATATACACCATCAGCAAGGAATTTCAGAAGAGGGTCCTACCTGATAACTAACTCATATCTCCGTTATTTATATATTTCTTGTATTCGTTATTCTTTCTTATTGTTCACAAAACTAACCACGTATATGTGTAAAATAAAAAATATTTTATATATTCAATAATTGCGTCAATTTTATTTTTTAAATTTATACCTCCTTTTCCGATCATTAAGGTAGTTTAGCTTAAGGTTTTAGCCTAAACTACGCAGCAGAATATCATATCATCACTCAGTTGTGATGCAACAGCTGTGTAAACGTCCCTTAACAGTTTAAGAAACATATTTTAAATAGAAATCCTACAAAATGCTTACTTGAAAATGATTCAAATTTTCCGAAAACGGATCCATCCTCCTCGTCCCCATCAAACAAGCTTTCAAATTCGGTCGCTCGCTCAACACTTTATGCAGCGCTTGTTTAATATCACTCGTTATGGTAACAATTTCTAAATTATAATATTCCTTTATATCCTGTATGAAATCATCAATTTCCGGAAAAGGATTTTTATATTTAACATACATGCACAGCACTGGATCAGTGAATTCAGGATAATTCCTTTTTAGAACTGCCAGCATCATATGCAATAATACCGTGCAGTCTTTTCCACCGTTAAAACTGAGAAAAACGTTTTTTGGGCCGTAGGTTGCTAAACAATGTCCAATATGCTGAAAAAATAAAAATCAAGCAACTTATCAAATGGTGATTTGACTGATTTGACATTTGATTTCGATCAAAATGGCTCGGGATACCGGGTTTTCGGGCACCCGGTTTTGTAATCTCTATATACAGGATGATTCTGAACTTCTATCACTCCAACAACTACAATGTGTGTGTACGATAACAAATTAAGGCAAAAAACTGAAACAAAATTAAATTAATAAATGTGATTTGTTTTTACCAAAAGCATAGTAACACGGATATTTGCAAGGTAACACAGATAACACAGATTACTAAAACAGAAACCCTAGACACACAGAAACAGAAACCCAGATAACTAAATCTCGTTTATAAACAACAATAAATAAGTAGAAATAATTTGACAATAAGAAACATATACAAGACTAACTGAAAATACAAAAACAAATTACTACATATAAATGTTTGTAAGAAAATAAGAATATGGAAGAGGAGATTATACAACATCCTTAAACTAATAATAATTCTGGGTAATATTGAAGACAAAAGATCAGTCAGTTGTACTATTTAGACAAGCCATTTATTGCAAGGTCCTAGTAGTGATGATGAATTCCAATCTCTAGATTGGATAGGAACTTTAAGAAGAAGAAGAGTTTTTAAATTAACTATTGATTCAAAGCAATTAATGATTTTGACATCAATTATTGTTAACATTTATTCAATTTTAGTATGAATTTTATGATATTTTTAATATATTCTCATTTTATAGTCTGAATATTTTCAATCCTTCTTTATAAACATTCTATTAGGATTAGATTATTACATCTATTACTATTACATCTAGACATCTACATTAGATGTAGTTCATTGTTAGATTTTTTATTTTACTTTCTGAATACTTTATATTCCAATAGTTTATGACCGTAATTCCGTTGACGTCAATCATTCTGGTTTACTTGATGAATCAGTATAAAACAAAACAATTTTTGGAATAAGAGTGGGTTCATGATCATGAGGCTCCACATAGAATTTGCCCTAGAGGAATAGAATGTATTTTATTTTCCATTCATTCTATAATCCAATTCAATATTTCAAACAATTTGCTGTATGATACTCGACAATTTAAATGGACTCATATCTTGACCAACTTTTACTTCAAAAAATTGTCTTGTCTAAAACAAGCTTAAGAAAACTATAATTAAGGGCTAAGTATGTACTAAATGTACTAAAGTATTTTTTGCAAAGATCAATCTAATTTTCTTGACAGCATTTTTTATCCAAAAAAATTATTTGTAATAAAACATGTTCTAATTTATTTATGAATTTTACAATACTTACATTAATTGCTTCCACTAACTTTTGATTCCCACTCTGAAACAACTGATTCTCATATAACATGAACTCGGATTTGAGAATACAACCCCCAAGTACTGCATAAAGCTTTCTCTGAAATTGTATCACTAATTTCAAAGGAGAATTCTTGATATCTGTCTGCTTGCCAGAAATCTTCAAACATAAATGATTATTGACTGTGTCAAGTTTCATGCATACTCCACAATACTTCTCTTGTTCCAAAAATTCATCCACCTGCTTTTCATGCAAAAGTGTATAATGTTTTGAAACTTGTAGTCCACTAAATCTTTGAATATACTGCCAAAAGTCATACAAATCTC
The DNA here is from genome assembly GCA_963942505.1 of Lordithon lunulatus. Taxonomy (NCBI): domain Eukaryota; kingdom Metazoa; phylum Arthropoda; class Insecta; order Coleoptera; family Staphylinidae; genus Lordithon; species Lordithon lunulatus. The sequence goes on from OZ012666.1 coordinate 16,035,059, forward strand.
TACCCGCTGTTGTAGCTTCATAAGGTAGTATAAATAACCTATGTAGGCACAATATTGGATATTGATGTAAATCTCTAGTAAATAATCTGCAATTCTCTGGTAGTTTCAAGTCATATGTATATAATTGTAATTGCTTGAAATAATTATTTATTTCTTTGTTATTCACTAGTGGTTCATTGAATTTTTTTGAGAGTAATGTGCATAGATATTTGTCAATAATTTCAAACCTTGCTACAACAACTAGTACATCAAATTCTCTTAAATACATATCCAGGCAACTTTCCAGTTTGTCCATATCAGATATAGACACAAATTTATCAAGATGTGACAACATCTTCTCACTCTTCGTTTGTTTTTCAATTTCCATACCCAACACAGATACCCCCATTATTTGTTAATTTGGTGAAGATCTACGAACTTTTACACGTTTACACTTTGAACTGTTTTAATTTAGGTTATATAAAAATCAAAATAAAAATGGCAGTATGGCAAACCTTAAAAGTTAAATAAGGAACAGCGTTTGAAAATACAATTGAAGCTTCCTACTCTCTAATTTTCCATCAGCGTTCTTATGTCAGCCAATTAGAGACGGAGAGGTACGAACAGCTGCTCCAAACCTACTGTCTGATTGGCTGACAAATGAAGGCTGGCGCAGAAACAGACAGCAGGAAGAATTGTGTTTTACATCTATAGGTTGGTGTTTTGTAGGATTCTTTTATCTGTCAACAAACACGTGTGTTTATCGAGGTTCTATGTTGGTTTGGTTTTTCAGTGAATTGTGAGAATTAGATCTTTGTTTTATCGTAAGTACATATTGTATTATTTATTAATCATAACGTCATTACATTCTAATATTTGGAATTTGTATTTATACAAAAGTAGATATTATGAAAAACAATATGAGAAATTGCTACATATATGTACTTCAAATTTATTGTGAATAAGAGGATAACAACCTGTCTCAGCTATGCACTAAGCAACTCCTTTACTGAAAATTAATTATTACATTACACTACTAGACTCAATAGAAGAAATCAAATAGGAAATTGAAAAAACTGGAAACAATAAAATGTGAAATAATAAATGGCAGATATGGACCAGACAAGATACCACTATCTACATTCTTTGTTAACCTAGAACTAGTTATGGGGATAATTGAGAACTTTGTTCTTGAGAACATTTAGGAATCGAGTAGTAAAAAACAAGAACCAAGAAAAGTTTTCTAAGGTATTGAGTACTGAGACCCAAGAACCTCCATTTTCTATTCTTGGTTCTCATTCAAGTTCTCAAGAACTTTTAAGAATTGAGAACATTGACTCTTGATAAGAATTATGAACAGGTGTTCTTGGTTCTTGAAATCATCTCTAGCTAGAACCTAACATCAATAACAGAGCAGTAAAAGACATCAAATATATTTACAACCACAAACTTAAGATTGAAGACTGTAAAAAGACAGTGGATTTAGTCCAATGCATGCACTGTCAACAATATGGGTACACAGAAAATAATTGCATGGGACCCTACAGATGTGTCAAATGTGCTCAAGATCAAGAAACATTGACATGGTGTAATGCACCAGTGTGTCGATTACCATGGCGTAATGCACCAGTGTGTCAATTACCATGGCGTAATGCACCAGTGTGTCGATTACCATGGCGTAATGCACCAGTGTGTCGATTACCATGGTGTAATGCACCAGTGTGTCCATGATTATGGTTAAATTCCTCATAAAACCTTTACTAAGAACCAAAATTGATCAGGTGCCGACATATATTACTTCCAAAGTGAAACTATTATTTATCATTTTATAATCTAAATTATATGTATTATGTTTCAGAGTTATGGCAAAAAGTTTGAGAAGCAAATGGAGGAGGAAGTGTCGCGCGGTCAAGCGTGTGCGTTACGGCCAGAAGGAATTGGACCGCCTGAAGAAGACGCTTGGAATTGATGAAACTAAAACGCAAGTAGATATGACAGAAATAGCTGAAATCGCCACAGTAACTGATGCAAAAGCCATTGAAGAAAAAAAGACAACTGATAAGCCCGAAGACATTGAAATGGATACAGAGGGCAACCCAAAACGTGTATTCAATGCTAAAACTATGAGGGATCAAAATGGTACTTATCCGATATGGATGCACCCCAGGAAGATGCACCGGAATAAGAAGCAAGCCAAGAAGAAGAGTGTTAAAAGGAATAATCAGAAGAAATCAAAAAAATAATTTTTAATTAGACTGTTGAAGTATGTTGTATGTAACATAATTAAGTAATGGGTATTGAAAAAACATTTATATAAAAGCTAAAATCAGCTTATGAGTTATAATTGATATGTAATATACCAAACTTTTGGATTCAATATTCTAATGAATCATTATTTTTATATGATAGATATTGCTTGATAATTCTGTAATATAAGAATATATAATAAAAGTAATATGTGTCAAAACAATATTTGTTTTATTCATAAAAAAGTTATTTGTAAATAATGATAAGGCTAATGATCTAGCCATCTACTCCAAAAACCTATCAGCACTACAAGCAAGCCAGGATTGCCTAATAATTTGAATAGAAAACAAACTTTTAATAAATCATGAAAAAAGCAAATTAATTTCAAGAATAGAAAGGGTGGAATGTCCTGAAACTATAATTTTATTTTGGACTTGCCTTGTTCTTGCAACAAGCTTTTCAAATGACTAATTCTGAGAATGGTGTCCATTCACAACTTGTAAATATATATTTTTTTAGTTAAATTCGCCTAAAAGAAACTTACATATTGATAAATTAGTATAAATATTGCCAGACTTGATATAATTTATATATATATTTTTGAATTGACTAATATGCCAACCTTTATCTCGAAATAACTAAAAATGGCTTACACCACTTTCAAAATAAATGGTCCATATGTCTTGATAGTATCAGACTAGCAATAGTTTCCATATCAGACCAAGTTGTTATTCAATTATTTTGATAGTTTGACAACTATCGGTAGTACAATTCATTTGAATTGCCTATCACTAACTTCGTCTTCTTAAATAATTTAAATCTTATAATTATAATTTATTTATTAAAAATATTTTCAAGTAGTATAAAAATACACATAAAATTGTTTACAATATAAAACATGCTTTCACCCTAATAAATCACATTTTTTAGTGAAAACCTGATTCAAAATCCCATTATAAAACTAATGAGTGAACTGTAGAAATCACAAATTGCTTAAAAATTAAAATTGCTATGAGAATATAAACTACTCAAAAATAAATAGGGATATTATATTATCATGGATATATACATTTTCAAAAGGTGCTAAAGTTGATATATACTATAATAATCTAAAATCCTTATTAAATTTTGAGTAGTGTAATTTAAATTACAGACAATTTTGGTTACTATAATTATTACAACTATATAACTTGAGATTTCCCTAAAAAATATTGAAACCAATGCTATTCAATTAAAATGTACATATGTTACAATATATTTCCCTAAAATTAATTCTACAGAAATAATCGGCATGATTAAAAGTTGGATAATACTGATTGGACACAATTTTTTAACTATCAATTTGGTCTTAAAATTGGCATACACGTTTTAACCTTGCCCATAATTTATAACATACAAGAAATTCTTGATGTAATTATTATCATGTAGATCTACAATTTGTAGATATATAGTAGGCCTACATATCTGTCTACCTACAAGTCAACAGAATTCTATACCTTCAAATCATCTAACCCTTCAGTACTCGCGCCGGGTATTTAAATATCCCATATGAATTTGTTGAAATCTATGTTGCAAGGTTTAGTTACAAAAAAATGCCATACAATTGATGCATTACAAGATTTGAATACAATATTCTCAAATATATGTTTTAAAGTATTTACAATCGCATTGTATTTAGTAGCGTTTCCGATTATTTTTTATTATTAAATTTCAAATAGGGGTTTCCAGACACTAACGTGAAAACCCATAGCGCAAGTACTAGATGGTTAAAAATCAATGGTACTAATAAATATATTGAATTTGACCATCAATTGATAAAATGATTATGATTGAATGTACTGGAATTAAAAATAAATAATAATAGTAATAAAATAATAACTAAAAATATGTGCAACACATCAAATTAACTAATATTGATTACAACTACAACAATCATCTGAAAATGTCCAGTTGAATAACTAATATTAATTTTCAGTCTATTAAACCTATCAATATTGATTATATACAAGCTATTACAAAATTAAATTTATCAATACTGATACAAAAAAAAACCAATTAATAATTTTAATAACTTTAAAAGTTTCAATTGGTAGAATAATAGCTAATACAAATTTTCTATCACTTTAAAAATTCAAATAAAAACTGACTACATTCACAACATAATGTCCAATTGCTAAAATTTAATAATAATAGTAAAATTATGACTAATACAAATGCAGTCTAGACTTACCAAGACTTATAATAATAATAAACAATCAGTTTAAAGTTCTTAATATCAATTGTATCAACATGTTTTTACTAGTAATGGACACTAATAAAAAGCTATTGTACCATCGATAGTCTGGAAACTATGGATAGTTGAACACAATTGAGAGGTAATTTTACTATACAGATTAACATATATATCTCTGAAAACCTCTATTTTCTTGTGATGGTCAAAATGAAATAAAAGTTATCAAACTGTCTTGAACAATTGATCTTATTAATCACACCCCAAGTCTTATTTTTGGCAGAACAAAACTGTCACTTGGCAGTAGCTATGTTTTGGCATTAATGAGCTAAGACAATAGGGTACAATCAGGTCAAAGAGTGGAAGTTGACAGCCTCTTAAGATTACAACTGTGTGTATTGAATATTGTAGAACCATGAATATTATAGAAAGTGTATGAATCTTAATAAATCAAGTTATGTATGTATTGAGCTAATTCTACTAGTCGATCACTATGAAACATGCATGCTTTATATCACATGACAATAGCAATTGCTCAAAAATCACACCCCAGGTCTTACAATATCACAAACTAAATAAATTTCATAAGAATTTAAATTAGATTGCCTGGTTACTTGTTTCAATTATAATAAAAGCTTGCAATGACTTATAAAATACTAATTTTCTACAATATAATAAATTATATACAATTATCATGTTGATGAGCTTACTTTGTAATAACTCAATATCCATGGATCTTTCATAACCTCCTCAATTTTCAATCGTTCAACTGGCTTCACCTTCAATAACTTTGTAATTAATTGTCTAGCACCTTCTGATACATAATCAGGAAATGTGTATTTCACCTTAATTATTCTATAATAAGTGTCTTCATAGGATGAGCCTATAAATGGCGGAGAACCAGTTAGAAACTCATAACACACCACACCAAGACTCCACAGGTCAACATTTTCATTGTATGTATCCCCTCTCACCATTTCAGGAGGTAAATAGTCTAATGTTCCACACATTGTGGTTCTTCTTGATGAAGGAGCATGCACTGATGATCCAAAATCTGCTATTATTATTTGGCCATTAATGCCAAGCAGCAGATTGGCTGGTTTTAGATCCCTATGAATCACTCTTTTCATATGACAATAATTTATGGCATCTGCAAGCTGGTAAATGTATTTAGCTGTGACTTCTTCAGAAAACCGTTTATTTGGAGCAGAAGATAGGCTTTTATATACACTACCTGTAATAAAATGGTATTATTTATTAATGGTAGCAACTACTAGTAGTTTTATACAAGTAAATAATATATGCAATGAATAATTCAAAATATTCAGGATAACTATACAGAATATTATTGTGATGTCTTTAAAACCTCCGATGATTATGGATAGATGCACAAATAAAATATAGCCATTGCCTTCATTAGGTTTTAATTAGAAATATATGCTACTAAATTTTTAAAGCTGATAGATGAGTCTTTTTTAACTGATGATCTGACATGATGGTAGGCCAAATAGTTTGGGTACCTATGATTTATAGCTATCAGAAAGGACTTAAATAAATAAATATCAGACAACAGTAAATAAAAAAACTTGTCTAGTAGCAATACTAAATTAAATTACTATTGTGAATATTAGCAAAGTGAGTAGTTGTATTATGTATTAATTAATAAATGTTGTACCTTTAGGTGCATATTCCAACATCATATAAACCCTGGCCTCATCATGGAAATATCCGAACAGTCTTAATATATTAGGATGTCGAAGATGGTATTGTATTTCAATTTCCCTTCGCACCTGATGCTCATTATTACACTCTTTTATGGCATCCTTATAAAGCACTTTTATAGCAAAAATGTACTTAGATTTCTTTTCACGAGCTAAATAAACACTACCGAACTTTCCTCGTCCTAACGGTCGCCCAATATCGAAATTCTCTAACGTCCAAACTGCTCTACTAGACTTCAAATTCGACTTTTCTACTATTGCATTATTATTCGTACTAGTTGAAACTTGATTACAGCTACCATGATCATTCGGATTTGCCTGTGAAACTATGTTATTTTCAACATGTTTGTTTGGCACCTCTTTGCATTGAATTGGCGATGTTTTGTCGGATTTCCTGAGGTTGTTGTGTGTGCTTTTTGTGGGTGTTGAATTGGTTTGATTTATGTTTTGATTTTCCGACATGTTTCTATTGGAAAGTTAGATGGTTATTTTAAGTTTGAACCGAAAAAGTCAAACCGTCAAATCATCAGTCAACACATGGATCAAATTTAAATGTGCCATGTTGCCAAGTTAAATAATTTTGTACAGTAATAAATAATAATTAAAAAGTTTATAATGTGATTCTAAGATTATCTACTTTACAGCATCGTACTGTAAAGCAGATAATCTTAGAAACAGATTATAAATAACAAATCATTTATTTGTCAATTCAGTAAATTTAATATTGATAGTTAACCTATGCTCAATAGATGGCCTTATAATTTTGTCAACAAACTACAGATCCGTATTGAATTTATTTTAAAGATTTTATTTAAAATTTAAACGCTAACGGCTTATCTTGCTACAATGGGGAGTGAACCGAATTTCATGTGGTGTTATCACCCGGGATAAGTTTCCCACTTACATGAATGATTTGAATTCTCCATAAGACTCAATAGTAATTTAAAATGTTTTTAAAACTGTATATTCTACCAAATCGAAAGTATTATGCTGTAACACATTTTACAATAAACCTCCTGTCGAAATCCAAGCTCTTAGTCTGAATACATTCAAAAGGAGGATTTGAGTGTATGTGAAACGAAACAAGTGTATGAGATTCAGAAGATGCAAAAGAGGCTAAAAGGGTGTGTTTCAAAGAAGAGGATCTGGGAGATTTTGAAGAGAAGAGAAACGAAAGGTAAACATAGATCTGACAGAGTGGCAGAATAATTGCAGAGAAATGGCATGGACTGAATAGGAACTGGGGTGTCCAAGACAGGTGGTAGAACATGAGGAGTTGGAATGAATTGTAATTGGCGCTGGGCCAATTGAAATTAGGGAAGGCGGTGGGAGAAGACGAGATGAATGCTGAAGTATACAAGCAATTGCTAGTGGAGGTTAGGGAGAAACTGCTACAGTACATAATTAAGGTGTGGAGTGGAGCGGTGGGGGTGCCGAAAGAGCGCTTGGCAGTGGTTGTTTAGTAATAACGAACCCTTAATGACCCATGACCTGACACTTGTTACGAACCGCTTAGAAAATGATTAGTACCACCTCATTAAGACAATTCCAACAGACAAACGCTGAAGAACAATGATGGCAATAGCACCCTTAGAAGAAACAGTCATGAAGCAACCAAAAAGTCACACACATAAACGTCTTCACCCATACAACATTCTTCAACAATATGAACAAGATTAAGTTTCAGTCACCAGTTATTGAGGTGGTGTCAAAGACGCTTCCCTTCCATCTGACAACATTCCACTAGGTCAACATTTATTATCTAGAGGTGGTTTCCCACAACATTGGCGCCAATGACTCTGCTGTTGTACCTCAGCATTGGCGTCAGCAGACAGAATTTGCATTACACATCATTTTAGTGTCAGCAGGTGGAATTTCCATCTTCCCACATCACAATGATCAACAAAATAAATAGTATACATTTAATACAATATAATATTACATAGTGCGTTTACTAATATTAACATATCCTATACCAACACACGTCAAACTAACTTTATTAGCACCAGCCGTCATTTCCTCCTCATTATCTTCAACATAGTTCTCTAATTTGAAGGTAAGCCCGAAAAATTCGTGTAAATTTTGTAGAAACCCAATCGTGTATTCACTTAGTGGCCCAGTTATGAGTTTTGAGACATCTTTTTGACCTAAAGCCATACATAAAATTGCAAGTGATTGACTAGCTGAATCAGTGCAACCACCTAAATAAATTTCTTGCAATAAACGATGGGCAGCTGCAGTTCCAACATCTTCTGGAACAGATGGTTCTTGACCACTGGAAGGCAGATTTGATACCTGGAACATAAATATTTCATTACATGAGCTCATTTTAAAAGAAATCTAAGATATCATACCTGTTCAGCTGAATATACAACATTATCTGTAGTTTCTGCATATAAATGTATACCAAATCCAGGACTTTTGCCTGAAGCCTTTCCTTTGCATTGGTCTGTATTAATATATACATCTGGAATAAATTTCAGCAGCACACCCTTGGCAGTATCCACCATTCTATTAGCAATAGCTGGTGATACTCTTAAAGCATATGCTGTCCCTCGTATTCTTTTTACCATACCAGCTTTCAATAATTGTACTGGTCGCAACTGTTTACGTAGTGGACATTTGAGTATAACTTCTCCTCCTCCTAAAGGAGGCATGCCCCTTTTAGTTATTTTCAAATCTAAGTCAGAGTCTTCCAATATAAACTTTTTTAGTGTTGATATCATTGATAGTTTTATATGGTCTACGGATGGATCAACTGCATTTGCAGTAACTCCTCGGAGGATTGCATTTAGGGGTACTTTGCAAAATAATCCTAGCATCAATAGTACTTCTAAATAATAACCTGTAATATAGTATTTTATCAGTTATTGTTAGTGAAGGATAAATGAATTTGGACTATTAACCCTTTCAGCCCTGCCAGTGGCATTGGCCAACATAACATTTACAAGTCTCTATTTACTGTGCCTCTCCATTTATTTCTTCTTAAACACTAGCTGTTTACATACAAAACTATTATTTTATTCCAAGAGAAAAACTGATTATAAAATGTTTATTGGAGTAATTAAATTGCTCCTGGTCAAATAAATATAATATAAGCATTAAAATGACACAGGATAACTTGTAGTCAGAGTAAAATAACTCCAATAAACGTTTTATAATCAGTTTTGGTCTCACATGTCAACCTCAAATAAAGTTTTAGTTGTGAGGTGTTCTACGTAGGCAGTTCTGATAAATATTACATTTATTAGAATCAGAGCATATAAACATGTTAGAACATTAATCTATCTGAATTAACATCTTACAACTCTAATGGATTTTATACAAATAATTAATTTGAGTAATCGGAAAATGGGATTATTATATGGTGAATGCTGAAATGCTGATCTAATTATTGTGGTTTGTTTTCAGCAACATTTTGGATTTTATTAACTACAATAAACATCCAAAGTGTTACAGAAAACAAATCCCAAATATTCTCAAACTTATTTTTGTAAATGTTTCTACAAAAAAACAAAAATATACAAAACATTTGCAAATATTTACTACTATTATTTGATGAACATATTACTTTTATGGATATGCAGTTTTATAAAAGAATACTGTTATGTGTTGTTTGAAACTTACCCATTGATCGTGAAGTACTGCAATCATGTTCAATATTCCCACCATGAAGCAATCCAGGTTGAAAATAAAGTGCAGTACCAGTTTCATTTAGTTCAATAGTTGTGCCATTAGTAACTTTATCTAATAACCTGACCAGGTTTACTTCATATTCCTGCAAACCTGGTTCATCTGATAAACTTCTGATATCAACAATTCTCACCGGTTTACCACTTAAAACGGATAATACTAAACGTTGTCGCAGGAAATTACTGCCTTTATATATGAGAATGTTGTTCTTTTTAGCTATAGCAGGCATTTTCGTGTGTTATTGGTTTAATTTCGAGGTTATATTTTAAAGATGTAAATAACACGTGTTTTTGTGGAGCGCTGTTGCCAAGTTGTAGTTGGTAGTTTTATAAATTTCCAAGACCTGTAGCGACCTCATACGGTCGGTAGCGAAATTAACATAGTTCTGGAAATCACTTACATTTGGTTCGAATAACAACTGCAAATAAAATAAATACCTAACACAATATAATACCGTTGATTGAAGTATATAAATACTTTAATCACCGATAATACTGATAATACATAATGAACAGTCTTTTGTACAAATATAAAACAATAGAAAATGGAGATGAAGTCTAGATGCTAAACTCGGAATGAAATTGTTTATGATTTGTACAAAAGCCGCTATGAAGAGGATCTGGACCCAATAGTACCAGTACCGACAGAAACTATTGTCAATCAAGGATCCGAGGAGCAAGGTATCATCATCGATGCGACAAAAATTAGAAACAACAACTCGTCCGAAGAAGACAGTAAAAAAAGCAATACAAACAGGATGCATGTTCTTGGTGGATACAATAAATACACTATTTAACCTTTGCTTGCAAAATAGCACAATTCCCGAGAAATAGCACAAAGCAATTACCATCCTGCTTTACAAAAAATAAGATAATTACTTGCAAAACTGTCGACCCATAACCCTTCTAGGGTTAACGCTACAAATTATTAGTAATAACATCTAGACTAGACTGAAAATGGGGATTCTACCGACCAAACGAACCCGTTGGATGACGCTCCGAGTTTGGGACGAACGACCATCTGCAAAGTATTATAATCGAAAAGTCAGTGGTCCTTGAATTCGTGTAATTCCATAAAGCTTTCGAAACAGTTCAGATAAACGCCATCAAGGAGGCGAGAATGGTCATAGGTAATAAAGACTGATTTATTATTTAACATAACTATAGAAACGCCACAATCTCAGTAAAAATACCCGATAAGACCTATCCCATTTAATGAGATGGGTCTTGTCGGGACGAGGAGTAAGACAGAGGCACACCACGTATCTAAAACTATTAAACACCATATGCACTCCAGAAACATAGCTGGGACACAATAAGCATTACACATTAAATGGGATAGGTCTTATCGGGACGAGGAGTAAGACAGAGGGACACCACGTATCCAAAACTATAGGTAACCATATGCACTCCAGAAACATAGCTGGGACATTAACATAGATAGTCAATGCTCAAAGCTCAATTTTTTTCGATTTGCGGATGACATACACCTCAGAGAGACCTAGGAGAAGTAAGGCAGATGATAGAGGAAGTCCTCTACATATTTGGAGATCAACTTATGTAAAACAAAGATAATAATTTAGTACCGAGCGAATAGGAAATCGGAAATACAAACGTAGATTTAGTCTACAACAAATACATATACCTTGGTCATGAAATTATAATCTCAAAAGATATTTTTTTAGAGGAGACGTTTGGCAATTTCTAGCCTTTCTGCACTGCGACTAATGCTGATCTATTACTATCTTTACCCTCTTCTATTGATCTCCTAGGAATTCCACTTCTTAGAGGAAGTTAACTATGTCCATGAGAGGCTTGCTTCTCAGCGCAAAGGTCGTTATATTAGCGTTCCCAAGGGTGCCAAGCCTAAGTGCTGTGCATGTGCACAGTATGTGTACGGTAGTGCGATTCACATACTCTGCACGCAGTGATGTCTGCTTTATTTAGGTGATATTTAACCGAACAGTGTCCCGTTAGAATGCAAGTGGCAGTTCTTATCTCATTTCTTGAGAGGCTTAGGATTTGTTTTGCTTCTAGCGCCGAGTGGTCATTGAGCATTTTGGCTTGCCTTTGTCCTGGAGTGTGGTTCCAGTAGGTTTGCTTTTGGTCCTCCTCCATGTTGGCTCTATTCCCACAAAGGGAGCATCAGCCCCGCGTTTGGCAAGTATGCGTCGGTGACTTCGTTTCCCTGAATGCCTTCGGGTCGAGGTACCCACATCAGAATGAGTCTGTTTCCTTTCGCTAGGGTTTGTTTCAGATCACTTTGAAGTCGTAGTTGTAGGCTTTTAGTCGCCTTAAAGCTGCCTGACTGTCTGTAAGGATATAAAGTCGCACTCCCTTGAGTCGTCTTTTAAGGCAGATTTTTGCACATCCCTTAAGAGCCTTGATTTCTGCTTGTAGGAGGTTAGGCATCCGGCTCGTTCTTCATATCCAATGCTATATATAAGTCCGGTCCGATTATTGATTGTTGTTCCTTAAGTTGTGCGATCTTTCAAGTACTACTCCGGCGGCCAGTAATGACTTTAAAAGACTCATTGAAATCGAATTCAACTGGTATGGAATCCATGAGATATGTCTGATACTTCTTTCCGACCTGGGACAGGACCTTCATGTGTATGTGAAGAGGCACCTGCCCTCCCAGTCCTACTCTAATAGCACCGAGTACTACTTTTTGTACTAGTTTGTGTAATGGGAGCAGCATCTATCATCACTTCTATTGCTGCGGTAGGAGCCGTGCTCATCGCTCCTGTAGCACCCAAACATGCCAGCCTTTGCAACTGTTGCAGCCTAGTTTTTTTCTTTGATCTTGCACCACCAAGCCACCCCAGGTGACAATGGGCCTGACAACCGTCAGGTTCGTCCATAGTACCATTTTCGGTTTTCGCCCCCATTTCTTGCTAGAGTCTACGGCATATCCAAAAAGTCACAGTCGCCCTTACAAGAATATTTTTCCAGTTCCACGTCTTTTGGAACGGAATTACTCCTAAATATTTAGCCTCTACCGAGAAGTAGTTTTCCAATCAAGGAGGGAGCCCTTAGACTAAGCTTCCTTCTCCGTGTGAATGGCACCATCACTGTTTTGTGTTTATGGAGTGGCTTCCTTTTTTTGTAGGTATGTGATAGTCCACTTTTACCATCGATTTGTGAAGGAAGGATGTGCGGCTGATGGGGCGCTATGACGTTGCCTCCTCGGTGGGCTCTGCCTCGCCTTATTGATGAAAATCACCTTGACCTGCTTGCATTCCTTTAGTATGTATGCCTGCCGATAGTTGCAGCATTGCGGGAAAGATACCATCTGGCCCTGGCGACTTGTAGGGTCTGAATCTATTTACAGAAAATACCACTCTGTGTCTGGTATATATTTTACCGGCCATTTGGCCAGGGTTGTCGGCATGTCCTATTTTCACCAGTTGTCATTATTCTTGACCCGGGGAAATGTATTTGTAATGAACTAGGGGTCTTTAGCAGCCCTATTTCATTAGAGTGGTCCTTCGCAAGTATTCTATGTAGCCTTGTTATTGGGGATATATCGTCAATCCCTTCACACAAGTGTCTCCAGTTTTTTCGCTTAGACCTCTCGGTTCTTTGCTGTATTCGGTTAGTGCCGTCTTGTAGGCGATCCAATCGCCTGTTCTTTTGGTACAGGTGAAGGTTTTTCGTACAACTGTGCACAGCCATCCAAGCTCTTTGTTCCACCAGGGAACATCTTGAGAGAGAACTCGTTTCTTTGAGTGGACAGCTGCTCTCTAGCGCATGTGTCATAATTCCCAATGAGATGAGACGTTGTAGCCTCTAGCTCGTCTGTGGTGCTTATCGTGTGTTTGGAACCCTCAGTTTCTGATCTGAGGGATTCCTTGCAAAGGTCCCAGTTAGTTTTTCTCAGATTTCTAAATTCCACTGTCTACGGCATATCCAAAAAGTCACTGTCGCCCTTGCAAGAATTTGTTCCAAATATCGGTACCACGTCTTTTGTTAGAATTACTCCTAAATATTTAGCCTCTACCGAGAAGTAGTTTTCCATTCAGGGAGGGAGCCCTTAGATTAAGCTTCCTTCTCCGTGTGAATTGAACTGTTTTGCTTGGGTACGCTAAGGCCCTTCTTCTTGCTCCAGCAGTTGATCGTATTTATCACTGCACTTGCCAACGTATCACCTAAGAGTCAAATCAAGAACCTTCCTTCTGATTGCATTTATAAAGGTGGGTTTATTTCCACTTTAAGGTTATTAGTACAAAGGTATTCAAGGACTAATTATTCAGCGTGTCTATATAGGGTTCGCTTTTCGACTTCTGGATGTTCATTGCTTGTCCGATTTTTTTGGATGTTTGGTTGAGCTGTTGTAGCTTCTCTGTCAGGTCTACCGAGTCGCTTGAGATTAAGCCGATATCGTCGGCGAGCCGTAGTTAATTGAGGTATGCCCCATCGATCTTAATACCTTTCAGATTCCATTTTTATTTTTTGAAGATGTCCTTTAGGATTGCGGTGACTAGCTTTGGTGAGATTGTATCCCCCCTGTCTGCACTCATCTGGCTATTTTTATATGATTGGTGCTAAGTCTTTCATAGATCTTATATCTTATATATAATAATCCTATAAAAGGCGGAGTATTATGATTTTATTCTTGCATTATGCAGAGCTTTTAAGATCGGCCACGATTCGATAGTATCGAAGGATTTGTGAAAATCCTTAAAAGCCAGATGATTAGGGATGTTGTAATTGTACTTGTACATGTTTTTCTATTCGGTTGCATATTTTGCGTAAGTGATCCATATTCATATTGCCATATCCGATACCTGTTCATATGGTTGATAGAAGTCCAGTTTTTCTGTGATTTGTTCACAGGTTGTATAGTTGTGCAGCAAACTACGACGATAGTTTACGATATTTGAAAAAAACACTCCTTTTTCTTTCCGAATACATCACTGATGTAAAGGAAGGTAATGTTTTACTGAAAACATCTTTACGTTTTCTAACTAAGATAATGTTATGTATAAGCAAATATATGTTATTTTCTTTAAGTAAAGAGAATAACATATATTTCTTCTGTTGTGGTGAATTCATTTTCTTTGAAAATGCATCACAATATTGCCCTGTTAATTAAAATCACCACGATTATGAATGAGTATTATCATATATATATTTAAACAATGCTTTTTTTAATACATAATGGAAAATAGTATGAATATATTTTGATATAGATTTGCACATAATGGGAAAATAGATGACCAACAGAAAAGTAGGAGGTGTAAATAGTGTGTATATATATATCGCATTCATTCATTTCGTCTAGTAAATTGCTGTCGTTCGATTGTAGTTAGTTTACGTATACATTGCAAAGTGAGTATAAATAATTGTATACGCACTGCAAGTAAATTATTTTATTAGTTGGTTTGGTTGGATTCAGCATAGAACATAAGTTTCGTGACATAAATATCAATATAAAAACTCTATAATGAATAATCACAGGAATAATTGGTTAATTATCTATTGGCATTCATCACGGAGTTATAAATCACATTATCCAATAAACATACAACTGTATAAAATGTGCATTGCATCTGAAACTTGTATTACACCATATTAGGTGCACATGCAATTACAGCCTGCAATATCGGAGCAAATAAATTTCAATATCGGTATTTCGGTATCGTAGAAATTGGGAGCCCGGTATTTAATTCTTAAATAATATGTAATATAATATAATATTATACCAAAAAAAGGACGACATGTAAAAAGATTGTGGGGAAACTCCTTTACGTATCAGAAGTAAATTTGGAAAATTGAGTTTGGTATCACCATAAACTGGTTTTATTCAAATCCTTGAACCAAAAGCTATTTAAAATTTTATTATAATTGTGTATTGTACAGCAAATTGTTTGACATTGAATTGAATTATAGATGAATCGAATTAATTTTGACAGCTTAAACTAATCGTTTTTGTGTATAATTTTGTAATGATCCATTTGTACGAAAATGTTTTGTAATAATAATAAATATGTTTATTTAAAGACAAGGCATCTATACAATAGTCATTGTACACACTTGTGTTCTTATTGAAAACGACTATTCTCTATACGCCAACGGTTTTTGTTAATTAGTGAGAGAACCATGCATTTTCTTATTGTTTGATGGCCCTATAAAACTTGACAAGATTGCGGTAATGTCTACAATACAATCGTGATTGTAAACAAACTTTTAATATATAAACAGTAAAATATTGTGATATATGAAAAACAAATTTTATACACGTAGATCACCCACTAGTTTGTAGTTCATATCCGTCAACTTGAATCGCTTATTGTTTCGACCCGCAGTGTATAATTTTTTACATAGACATTTTTAATAATATTATATAGGGTGTTCTATCACTTGCATGTACAAATGAAGGCAAGAAATTGCAATGTTAAGCTAAAAAGGTTATATAAACATGTGAACTAAAATATATAGTAGTTGTAGTTACTGTATATGTTACAATTCTGTAACTGCCTATCGTCTTTCGGAGGTCCTTGTGCCATGTATTAGTGTATGTGAGTGTTAGGACAACTTCGGAAATTTGACGTTTTCTGCTAAAAGATGTTATGTTTTTTGAGTTTTACGTCTTTTGTGATTTAATAACAATCTAGGAACCCATGAGCAATTGCGAAATTGAAAAAAGATCCTTGATGGTGTTCGTGTCCCAAAGTTTTTCAAGTATATTTAGATCAGAATGCCTAAATAATATAACCTAATAACGTAAATTATCCCGTTGTTCAAATTATGGTGCATCTCCTATTGAATAACTTACGTGTACGAAATGCAACATAGAAAATGAAATCTTATATTTAAAGTTTTATTTTTAAGATTTTCAAGTTGCATTTCATGAAAGCAAGTTATAGAACACGCTATATATTATATATTTTTCTTTTATTCACGTGCTTTTCTGCATGCGTTTCTGAAGTTTATATTCTTCCCTGGGAATTGGCATATACAAATTCTGTTGGAGATACATATTTGATATAAATCGATGTACAAAAATGTATATTGTCTTATTGTAACTATTATTAAAGGACTACGTTAATACCGGTTAGGGTATAGGGTATATTTAAATTACCTTCACCTTTACATTAATATACATGCAAACATTAATTTATTTCCATTTTTGCATGAATATTAATGTGAATCTAAAGGTGGCTCTTTAAAATTATCGTGGTGGTTTTTAATTAATCTAAATATAAAAAAATTAAATATAACCTTGACTGACTTGTATTGAATAACAACCGGCGATCAGATTCTCCATGCAGGACCATAGAAGGAATACTATAGGACATTTTATTTCTCTAAATATAAATACAAAGTAATAAAAAATCTTATATAATATTATTTTTAGATGACGAAACCAGCGCTAACCAACGAAGAAGCTTATGGAATATGTGTGACGCCAGATGACTTTAATGAGGTAATTTGTATTACTCTGTAGACTATTATAAGAGTCATTAAGTTCAAACTCACTAAAATCAAAATATGTAATATGATGTTATGTCGGCTGTTCATATGATAAGAGGTTGTGATTTTCATAAACAGTACACATTTAGGGTAAAAATTAATTACTCTTTATCAAATATGTTCATAATTTCAATTTTCAAAATATTGCGTATAATTTCTTACATATACATTTTTAATAATATAAAGGGTGTAATATAAAGGGTGTTCTATCACTTGCATGTACAAATGAAGGCAAGAAAATGTTAAGCTAAAAAGGTTATATAAATATGTGCCCTAAAATATATAGTAGTTGTAGTTATTGTATATGTTACAATTCTGTGACTGCCTATCGTCCTTCGGGAGTCCTTTTGCCATGTATTAGTGTATGTGAGCGTTAGGACTACTTCGGAAAATCGACAAATATGTTCATAATTTCAATTTTCAAAATATTTTTCATTATTAAATTTTCAGAATAAAAATTAGATTTAATTTTTATTTTCATTTGTAGAATTGTAAAACCTAGTAACCCTGAAACCATACAAAATAATCGTCAAATTGTGTTATAACGGCAATCTAAAAGGCGATCAATAATACTGTCAATATTTTAGAATATTGACTGTATTACTGTACAATACAATAATATGTTTAAAATGTTATATTATATTGACAGTATTACTTATCGTGTAAGGCATAGTAACGATGAAATGAAGAGAATACTGATGTATATCCGGATAATAGATTACTTGATTAATATAAAAGGATGATTGAAGCAAATATTGACAGTACTAGGAATGACAGTATTATTGACCGTGTTAAGGTGCCCTTAAGATATCTATGCCGCACATATTATGATACTGGGCGATGCTAACTAGCCACAATCAATTGTTATTAATGATCATCATCTGTAGAACATACAAAATATTTTACCAACGCAACATTAACATATTTCAATTATTTCTTACAGCGATTCGTCTTACAACAAACAGGTTACCGAATTAAGGACCCACGTAAAACCCTCGCCTTCTATACGGGCGTTATGGGGATGCGTTTAATATTGAAAAAGGACTTTCCAGATATGAAGTTTTCGTTATATTTCCTAGGATACGCAAACGATTATGACATTGTTGGTGATCCTGAGTCGCGTGAAAGAATTCGCTGGGTTTTAGCACATAAATCAGTACTTGAGTTAACACAGTTAGTATTACATACATTTATTAGTTTCCACATTTATCATTTTCTTTTCTTACAGCAACTGGGGTACAGAAAATGATCCGAACTTCAAGCATCATAATGGTAATACTAATCCTCGTGGATATGGTGAGTAGTAATGTTTATTCTCATTCATACAAAATTATGTATGAAGTGTTCTATCAAATTTACTATCGATAGTAGTTAAAAATTGAAAGAAAATTAATTTCGGGACTTTGCTATTGGCTATACTACCAACTTTATATGAAAAAAACACAACTTTTGAGAATATGGAGATAGATCGATAATGCCCATCACTACTCATATTGTGTACAAGGGGATCTATTGTATATGTCCTCCGCATATGCTACAAATTGGTGGTTATGGTAGTAAATTAGCCCGCATATCCGTATGACTCTTACAAGCCTTTTCTCCAATATTGCCTTAAGCCTTGGATGATTTCGAAAGAACTAGACATTTTTCTATCATACAGCACGTTCTTACTTGCCTTGCCCATTCTAATATCATTCCTACTAATTCTAATATTTTACATTGCATTCCAACGCTTTTCATAACATCTAATAGATTTTAGAGTGTTACTGGTATTATTTTTCAGCATTAATCTTTTCTGAATAAGTATGTGAATAAGAGTAGGAGTAGGACTACTTCGGAAAATCGTCCAAAAGTTTTCTGCTAAAAGATGTTATTTTTTTTTAGTTTTACGTAATTTGTGATTAATACAATCCAGGAACACAGGAGCAATTGCGAAATTGAAAAAAGATCCTTGATGGTGTTCGTGTTCCAAAGTTTTTCAAGTATATTTAGATTGAAATGCAAACAAATTGCCCTCACGATATGTGTAATCTAAATTATCACGTTATTCAAATTATTAAACATTTCATATTGAATAACTTGCGTGTACGAAATGCAACATAGAAAATGAAATCTTATATTAAAAGTTTTATGATTTTAAGATTTTCAAGTTGCATTTCGTGAAAGTAAGTTATTCAGCATTAATCTTTACTATTTTCTTAATAAGTATGCGAATAAGAGTACATGACGTGTTGTTTTATGCCTTATATATTTTTCACACTGAGTAAATGTGGCTGATAGAAAGTGACGGTTTTTACCTGTATTAAGAACATAAAATTAGTCACGAAATTTTCATAAATATTTTTCTTTTTAAATTTAATGTCTTTTAACATCTAAAATTTTATTCAAGGTTGACAGGAGAGAGAAAAACTGATGTTTACTGGAATAATTAAATTGCTCCTGGTTCAAATAAATAAAATATAAGCAATAAAATAAAAAATATGTAAACATATATTCAGAACATCAATATACTGCACGAAATAAAGTTTTACTGTTATTTTTATAATTAAGGGCATATTGGAATAATGGTTCCGGATCTTAATAAGGCGTGCAAGCGATTTGAAAAACAAGGAGTGAAATTCGAGAAACGACTTGAGGATGGTATAATGAGATGCATTGCGTACGTCTCCGATCCGGATGGTTACTGGATTGAAATTTACAATAATAGGACCACTGCAGCTTCGGGAGAATAGAAGTATAGCATGACATACTAAAAATATATTTACTATAACGCTGTTTTGAATTTTGAGCTAGGAATGTCTTTTGTCTTTAAATGTATGAAATGAATACTGTATTATTATAAAAATAAACTGTATTAAGCATTAAATGATGCAATTATTATTAAAGTAGGAACGATTATAAATTTTAATTGAACTAATATAAGGTACGTCGCCAAACACATATTATGTAATAAACAGTCCCAACATATTTATGTCTGTTTAAAGTTTGAAGGTATTCAGATGGCGTTTGCTTACCTTATACTACAGTTAACGTAACTGTCGTAAATACATTTGTTGTGTTTAAAATTCCACTACAAAAACGCACGTTCGCTAAATGTGGCATAATATTTTTCGTGCGTTCATATTCGTCTTTATTCACATTAAATATACAAATCTTAACTTCACATAAAACCTCAAACCACAAACTGTGATATGTGATTCGTGAAATTTCACCCACAACGTGGTTTGAACTATCACTCCCCAATCCTCAGTACGAGACGGACTGCACGCCTAACCACTAGGCCACCGAGCTGGGCGTGCTTTTCTTTAAAAAATATTTAAACAAATGCACCTATGTATTTCCGAATAGGAAACATATGTTTTTATACGTACGTACTCACGAATTTTTTTTATAGTTATAGTTTTAGTTTAAACTATATTCCACTTATTATAGGATCCTGCAACTCCTGCTTAGGAGCATAGGGCCAGCACCACTGTCTTCCACCATACTCGATTTTGTGTACGTTCCTTCATTTGTTTCTAACTCCATTTTCATAAGAAAAAATCTTGATATCCTTTAATAGAATATTTCGTTCAGAAACTTACCGCAGTTATCGACGGTCTCTTTCCGTTTGCGTCTGATCTTCCTCCAAATCAAAATCAGATTAATGCCCAGAAATCACAAAGAATTTGCAATAAAAGTAAACTAGTTTTTTAGATATGACTCTAACCAAAGGAGCAACATACAAAACTGGCGCGTGTCGGACGAACCATCACTGTGTTTCAGTAAGAGCTATGGGCAGATAAGCAAAATATGTGTTCTAACATACCTTAAGTAGTTAAGAAGGAATCAACATAGAGACTGCAATCTGCTAGCCAAGACAGATAATTTAGAAGTCCTTTAAGACATGCCGGGGGCTACAGAAGCTCTACAGAGGGCGTAGTGATGTAGGTCCTGGAAGGCTATCCGTTCTTAATCTAATCTAATCTAATCTAACATCATAAACAAAGAAAAGCAAGAAAATAAGTAAGGCGAACAAATAACTATTAAAACCCAGCTAAGTGGTCTAGTGGTTAGAGGCGAGGGTCAAACCTCATCGAGAGACGATTTTCGCAAATCATCTTTTCAGAAGTTTTCTGTGAAGTTTAGGTAAATACCGGGTGACTAAACTACTCTGAGATTCTCCCTTTGCCGACAGGAAAGCCTTTCGTCCTGCACATCTGTTGACCTTGGACAATAAGGAATCACTAGAAAAAATAGATGCCATCTAGAAAATCCCCAACTTAGTCGTTAAAATTAAATCTTTCCGTAAAAAACAGAAAGAATACCCTAATGCATCGTTTTCCAAGAAAGTTGCAAAAGACCTGCAAAAAGGACGTAACTCATTAGTCAAATCGTCACGACAAAGGCTACAACTAACTAAATAAAAAAAGATGTAAATAATAAATCAAGCATACGAAACCTGATTCCCTTTGGAGCAGTAACTTATGCCAAAGCTATAATGGAAAAGAACTCAGTTATGGGAGTGTAAGGATCAATACTCACCAAACTTGAAGAGCAGTCTGCTATAAACAAAAAGCTATTCGATATGTTAGGTCAGCTAGAAAACATCAGCAAAACCGTAAACAACCTTAATTCAAAGCAGAAGAAATGAACGAATACCTCAAAGTAGTAAGACGGAAAACCAATGGGCTCCTACAAAGATTACATGAGCTAAAAGTATTTCCAAGATACGAGAAATGTCTTGATTATTTGAGAGTCACACCTTACACCTTACGCAATCTTTCATTAAGATAAAAGGGTACTTGATCTATTACTATTACACAAAAAAGTGATACTAGTATACATAACCCAAGAAAAAGCAACACACTTTTTAGGAACCACGGTAAACTGTTAGAAGGTACCACAGAAAAACACAAAGAATGTAAAGATAACATCGAACAACTCACCCAGAATCCGCGGATTTCAATGCCTAACACTGAGGCGGACGACTGATTGACAGTCACCAGATCAGAAGTGCAATGCGCCATCAGAACACCAAAGGACGGGAAGGCCATAGGACCAGACTGCGTGCATGTCGAGTTCCTAAAGTACTGGAATAAGAAGACTCCTTATCGCAGCTAGACATTTTCAACGACATTTATAGAAATGGCACCATACCCACAGAATGCTTTACGTCCACCTTTATCCCATTACCCAAGAAGCCGTATGCTAAAACACGTACCGATCACAGAATCATAAGTCTGATGAGCCACGGCTTGAAGGTATTTCTAAAAGTCATCCTTAGAAGAATCTATAGTAAATGCGAGGAATATGCCAGTGATTCACAATTTACCTTTAGAGGAATATTTGGTACAAGGGACGCTATATTTGGCATGCAGGTCCTAATATAACGATGTCTCGACATCAATACTACACTCGTATTGATGTCGGGACATCGTTAAACTTGCTTCGTTGATTACGAAAAAGCGTTTAGTTCCATACAACATGATAACATTATCCTTGAGGAACTACGGACAATGCCATTTCATTTTAATACATAACTACATTTTTATATAAATTTGCATATAATAGAAAAATATGACCCTCAAAAAGTAGGACCAAAAAATGAAGGTGAAAATAGTGTATATATATTATCGCATTGATTCGTGTCACTTAGTAAATTCTTATCGTCCGATTGTAGTTCTTATTTTTGCAACTTGCAATGTGAGTATCAAGTTTCTTAAAAGTATGCGAGCGCACCACAAGTACATTTTATTACTTGAATTGGTTGCATTCAACATAGTACATTTGAGACATTTAGCGCAAAAGTGGACAAACTCAAATTTTAAAAATATAGTTTAATGTTATTTTGATTTATATCCAAAAATAGTGTATTTATTATTGTTCTGATACGATATGGCAGTGTAAAACGAGTTTTTGCATGCATGACTTTTTTTTCATTCGTGTGCAGTATTGGACTAAAATGTATTTTTGTGTCCATTTTATGTCAATACATTTTTAATCCTGATTCACAACAAATGTAAAATCTTGATTAGTGTTCATTCTTACTTACTGTGTGATTAAAACTTTTCCATATATTTATATTCCAAAATTGGTTTGAAGTCATCAATGCTGCCCAAACGAAAAAACCATTAAGTTATTTCCATGAATAAAAACGATGTTTTCTCAACAAGAAAATTAGAGAAAATATTACAAATCGAAAAAGTATTGCTGATCATTCGAAAGTATACTTTGAAAATTCAATGATTGCGGTTTGAAGTTGAAAATCTTTTCAAAATTTATTGCAAATATGTAAATGATAGAGTTATGTAAGGAAGTTAATATTGAAAAGAGGAACTCCATACTGTCCATACTGTTCACTACACTAGATCTACTATGTTCCTCCAATGGAGATTCAATAAATCCATTCAAATAGAAAGATTGACGTAATTCAACCTATTTTTCGTGATTATTATAAAGGAATCAAGCTAAGTACCGACTATTGTATCAGTGAATATCCTGTTGTAAATTAATTACAACATATTGATATAATTTTGTCATAAATATTTGTTTTAATAATAGCGGATAATCCTATATAAACGACAAATAGTAAAATGCAAAAGAGGACCAATAATCATTTATTATTTGTAGTGAACATAAGTTTTGTTATCTAAATTTAAATTACAATTAAATAATATATATATATAAAGGAAGTGATGAAGTTGCAACTGCGTAGCTAGAAGAAGAAGAAGAAGCAGGGCGCACAATTATAAATAGTCATACAGCGTCAGAGGAATTGGTATGATAGTTGATTGATTCACCGGTATCACGTACTATCAATATAAAATCAAATATTCAGATTTAGATAATTAACTATTTTCTATTTTTAACCATGAAGTAATAAATTAATATAAAACAATAAACATATAAGTGCATTGCATGTGCATTATTATTAATATTATTATTATATTCCAATGTACACAGAATATTAGGTCACTGAGTATCTTTAATAGAAAATCAGCCGACAATCGGAGATGGTCCATTACAGGACCATATGACATTTTATTTTGCTTATTAATAATACCAACAAAATAATTTTATTAAAAAAAAATCATAGTAATAATATTTTTAGATGACGAAACCAGCGTTAACCAACGAAGAAGCTTTTAAAATATGCGAGAGCCCAGATGACTTTAATCAGGTAATTTGTATTACATTCTAGACTATCATTCACTTGAATCTACAACAAACTCCCTAAAATAAAATATAAATATAATTTGATCTTATGTTGGCTATTCATATGAAAAGAGGTTGTGGTACGTAAAAAATATTGACTCTTTATAAAATACTAAAATTCAATTATCAAAATAAAACTACGATTGTATTTTCAATTAATAAAAAAATCATATCTTCTAATAAACATTTGTTTTTCTATGGACACTACACTACAGAGAAGGAATATTTGACGCTATGCTTTCCGGCATTATGGTAAAATTTGTTGTTGCAAATATTTAATTGGAGTATTTGGCGATGAGAACTAGCCACATCAGATTTATTAAGTAGATTAATTATCATCTGAAGAACTAAACTTATATTTCAACTTGTTCTTACAGCAATTCCTCTTGCAACACACGAATTATCGAATTAAGGACCCGCGTAAAAGTCTCGCCTTCTATGCAGGCGTTATGGGAATGCGTTTATTAGCGAAGACAGACTTTCCGGATATGAAATTTTCTATATATATATATACTGGGTTACGTAAATGATTATGACTTTGTTGGAGAACCTAATTCGCGTGAAAGAATTCGCTGGGGTTTAGCATATAAGTCAGTTCTGGAGTTAGTACAGTTAGTATTAAATATATTAATTATTTCCTACGTTTATCATACTTTTCTTGAAGCAACTGGGGTACAGAAAATGATCCGAACTTCAAGCATCATAATGGTAATATCGAACCTCGTGGATATGGTGAGTTGCAATTTAGTTAGTCAGGGATGGAGCAGTGAGGTCAGAGTGTGCATGGCAACAGCGTAGAAGGAAAGTATGGATGTTTCAAGGATATCCCCCGCGTGTGTAGTAAAGGCAGTGACACGTGGTGAAGATTGAAAGCAGAGTGAGTGTGGTTAAGAGAGGATGAGAAAGACGTGGAAATCGACAAAAGGCTGGCTGGCTGGTTCTACCATGGAAGTATGTAGTATATCTGTGTATTATCTGTGCAAAGTTGCCACCAAAATGGAGAACCATGGAACTAAAAATATTTAAAGTAGAACTCAAAGACTACCTCATTAATAAAACAGCCTCCAGGAATTCATAGTTATTTTTTTCATAAGTTATTATTATTATTACTATTATTATAGCAAAGTAGATCGGGGCTTCTCCAGTTTTATTGATAGGACTATGATTACTATACTAACCGCTAGTTATATGCTTCCATACATTTTCTAGACTAGACTATTTTAATATCATATTTAGGAATCCTATTTATAATTTTGTCTAGCACTTAAAACTCATCTTCTCCTTTATCTTCCATAGATGGAAGTACATTTACAAGGATTATCTTTCTATTTATATACCTTCCCATTTTCCAAATATCACACATCTCTATCATTTCTAGCTTATTTATTTAAATTTTTCTTAGGTTATCAATTATAATTCGAAATATATGATTATGTATGTAAACATATATATACAGAACATTTAGCGTACTGACCGAGTTATTATTGTCATATTAAGGACATATTGGAATAATGGTTCCGGACCTTCATAAGGCGTGTAAGAGATTTGAAGAACAAGGAGTGAAATTCGAAAAACGACTTCAGGATGGTATAATGAAATGCTTTGCGTACGTTTCCGATCCGGATGGTTACTGGATTGAAATTTACAATAATAGGATCACTGCAGATTCAGGAGTAGTATAGTATGGCAGACTAAACATAAATTTACGATTATATTGTGCTGAATGATGTTGTTGAATTGAATGATGATAGGAATGTGTTTTACTTTTAGATGTATGGAATGAATACTGTATTATTATAAAATAAACTTGATAATCTATTATGTTGACTATTTGACATAAAAGCACCTCCATACATATTATTTTCCGAATACAGCACTGCTGTATAAGAGACGTATTGTCAAAAACGTTTTATAACTAATATTGTCAAAATAGATAGTTCTTTACGTTTTATGCCTAAAATAGTCCAAGAGATTCGTTTTTGATGATGTCTGTGTGTATGTATGTCTAGGCACCCTAAGCCCGCCGTGTTGTCATGCGGTTCGTCCGTCTTGTCTAATTGACTGGTCTCGTTGGTATGGTGTCTTGTCTTACGTCTGCAGATCGTCCTGGGAACTTACAAGGCATCACGATCAATTCGAGCATTAGTTGTTCCATTCAGTTCTTGTATAGGCTCCTTTACCCCCAACTCCATCCATAGCCTGGCCCATTCTCGATACCACCTTGGGCATCGGTATCGTGTGTAGTTCGGGTTATCGGGCTCAAGACAATAGCGGCATCTGGTGGATGTAGCCTTTCCTAATTTGTATAGGTGAGTTTGGAAAACCCCGTGTCCCGAGTGTCCAATTACAATCGTGACACGGGGTGGTTCAAAGTGGTTAAACTTGCCGTGTTCTCTGTCCACTAGTGGTTTGACTTATGAATATTTACTTTGTCCATGACCACTTCGTGGTCCTGTCCCACCAGGTCCTCCATTTCCTCAGGGTATTTTTTCTGGCCTCGTCCTTCGTGGTTATGCCCCGTCTTTGAGTCTGCGGTAAATTTCCGCCCTCTTCTCCACCAATAGATCCTTGAGCGTCACTGCCGTCAAGGCCTCCGCCGCGTCCATAGATATTGTCCTATAGACCCGGGTGATACGAAGGGCGCTGGTGCGCATCGCCCTCCTTAACCTGTACGCATTCCTATAGGTGGTCGTAGCACCGGCCCAAGCCTGGGTGAGAAGATGTGGGGGATTCTTCTCGCGCGGGCCTCTTATGTTGGGGAGCAGCCTCACCAACGCTGCCTCCGTCCTAGCAGCCTTTCGTCTGATTCCCAATACCTGTGCCGAGTGGTTGGTATTGGATTCTAGAATTGTTCCTAGGTATTTGATTTGGCGGCACCCCTAATATCTCAATCTCTACTAATATATGATTTATTTACTAATTAAAACCATAATTATATAATTTAATATCCCTTAAAATATCAATATTATAAATTATTCACAGTTGTTATTATTTAAACTGACCTTGTATACAACAAAAAGTTATCTAAAATATACATTATTTTATCAGCATAAAACAATTATTTTAATAACTGCAGACACAAATTAATTTCAAGTTTAAACCGCAAATAAAATAAAATTAATTAACTAAATAAAATGGCTGTCTGTTATTGAAAAATATACATCAGTAGAAAGTAAAATTTAAAAATTCTAAATTAACAGTCTTTAACTATTCATCGCAACCCAATCCAGCGGACCAATTGCACATACCGCCGACCGGGTCGAAACTTAGATTCTTTGGACATGTGTACTCCCAACCCAGGACGTTTCCAGTTTCCATTTTAGCACATGATATAAACTTCTTGCAACTGACTGGATGCGGGAAGTTGCCTTGGTCCAAACATTGTATCACACCGGAACTGTGGATGAGGACTTTGGAGTGCTCGGGAATTGCACCCACTACTCTTGTATCGCCGTCATCATAGTAGTCATACTCAGTTATAGGTTTGTAGGTGTATGACTTTATAGCCGGATTGATTTTATCAAATGGATCTACAGGTTTTGATTTGCGGAATATTATTTTTGCGGTTGTCAGTTGCACTTGTGGTGCCAATGTTGGAGGAATTTTCACACGACGAACTAAAAAAATGACAATTATATATGATATTGCTAAAGTAAAGAGAAGTTTCTATTGATTTAATTTCGTTAGATCAAATAAAACTACGACTTGCGTGTGGCAAATGTTAGGTGCTAGAAAACGTTTTGAATTTAAAATAAATGATTTTGAATTCTTACCTTTAGTATCAACATCTAATTGGTTTAGACTACTTTTGGTATTAGTTTCATAACTTTTTGAGGATCGATCTAAATAGGCTATAGTGGTGTAGGTACTATTATCGATTGGTTTTGGGGTCGCTCTTACTGGTGCATTTTGGATTACTTGTAAAGCCGTTGCAAAATCAGTCAAGTTATTTCTATTAGAATGGATTTCTTCCTGAGATTCCTGGTTGCTTGATTCTATGCTTTGGTCTTTCAATGCGGTTGTCGTCAGTGGAGTTGTGCTTGTTGATAAAAAGTGCTTCCTGGTTACAAGACGGAAACGACTGTGTCCTCTTGTTGGCCTCGATGTGGTGGTCGCTAAAATATACAAAAATGTAAATATATTATGTATAGTTTGTTAGGATACCAAAAATAAAATGGAAGCGAAGACATTGTTTTGAATTGTCCGAGCAGTCGTTATGTATTTTATGCTATCAGTGCAAAAGTGGGCGACGCTATTATATAACTATTATTAAGAATATAAAAATATGATGTTGTAATATGTTGAAAATAAAGTTGAATATTTTTATTGGGAAAAATCATGTACGGTTATTTTTATTAATCTCGGTTAATATATAGCACTATGCTTCATATAAGGCACGTATCGCAAAAGTGGACTAATGCTCAAATTTAAAAAATATGTTTTTTAACATATAATTTAATATTAATAATAATAATAATATTTGACAAATACGTAATGGTAACAGTGAATGGAACATTTTATCTCGGCCAAAAAATGGATTCTCTACATTTTCGTGCCATGTTTTTTTACGATTTTCGACGTGAATTAACTCAACAGTAGTATATATAAATATATATATATATATATATATATATATATATATATATATATATAAGCAACATTTTTATTAAACTCAGGTGCACAGTTACGCAGTTATAATATTATATATAGTGTAGTAGTTATTATATATATATATATATATATATATATATATATAAGCAACATTTTTATTAAACTCAGGTGCACAGTTACACAGTTATATATAAGTGTCTGTATAAGTTAATCATATAATTGAATACGAATTGTACGTTTAATTTCACGTGGTATAAATACATGTTCGTATGGCGGCCATTTGAAAGGTTAACAAGAAATTATTGATTTAATTTATTGCTGTTGATGTTTATATCGAGACATTAAATTAATTTTATTTCGGAATTGACTTTGAAAAGAAATGGCATATTTTGGCACATAAATCTAATTAATTTTAAAATCAGCTGAAAAAGTAAAATTGTATGTTATTCTTCACCCGAAAATGATATTACTTTATCATACAAAGCATGGAGCAAGTATTAAATCGTGTTAATATTGTTTTTGAGAATATGCATGCAATTGACATAGTGAAAAAGTTAGAACTACCAAATGAGAAATGTCATAACATTCACGTATCGTCAAATAAAAAAATCACCTCCACACAATGTTTCTTTGTGTGGCCAAAATGTGGAAATTGCTGTTTTGAGCTTTACTTTTAAGCCTTTAAAAAATAAATCATATTTTCGGAATATGGAAATATAAAACGATGATCAACTTGCTTGAATCGGGGACATTAGTGTATTAAAATACTATTAGAGTGCCAGTGAATTACGATTAAAAGGGATCACGATTTCACATTAATTTTTATCGTCTTACAACATCTCTGTTAGAATGGAGAATGTATACTGCAAACAATTTATGAAGCAAGTACTGTTTCTCATTAATTGTGTTATATCCCTATTCGGGATTGAAAGCAGTTGCAGTACTATGGTGACAATAAAATTTGTAGCGTATCGTTATGATTATAATTTAATTCAGTTTAATTATGATTAATAATTTATTTTACGATGTATTAAACGCTAATAGCGGATTTTCAAATGTTTATTAGAAAGTACATTTACAAAATAACAACAATATTCTACAGCAGAGCCGTACCGAGGATTTTGTAAACAGAGCTGTTATGTTGTGGGCATCGAACACAAATCGTCCCTTGCCAAAGTGACGTAACTGCAAGATAGTTGCAGTTACGTCACTTTGGGTTTTGGAGTTTTCCAGTAATAGTCAAGTTAAATAGTAGGTTTTCAAAATAAAAAAAAGCGGACTAATAGGTTAAATATGCAATAATATAATATTCAGTTTTTCCTTTTTATTGACAAGACAAATATCATTTAATTTGTTTGTAATGGTCTAAAATTACCTAGGGTTATTTGCAACGCTAGAAAAATGCAAATTTATGGAGCTGTACTTTATTAAACAAAAGTATAATTGAAAATTGTCAAACCAACTTTCGTTAAATCCAGTTTTCTTAAAATTAGCAAATTCCAGATATGGTACTTTAGCTTTGTACCGACGATGTGGACAAATAATAAGCAAGTCAATTTAAAATTAATTTGTTATCGCTAATGGATCTTCAAGTAACAATATAAATTAGCATACATAAAAGGCGACATTAAAATCATTAATTCTTGAGAAACGGTGAAAGTTGGATACATCACATTATAAATTTATAATTCAAGAAAGTATAAATTAAACTATTTGTTTCGTACGACTTCATTTAATTGCAACGGTTCGGCTATGTTAACCATTTCAATATTATACTTATTTAATAATAGACGTCTTATTAAATAAGTATAATATTTAAATCATTTTTGCAATAATTCATTTTAAAGAATAAATAAAACTATATTTTGTATCCATTTATTCTCAAGACCTATGGAAGCAATATATTGTGTAAAAAACTCAAATAAAGTTGAAATAAATAAATTATAAAAATATTGGGAACCGGTGAAGGGCAGTGAACGTTCTTTTTTAACAATCAATGGTTCGCTCATTTATTTCGAGCATCATCAGGATATATATATATATATATATATATATATATATATATATACATATATATATATATATATATATATATATATATATATAGAGAGAGAGAGAGAGAGAGAGAGAGAGATATTTAAAACTAGCAATATATAGATCACGACGAGTGAGAGAACCAATACGAGGGCTGCTTATGTATTGAGAATGAATAACAGTTCTGTTTATGTATCTATAAAAAATGTCAAACTTTGCGATGGCGCAGTCGGGTTGCACCTAGCAACACCTTCTTCTTTGGGTACCTTCTCCATTACTGAAGGTTGGCAACAATCATGCCAAATTCCGCAAGGCCTTGTGACGCTCTGAACAATGAGTGGGAGTCCAGTTCCTTATGTTCTTTAACCAGGAGCATTTCCTTCGTCCTGGACTACGGCGATCCTCTATCTTGCCCTCCATTATTAATTTTAGAAGGCTATATTTTATACTTCTGAAGATATGTCCTAGGTACGCTGTCTTACGTTTCTTCAAAGTAGCCAATAGTTCTCTGTCTCTGTCTATGCGTCTAAGAACCTCATTATTCGTGATATGCTCCACCCAAGATATTCTCTGTATTCTTGGAAAGATCCACATCTCAAAAGCTTCTACTCTGTTCATAGTATTGATCTTCAACGTCCAAGCCTCAACACCATACAACAGTACCGAGTGAATGTAGCACTTAACGAACCGGTATCTTAGTTTCAGGTTTAGGCTTCTCTCGCAAAATACTTTTCTCATCTTAAGGAACGTTATTCTGGCTATTTCTATGCGTGTTCCTACTTCCAGATCTGGATCCAGGTCTTCGGCGATCCAGCTGCCCAAGTATTTAAATTTAGCGACCTGCTCTATTTGCTTATTGTATACTTGCAAATTGGCTTGAATATCTGGTGTTGTACTGATAATCATTATTTTCGTTTTGGCCGTATTTAATTTTAGCCCAAGCACATCACCTTCTGCTATTATTTGGTTCATCAAACGTTGTAGGGCCAGCAGTGCTGTCTCCAATTATAGCCGTATCGTCCGCATACCTGATGTTGTTCAATAATTCACCATTGATCTTGATTCCATCTGTAGAGCTTTCTAAGGCTTTCCGGAATATTTGCTCCGAGTAGATATTGAACAACAATGGTGATAGTACACAGCCCTGACGTACACCACGTTTAATAGGAATATCGCTGGTCGTATCGTCTTCGAGTCTTACTGCAGCAGTCTGGTGTTCGTACAATTTTTGTAGGAGATATTTTTTTGGTCGAGGCCTTTGGTCATCAGAATGTTAATTAGGACGTCGTGTTTTAAACAGTCAAATATCTTTACATAATCAATAAACCAGATGTACACGTCCTTCCTTTGGTCTCTACATTTTTGCATGAGAACTGACAGCCCAAACAACGCTTCTCTTGTTACCAGTCCATCTCTAAAACCGAACTGTTCCTTGCCTAGGTCTTCTTCGCATTTCTTACGTATTCTATCATGTAGGATTTTTAGGAATACATTTAATACTTGGCTCATCAAGCTTATCAGTCGGAATTGATCTCACTTATTTGCGTTTGATTTCTTTGGTAGGTCTATGAATACTGATTTTAGCCAGTCTTTAGCGGTATGTATGCGGATTCATATACTTTGTTGAAGAAGTTTACAAGAATGTCAGTATTATCCTCTTGTATAAGCTTTAGGATTTCTATGTAAATGTCCGGTCCTGTAGCTTTACCTGATTTGGTGGATTTTATAGCTTTAATAACTTCTGATTTCATGATGTTCGGGCCAGTGTCTCCATCTTGATTTGGATGTGGTAAATTAGTTTCGCCATCGAACAAATTTTTGATATACTTTGTCCACTCTTGTTTCAGTTCTTCTTTATTTGTCAAAAGTTGATTGTCCTCATTTACTATTCTGGATGCTAGATGGCTTCTGGCATTTCCAGCTATTTCTTTCACCTTTTTGTGGAGGTTGAACAGATCGTGTTTGTCTTCAATTTCTTGGCATCTTTCTTCCATCTATTTTTCTTTAGCTTTTCTAATGTTTCTTCTTATGTTTGAGTACAGTTCATTGTATTTCTGCTGATCCACATTTTTGTATTTTCTTCGTTTATCCATTAAATTCATGATTTCTTCTGTCATCCACTGCTTTCGTTTATTAGTCTTTGGTGCTTTCAATGTTTCTTGAATATTTTTAAATATTTCCGTAAGTTGATGGCAGTATGGGCCTCAACCGTTTGCTCTTCTGACGAACGTCTTTTTTAGTTCAGTGTTGAGCTTCGTCGTTAATTTCTCTTGCAGGTTTGGATCTTTGAGTGCCTCCATGTGTCCAGTGTCTAATTATTTTACGCTTTATCTTTTTAAGGCGAAATCTTACTTGAGCTATTACGGGGTTATGATCTGACCCAATGTCCGCCCCCGGATACGTTCTTACTCTATGTACACCATTGCGATATCTTTTGTCGTTAGTATAAAGTCTATTTGATTTCGTATTATGTGGTGTGGCTGATGTTGTAGAGATGTCCAAGTGTAGAGTCGTCTATTAGGTAATTGGAATCAAGTGTTACTAATCATAAGGTTCTCTTCTTGGCAGAATTGCACCAGCAAGTCGCCTCTGTCATTTCTATCGCCTAGACCATGGTTACCAACAACATCAGCGACTCTTCCTTTGCCCACTTTCGCATTAAAATCTCCCATACTTATGGTAAATTCGTTTTTCTTCGTATATGATTTTAGTTCTTTTAATTGCGCATAGAAATCGGATATTTCTGACTCCGGTTTGTCAGCTGTTGGTGCATAGACTTGTATGATATTAATGTTTTTGGGGTTTGCTTTTAGTTGTAGTAGCATTGCTCTGTCCGAGTGCGGTACATAGTTCAAGACTGATTTGTTTGCGTTTTTGTCTAGTATTATTCCAACACCATTTGAGAGGTCTGCCAGATCGTTGCCAGAGAAATATACCGTAGAGTCGTCTATACAGGTTTTTCCCGCACCAGGCCACCTCAACTCACTAATTCCCAGAACGTTGATATCTAGTCTTCTCATCTCTTTGTTTGTATTATGTATTTTTCCGGACATGTACATACTTCGTGCATTTCATGTCCCGATTATTATAGGAATTTCTCCATTAGTTTCCACTTTCGGGTGGGTTCTATCCTTTTTCATCGCGGGTATTCTTCGCTCCCCTTGACTATTTAAGGTCTGCCACGGACTAGGGGCCAGCTCTATTTGGTTTCTCGTCATGATTGTATGTCTTGAAAGCAACACCAGTGTTTCCAATTATATTATAGAGCAACCCTCGTATCACATGTTAAAATCTCTATGACTATATCATCACATTAGGTCTGTGAAGGGTGCATTGCACACAGTCTAGGGGCGGGGGCTTTACTCACAGTTGTGAAAAAAGTGAAATGTATCACAATAATTAAAATAGAAGTTTTTATTAGGTAAATATGCCTAATTATTAATTCTAAAACATTTATTGTTGTTTCTAACTATTCTCGATATTTTTAACAAAAAATACACTTAATGGAAGACAAATGTATTTTTTGAAAAATTGACAAGTGTCATTTATATCTGGGCACTTCTTTTTTCTACAAAAACACTTATAAATAAGAATTTAGTAAACAATTTCGTCAACGTTTACCTGATTTGGTGGATTTTATAGCTTTAATAACTTCTGATGTAATGATGTTCGGGCCAGTGTTTCCACCTTGATTTGGATGTGGTAAATTAGTTTCGCCATCGAACACATTTTTGATATACTTTGTCCACTCTTGTTTCAGTTCTTCTTTATTTGTCAAAAGATGATTGTCCTCATTTACTATTCTTTAGCACTCTTTTTTTTACAAAAACACTTATAATAAATA
The DNA here is from genome assembly GCA_963942505.1 of Lordithon lunulatus. Classification (NCBI taxonomy): domain Eukaryota; kingdom Metazoa; phylum Arthropoda; class Insecta; order Coleoptera; family Staphylinidae; genus Lordithon; species Lordithon lunulatus. The sequence continues at coordinate 16,070,093 of OZ012666.1, forward strand.
AGAATTTAGTAAACAATTTCGTAAACGTATTTTTTTAATAACAATGGATAATTAAAAACCTCAAATATTATAAAAATAGTACAACTAACCTCATAGGAGGAAAGTTAAACTCCATCTGCCGGCACCACCAAATTTGATATTTCTTTTAAGAAATCATGTCTATACAAAAATATACATTAATAATTATGATACGTATCATAAAGTAATGTGCACTGACCACATCAGAGATAAAATGTAATTTTGAACTTTTTCATCTAGTCGATTATGTAAGTTCATTACATAACACATTCTCGGCTAATATGGAAGATCATTTGTACAATGAAGTCTTCTATCGAATAATGTATTATTGTTTATGAATTATTGGACCAAAGCCAAACTTCCGCTCGCTTATGAATAATACTGTATTAGCCATTTTCCACTAATTAAGAAAATAAGTAGAGAAAGTAATTTAAGCATATTTTAGAATAATTATTCAATTACATATACAAGGATTCCGTATTGTATCCTAAGTGTCCCACTTTATATGTTATACCGACAAGAAAATGTACTAAATACTATTTTTTAAAACTAATTAGTTTATTATAAAATATATAATATAATATAAAAACCAAGTCAATATTTGAACAGATCTGTCGTAAATATTGGATTGAATCGGCGTCTGCTTTGTGATAATCATAAAATGAATTTTTCTTTCTTTATTTTTTATCACTTTTTTATATTTATTTATTGCTATTTTTGCGAATATTTTCGACTAAGCTCGAGCCATTTATCAAGCTAATCCTATGATAAAGTGACCTATACCTATTTATACATAAAAAACGTCTATCTTTATAGGGCTATCAGCTGTGAGGTTTTTCCGCCGGTCAAGGGAGAAGCTCAGTGTTTAATCACAGAAAACCCGTGAAAATCTGTAAAAACCCGTAAAATTCGCCCCGATGGGGTTCGAACTCAGGCTCCCCAATGCTCAATATGAGACAGACGACGCCTGTAAGTAATCGGCCACTGAGCTGGGTTATTTATACATATTTGTCAAATATTGTAAAAACCCAAACGTGACCGACGTCGTTTACAAAGTTGTCTGCTCACCGTGGGCATTTAATAATAGTGCTATTATGCCCTTAAATACCCAGATTAAATAGATCATACAAAAATATACGTATTTTAGGGGAGTTGCACACAGCCACAACCAACATATCTGTACATACATAAATGAAAACAAAAGCAAAATCAAACATAAAAGCAAAGATAAGGAAAAATTCGTTTTATTTATTAATTAGACCTATCGAATATGTTTTTGTGTGCTGTCATTATGAAAGTGAGGGCCGTGGATTCGGGTTTCCTGTCAAAAGTTAGGCCTTTTTATATATTTAAATTTATAATTTAAAGAATTTATATAGTATTTTGAATAAATTGTATGCCTAAAAGCAATGGGGGCATTTCATTTCCTAGTTTATAATAAATTATTTAAATGATTGAACATATGAGAAATAATAATAATAATAAAGTGTCTTTATTTTCTTTTCAATTACAAATTAACAGTTTGACATTAGAACAATACAATATTGAAAAAGAAAACGGCGGTTTTCAGGTGATAGTACATCTTACACAAGATGGACAATCTCTACTTTTCAAAACAACCTTGCTTATTATAACCATTTTTAAACGTTCTGTGATATTACGAAAAGTTCGTAGTCATAAATCTGAAACCTGTCTCAATTTAATATCATCATTAAGAATCAGTAATTATTCGTAGTCATTACACTATACTACCATTTTTTGCATAATTACTAAGAAAGCAATTTCAATATAACATTCCTGAAATTATAGCTAACACAATTAAAACTATTTCTACCTAGTAATTATTAATAAAGGCCATAATGACTGTTGATTCTGCACCATATTATTATTAAAATAATGGAAAAGTAAATGCTTTCTAATAAATAAATAAAACGAATTTTTCTTTGTTTTTTATCACTTGTTTATTACTGTTTGCGAATATTTTCGGCTACGCTCTAGCCATTATCAAGCTAATCCGATGACTGACGAGCTGTGTAAAGTGTACCTGTATTTATACAACATTAAATTTTGTAAAAACCCCAAAAGAGACTGCCCTTAAAAAAAAAACCCAGATTGTAGAAAGCTCATAAAATACATATTTTTATTTTTTAAGGGCAGTCTCTTTTGGGGTTTTTACAAAATTTAATGTTGTATAAATACAGGTACACTTTACACAGCTCGTCAGTCATCGGATTAGCTTGATAATGGCTAGAGCGTAGCCGAAAATATTCGCAAACAGTAATAAACAAGTGATAAAAAACAAAGAAAAATTCGTTTTATTTATTTATTATAATGAATTATCACAAAGTAGATGCCGATTCAATTCAATATTTAAATGCTTTCTTTCTTCTTTCTATAAAACGATATAAAATAGCTTTCCTTTATATATCCCTTCTAATATATTTCCGTTAAAAGCATGACATATTTTTCAGAATTAATATCATCAAGAATACGTACTTGCAGTAGTATCCGACTGAAACAGTGTTTTTCAGTAGAAACTGAAACCGACATCGAGTTGCGGATTTTAACTCAGTTTTAACTCATTTTTTTGTGATTGTTATACCTAATACAGGTCTTGTTTTTTTACAAAAAAAAATAGAATATAGTTCAGGGTTCTTTAAATTTTTGACTAAAACGGAAATTTTGGCCGTAAGACATCTTATGGCCGTAACTAGCCAAAACCACACCTTCGGTCGGACACAACTTAGCATGATATAAGTTTTTAAAATCACCTTATGCTATGATTGTACGCGCCGAGGTGAAATAAATTGATTGATTGATTAAAACTTAATTTCTTCAACCTTTCTGAAGATAAGCCATTCACAAGATTTAGACTATGTATTACATAAATATATTCTTTTTATATAAATCAAAGAAGTTTTAAAAACAAGTAAAGGTCGTTTTAGACAAGACAATTTCATAGTTCAAAAGTTGTTCAAGAAATGAATTCATATATCCTCCTCCCATGCAATTTGTCTTTGACAAATAGAACGCGTTATATTTTTCCATTCAATCAACCATCCAATTCATAATTTCAAATAATTTGCAGTATGATACGAGATAATTTAGATTTTCTCGCATCTTGACTAACTTTTGAGTCAAGAAATTGTCTAACACGATCTTAATGCATGATAAAATATAATATGGGCATCGGATGTTTGAAATAATAAATAAAATGAATTCATGGGACATTCTGCATGAGTACATCTAGTAAACGAGTTTTTTTTTTCATTGATTGATTTGATTCAAAAGTATACAACTTGGTAATATTTTCACTCATGCGTGAGCAATTCGAAACGTTATTGATATTAGACTAGTAATTTCATTTGTTTATTCAGCTCGAAAGTATGGCATACTTCCACATAAAATTTACTTTTTTTGTTAATGTAAAAATACGCCGTTTTGGCCAGTAGTCATGAAAACTATTAATTATCACAATTAATTACACAAAATACCAAAGTTATATCTATCTACTCAAATAAATTGAATTTGAATAACTGTATAATTTATTGCAAGAAATTTATTTAGGTAATTTCAGGAGAGTTAGTAGTTAAATGCTCGTTTGGAAATCAACAAATTTAATTCACTAATACCGAAATCTTATAGAGACTTGGATTGTGATGTCCACACATGCTTCATCGACTACCAGAAAGCATTTGATAACGTACAACACGACAAGCTTATGGAAATACTAAAAAACATAGGACTCGAAAACAGCGATCGAAGAGTCATCGGCAATTTATATTGGAATCAAACAACGTATTCAAGGGGAAATCTCAGAAGACATAAAAATCAAAAAAGGCGTCCGTCAGGGATGCGTGCTATCATCAATACTATTCAACCTATACTCTTTCAAGAAGCGCTAATAGACATAGACACTGGTATAAAGATGAACGGAGAGTACATCAACAATATTAGATACGTTGATGATACAGAAGTATTTGCGAACAACCTCGAAAATTTCTAGGAGCTGATGACCAGAATAGCGGAAACCAGTCAGAGATATGGACTCTCACTTAATATCAAGAAAACAAAATACATGATAATATCAAAAAACGCCAACCATCCTGGCCAACTAATAGTGAACGGTAAAGTTATCAAAAAGTACAAACATACACATATCTCGGAAAAACAATCAATAACAAATGGGACCACTCACTAGAAATGAAATTCCGAATAGAGAAGGCTAGAACTGCATTTCTCAAGATGACAAAATTATTCAAAACCCACGATCTATCCCTGAAAAAAAAATCAGATTACTAAAGTGTTACGTCCTACCCATACTCCTGTATGGGGTGGAATCGTGGACCTTAATAGAAGCGAGCTGCAAAAAACTAGAAGCATTCGAAATGTGGCTGTACCGACGCATCTTGAAAATCTCTTGGACAGAGCACGTGACCAACAAAGATGTCCTCGAAAGAATTGGCAAGGAGAGAGAACTCCTCCTAACGATAAAATCTCGAAAATTAGAATACTTGGGACATATTATGAGTAACTATCAAAGATACGGATTGTTACAACTGATCCTGCAAGGCAGAGTAGAAGGAAAGAGAGGACCAGGCCATCTTGGCTAAAAAACCTGCGTACATGGTTCAACGCAACAACGGTGGGCCTCTTCAGAGCCGCGGCCAACAAAGTCAAAATCGCAATGATAATCGCTAACATCCGGAACGGATAGGCACCATAAGAAGAAGAAGAATACCGAAATGTATACAGAGTCAATTGCATTACAAAACTATTTCAGGAATTATTGATTCATGGAGCAGCAGTATTAATTCGCGAATCTATATTAAATATCATTAGAATTAAATGTTCAATAGCTAAAAGATACGAATTTTTTGTTTGGGTTAATATTAGGCGCTGAAAAACGCTCCTTTATACATTGAGTTGTCAAGTTATAACTTCTTTCACTAGAATTTACTGTATTTGTTACAAATCTGTAACTTGCTACCGACATTCGGGTCCTTATGCGATGTGTTAGTGTATGTGCATGTAAGTATTACAACTTGCTAATTCAGAAAATTTTAAAACGACGCATACGATCAAGAAATCCTGTTCCATATTCAAGAAACGAATTAAGAATTTCAGCACAAGAGGAATGGGATGCAATACCTCAAGATTTTAATCAAAATGTTCTTGGTGTCACGCCTAGAAGAATACAAGCAGTTATTAGAGCTCGAGGATGCAATACACGATATTGACAATCATATTCCTATGAGAATTGCAGCACAAGAGGAATGAGATACAATACCTCAAGATTATAATCAAAATCTTCTTGGTATCATGTCTAGAAGGTACATGCAGTTATTAGAGCTCGAGGAATACACGATAATGACAATCATATTCCTATGAAATTGCTTAAAAATCAGTAACTTAATACCTGGCTTCAAATTCGTATGCGTTTATAAATATAAAAACTATTTTGCCGAATATTGTTATATTCAACTTAATGGTTTTAAGTTAACTTGTAAAATAAAATCCTTTCTTTAATATGAGCTCTTTAGTTTATTTAAATATTTTTTAGTAAATCGAAATTTTGGTAAATCACAAATATGCTATAATTTTGTTGTTTGAGTGTATATCATGATAAATGCCGTAACTTCCAAAGTTTTTGTGATAAATACATTTTAAAGATTGCAATATTTCCAGTAGTTTTACCAATAATGTTATCTAATTTTTTTAAATAATAATTATGTTTATTCTAAACGCAAAAAAAGGATTAGCGTTAAAATATACATAAAAATCATCAAAATCAAAATCAAAATCTGAAAATTCATTTTGAAATTCACGACACTTGTCATCTCACAGTGCGATATTATATTTATTGATGCACGGTTTTTTTCATAATTTATTTCGACATTTTTGAGGCTACATTTTATGTTTTGCAACACGTTTTTTTTTCATAACAATGACATTTAATTTATAAATGTAAGCAATTTCACGAAATATAATAAAACCCCTGTAATAATAGAAAGTACTTACATTACTGGGCAAATTTGATGTGCATAAAATGTAAATAAATATAAAATTTGCAACCTTGGCCGGTTTCGGCAATTAGCCTGGAGCACCCACTGAAACCAGTTTCCCCTCTCGATCGAATTTAATTGAAAATCTTACCTCGATTTGTTAACGTGCTGGTAACGGTAGTAGAAGGTGTCGCAAGCCTTCTCCGCGTAGTTCTCGTTCTGAGTGCCGCACGTGTGCTTGTTGTCGTGCTCGTGGGCGGTTGGATTGTGCTGCGCCTAAATTCCGGACGAAACCTTGATGTCGTTCTTCGAGAAGTCTACAAAACAAGAAAATGTGATAATTGGTCATTATTTCGAGTGTTCTATAATTTACTATTAGATATAATTTTTTGTAATACAGTGTTATTTACAGGGATTATGCGATACAGTCAAACTTACATTGTGCAATATATACTGAGTTGTGGAGGCTTTTACCACGTGATAATTCATTTCTAAGGGTAAAATAATCTTAAAAATTACAAAAATATTCCTTATATTGTAATTAATTACAGTTTTAAATTTTTATAGTTTAGCAATGTTTAGTTGTACTGCAAAATTATTATGAACCCTATATTGTATAGGGTTCATAATAATTTACTACTGCTATCAAATTTTGAAATAAGAAAAAGAGATTGCAAGTAGCGTAAATACCAATATGTAGTTTGTGTCTGCATCGAAAACGATATAAGAAACTAGATAATGTCATACGGGCTTAACAGAATGTTGGACAATTAGGATATATTTTTATTAATGATATAAAATGTATGATTCTAGTAAATTCTAGTGATATAAGTTATATTTATAACTTTTAGGTATATATTGTATAATGAATAATCATTAATATAACTCTAAACTTAATCAATTCACAAACGTTATACGCTTTAGATAATAACAGGGTAATCAATAATAATAGGAATATATTCTGATATATTCCGATCATTTCTGATTGCCACTTTATTATCTAAATGCCCTGCCTTAGAAACCTTAAAACTAATTTTGTGAATCCTTAAACGTATTTAAAAAGTAATTCATTATATGTGCCGGTGATTATGAAAGTGGTCTAAGTCTTATACATTACGATTAGAGATATTTAAAGGTTTGACTTAAATGAATACATTTGTATACTGTAGGTATAATACAATATTTTTGAACCTATTTAGCCTTGCGAAGTAAAAAAAAAATTATGTCTGCGATATTTTGTGTGTAGCTTAGAATTAACTAAGGTTTTTAAAGCTTGAAGTGACTCAGTCTACGTCAAAATAAACTATCTGACTTTTTGAATGACACAAAAAAACAATAAAAAAACGACTAAATTTTTAAGTAAGTCAGATTACGGTAAGTTAAAACATGCAACAAATAACTTTTTTTTTAGATTTTTTAATTAGGCCACTATCATAGAGGTCTACGTAAAAATAAAACTCAAAAAATTTAGTTATTTTGCATTTTGATTGTTTATACTACGGTGCATATTATGTTTCTATTGAAAAAGCTGGTAATATGATTAATTTTATTTGTGTTGCATTCAGATTTACAATCACTAGTATATAAGAACATTTAAAAATTTAACAACTTATATAAAGATACATTTGAATGCAACCTTCATATTAAAATTCATGAAATATTAATATCACTATTTCTTTTTTCCTTTTATTTATACAGACGATTAGGTATTTCCAGGATGTTATAATGTAATTACATATATAATCAATCTTTATTTGGCTATCGACTCATACATGGGTCTTTCCACCCTTGTAATTACATTATTTTAAATGGATTTTTTTAATCTACTCATAATAAATTAATGCATGTAGTTTTCATTATTTGGACTGTAAGTTTAACTTTCACTTTAGATTGTCTGAAAAAAAGTATATGCTAAGTTAACTATATTATATTACAATTGTCAACAATGTATTTCCCAAATAAATCATTCTTATTGGTGTTTTATTTATTTACCGCAACCGCTGTAATAAAAACGATTCCATAAACGTCCACTATTTCTATTGCGCAAACAACTATTAAGGCGTGGTGTGGTTGTGCACAACACATAAATACAAATTCTTGTGCGATTATAAAGATCAATCTCCGTTAGAGGACATTTCCAATTACTTCGCACGCAACGTGCCTTTGACATTTAGCACAAATACATCTTCAGCATTCCACCATCTGCTTGCTCATTAGATTGTATAGTGAAAGTCTTCACAAATAACAAATGTTTGGATAATAAATATAAATAAAAGAGAGTCAAATGGTTAACGTATAAATATATTTAACATAAATAGTCAATAATTAAACATTTTACATAACTGGCCGAACAAAACATGCGATTACATAAAGGGTGTTAGGTAACAAATGCGATAAAGAGTAATGTAAGCATGGCACACAGTTTTTTTATGAAGAGAATTGTACATGCAATGAATAAAATATAAGCTAACATAGATACATACAAGTATAAGACATTGTGCAATATGTAAGTGTATTGTATATAGCAGGCACGACTTATCGCAATTAATTTGGTAGGCTATAAAGGTGAGTTTATACTGAAATAAAATAGCAAATAATAAATAAAATGTGTAATAAGTCATCAGTTATGAGAGTCTATCAAATCTAAAGATAGTAGTAATAGTTTGTGCAACGTTTATAAGCCGATATAAAATAAAAAATAATAAATAAAGTAAGGATTCAATTCACAGGGTTATATCCCATAATATTGTTTTTTTTTGTTGAACTAAATTGTGCTATATTCTTATTTTGTAAGCATAAATTGTCCAAAATAATCTTTATTTCCAGTGGTCACTTTTTCTTATTTGTTATAAAAAACGTCTATATGTGTAGGGCTATCAGCCGTGAGGCTTATCCGCCAGTCAAGGGAGTAGCACAGAGTTTAATCACATAATACATCTGAAAAACTTTAAAATGGGCGGGGGCTAATTTTCACGAATTATCGTGAAGATTCGCCACGATGGGGTGCGAACTCGGGGAGACCTGAGTTCGAACCCCATCGTGCCGAATCTTCACGGTAATTCGTGAATGCTCGAGACGCCGCCTCTAACCATTGATCTGGGTTATTTTTTTTATATAATTTCTTATTTTATATTTTATGTCAGAACAAATCCATCAACTATAGTTTTAAAGATAATGATTTATGCCGACATAAAATATGCAATAGAAATTATATAACAAATAAGACAAATAAACTATGAATTGAAATAATCCTTATTTTGGGCATAAAATAAGAAATAGTTAATAAAGTTAGGAATCAATTCAGAGAATCATTTGCCATAATATTATTTATGGCAGAAATTGTTAACCATATTGCCATCATATAAATTATACCATATTATTATTTTGCTGGCAGAAACAATATTTTCTATTTGTATAAAAAATGGTTTGAATATTTTTCCCTATTTGCAGAGCTATTTTCATAAATTTTAAGTAATTTTCATTAGCATAAGTTTTTTGTTTTTTAATTTAAAAAAAATTATTTTGCTGTCAGAAATTGTTATAAATTATCCTTATTTTCGTTGATATACTGTTTGTGTTTGTGTGTATTTGTTAAAAAAAACGGAAATCCACCATCTTTAAATTAAAAAACTTAAATATTTATTGAAACATTTTATATTTGTATAAAAAGTGGTTTGAACATTATTCCTTATTTGCAGAGCTATTTTCATAAATTTTAAACAATTTTCATTAGCATACGTTTTTTGTTTTATAATATTTAAAAAAAAAAACAGCTCTACAAATATAAAAAGTCATTGAATATCTGTGAAATTTTGTCTATGAATAAGGTAATATAAATATGCGATTTAACCCTTTCAGTTCTGAATTTTTAAATTTTTAAATATCTTTTTTTGTTATTAATTATTACGCTTATTCACACACATTAAAATTCAAAAGATTTTAAAACTGCACATGAATTTTCTTTAAAATTCCTTGTTGTAATGAAATCTAGTGATTGCAGTGAAGAGCATACATATGGAAGTAGAGGCCTGTAAATGTTATGGTGGCAAATGGGATGGCAGGACCGAAAAGGTTAAGTAAAGTGAATATATTTCAATAAATATATTACAACTATGGTAGTGTTGTCATATTCTATTGTTTTATATTTATAGTTTTCTCATAGTCGTTGTATTTTGCAGACCCAATCTAGTTAAATGTTTAATTTATCCTCACTGATATTGACGTTATTTATGTTCACGCCTATAAAGGTTTAAGTTTATTTTCTAACTACACAACTACCGTGATGTTTAGGATATATTTCGTTTATGTAATAATCATAATAAATGCTTTTTTTCCCCAGTTTGTCAATACATACAATATACAAATATTAATAATAAGATATCCATATAAAAATGATTCTATAGATCATTATTTATTTATTGTTACTATGTTATTTGATGTCAGCATAAACCCACCTTTTGACGTGACATAAACTATTGATATCTTTGAATTTCATAACAGCTCGTAATTTCATGTTTTTATGGTAACGTTGTTTTATATATCAAAATCTTGAATCACTCATTATATACTGACTTGGAGTTCTATAAGTAATCTGCTTTTATACAAGACAGCTTAATGTAATAATACAAAAGTTTGATAACTCTACCAATTGTAATAGCCACCAGCCGATACTACACTACAATATTATATCATGCAGAAATATTACTTAAGATCGTTTTAGACAATACAATTTCTTAGCTCAAAAGTTGTTCAATAAATGAATTCATATATCCTCCTCCCATACAATTTGTCCTTGACAAATAGAACGCGTTATATTTTACCATTCGATCTACCATCCAATTCAATATTTCAAATAATTTGCTGTATGATATGAGACAATTTAGATTGTCTCGCATCTTGACTTTTGTCAAGAATTTATCTTGTCTAAAACGACCTTTACTACGAAGTGGTAACAAATTAAATTATAATAGTTTATATTTATTTTAAAACAGCTTGGTCCATAATAAATCATATCATTCGTACCATATGGACATATAATTGATTCAATACAACGATAGTGACTTTTATATGTTTTCGGTCACATTTATTTTACTGAAAATTCTTTAATAAAACCTATCTACATTGCTTTTATGTAGATAGATTTTATTAAAAAAAATTATTAGACTTGAAAAGTAAGTGAATTATTATGGATGGATCATCCTGCATACTGGCTTATTTTATTGTCAAATTACGGGTGGCCATTATATTATTAATTCACCCTTCATATATATATATATATATATATATATATATATATATATATATATATATATAACCTTCCGCAGATAACCAACAGCAGCTGTATTAATGGCAATTGTACCAGTCTATATTCAGTTGGTAATTGAATGAAAGTGTTTCAGTACGTTAGTTATCAAATATGAGTAAAGAACATACATAGTTGCTAACTACCGTATGAAATCACTTTCTATCAATAAGTAAGGCAGACAAAAGAGAAATGCCTTAAAAAATATTTCGTGTTTTACAAAAGTACACAGATTATTAAATATCTGTGTACTTATGTAAAACAGGATAATATAAAATTTACTAGAACTTGATTTGCAGTAATATACATGAATTTGACCACACTAGGAATATATAATACCTCTTGCTATTTGCATTCTATACTGATTTTAGTTGTTCATATTCATCATATAATTAAAGAATAATTATACAATTTCAGATTTACTAGATCAAATGGTAAAGTCTATTAATAATTGTTTGATAATCCTTAAAGATCCTATCCACTAAATCCGAGCGGATTCTTTGCGGATTTGTACTGGCTAACTGGGGTGACTTATAAAATCCAAATTTTATGGAATCTTTTGTTTATACTTGCGAACCACAGCAAAAAAAATGTAATATAAATATTTCTATAGCCGTTGCTATATCGCACTGTGAGATTACAAATTACAAAAACAGTTTTTGAGGTAAACACAATTTAAAGATTGCAGTAGTAGTAATGTTATCTATTTTTTTTAAACATAATAATTTGGTTTATTCTAACTGCAATAAATGGATTAAAGGAACGTTAAAATATTCAATAGAATCAGCAAAACAAAAATGAAAACCTGAAAATTCACTTGTCATATCATAGTGCGATTATTGTATGCTGTAACGTAAATTAATGATTTCGAACCTATTTCAGTGTCGGTTTTAAATTTAAAGTGGCACAGTTTATTATATCAAAATATATCAAAATATATCAAAATATATCAAAATATATCAAAATATATCAAAATATATCAAAATATATCAAAATATATCAAAATATATCAAAATATATCAAAATATATCAAAATATATCAAAATATATCAAAATATATCAAAATATATCAAAATATATCAAAATATATCAAAATATATCAAAATATATCAAAATATATCAAAATATATCAAAATGTATCAAAATATATCAAAATATATCAAAATATATCAAAATATATCAAAATATATCAAAATATATCAAAATATATCAAAATATATCAAAATATATCAAAATATATCAAAATATATCAAAATATATCAAAATATATCAAAATATATCAAAATATATCAAAATATATCAAAATATATCAAAATATATCAAAATATATCAAAATATATCAAAATATATCAAAATATATCAAAATATATCAAAATATATCAAAATATATCAAAATATATCAAAATATATCAAAATATATCAAAATATATCAAAATATATCAAAATATATCAAAATATATCAAAATATATCAAAATATATCAAAATATATCAAAATATATCAAAATATATCAAAATATATCAAAATATATCAAAATATATCAAAATATATCAAAATATATCAAAATATATCAAAATATATCAAAATATATCAAAATATATCAAAATATATCAAAATATATCAAAATATATCAAAATATATCAAAATATATCAAAATATATCAAAATATATCAAAATATATCAAAATATATCAAAATATATCAAAATATATCAAAATATCAAAAATGACCTGATAAAAAAATTTGGAGTTTGCCACGATTCACATGTTTTCGTAAAATTACTTGTAGATAATACTTACAATCTTAACATTTTCTATCATTCTATACATCTGTATTTAGAGGTATAGAAGAACATCTTATCAGTACATTTATTTTACATTGTATTTAGTGTTATTTATCCATAATAAATTTAATAAATTTCAATTTATTGTGGATAATTATCTTAATTAAAAATGAACTTGGTGTTCTTTTAAAAACATATAACTTCTCTTACAATTGTTCTAGGGCAGGGGTAGCCAACAAGTCGATCGCAATGCCAATTTTGGTCTATCGCTCGTAATGTGTTTTCTATTATTTATCAAGTAGTCTTGATACTTAAACTTAACAAGAACAAATCAAGTATATGATAATAAACAAAGTATCTCGGCAAGAACCGACAATTACGGCATTTGGTACACAAATTGAGAAAGCAGATAACATCATATACTCTAATTTAAACAGCAACTGGCATATGAGCAAGGAAATCGGAATACGCATTGAGAAACTTTCTTTAAGTTAAAGGACCTCGTATGCGGTAGAAACATTAGTCTTCAACTGAAAATAGACCTTGAAGATGCTTGATATTCTCAGTACTATTGTACGGCGTCAAGAGCTGGACACCAACGGATATATTGCTACATTCTAACTTGGTGCCTTCGAGATGTGGGTTTATCGCAGGATGTTACACATACGCTGGGTAAACAAAGTGAGGAATCAAAAAGTCTTAATCCGCCTGTCTAAGGAGAAGGAAATTGTAAAGTCAATAAAGACGCTGAAACTGGAATACTTTGCCCGTGTGATGCGAGAACGATAAAACTTACTACACCTGATACAATACAAAGTAAAACAGTCGGAAGAAGTCACGATGTTCTTCTGTGACCTGGTGCTTACAGAAGAACATCGTGGTTTCGAAATATGAAGGATTGGTACCAAAACTCAACGACATTTCTGTTCAGAGCGGCCGGTAGCAATGTTATGAAAGTTAATATGGTAGCCAGAATGATGATGACCTACGTTCGGCAACGTACAACAAGAAGTCTGAACTTTATTTATAACATATACATAGTAGTGTACTGGAATAACGTGTTTCAGTATACCTATTGTTTTCAAAAAATTACACAATGTTTATAACATTCTGATAATTCATAAAAACAAAGTAACAATACCGTCAGTGGTATATGTTTAAGTTTTCAAATCTCTATGCGCATATTCGCAATATTCGAATTTTTTTGTATGGGCGATAAAAAACAGTATCCAGTATTCTGAATTTTGTTTATAACATATTAGTGTACTTGATTTTGAAAATTTTTATTATAAGCATTTCATTTAACGACATGGTAGAAACTATTTTTAGAAACAATTGTTTTGTCTATCTTTACCTATTACTATGAAACGCATCAGCTTTATTTATTATGATGTACTCTCGTGCGTAATAGCTTATAGATTAGTATATTGTTTTACCACTGTATTATTGGATAATATATATATATATATATATATATATATATATATATATATATATATATATATATATATTGAATATAATGAGTATATGATATTGAATTTTCTCTGTACTAACCACACATAATTGTTAAATAGAATAATCATTATTTATTGATTGTATCATTTACATACAATCAATAAATAATGTATATGTAATATATACTTTAATATAACAAATACCATTTATTATTAAGCTTAGGTGGAAGATTGGTGAGGTTAACAGCTCTAAACTGGAACATCGCCTTTTCTTCGCTCTCCTTAATTGATATTTATAAATCTATGTATTGCTACTACTAAATTCTTGGAAAATAAAGTCTCTTATTATTATTATTAATGTTATTATTATTAATATTAATATTTTGTTGAATTAATAAACACCATTTATATAGATATATATATATATATATATATATATATATATATATATATATATATATATATATATATATATATATATATATATTTCCAGGAAAGTCAAAGATTACCCATCCAAATAATGATATAACAATTTTATTTACATCTCTTTTTCAGAACTATGGACAGAAATGATTCAATATCAGATTATTAAATATTAGTTAAAATAATAAAGAAATAAGTGTATCGATAAATTATAATTGTAAGTATAATACATTTACTAAAATTAATAACATAATAAAATATTAGTGCCTAATAAAGATCACATACATATATCTAAACAATAAAACAACGATTAAAGTTGGCATGGCTTGATTAGAAAGTCACTTAGCGTTTTAAATCGATTATATTTTTACCGGCTATTATGCATATGGGTCGCATGTTAAATCATGCGTATTCTAAAACTGCCGTGCTTTCTACGTATATTTAAATAATTGCTAATTCTACGCTATCGAAATAAAAATTATAGCAAGCGTAAAACGATTTTTTAAAAGTGATTATATTGCTAACAAGATTTGCACTTTATAAATGGGTTAATTAAATAATGTTCTAAATATACATTTCAATTCCATTTCAGTTATGATTTAAAGTATTATTTTCTTATTGATTGTTTGAATTATAACTATCAGTATAAAATAGGCAAGATATTAAATCGAGACTCAAAATAGACACGTGGAACGTGTGAAGTCTGTACGAACCCGGAAAAACACAGAACATCATCCCTTTAAAAATGGGTTAGTTAAATAATGTTCTAAATATACATTTCAATTCCATTTTAGTTATGATTTAAAGTATTATTTTCTTATTGATTGTTTGAATTATAACCTATCAGTATAAAATAGGCAAGTCATTATAGATATAAAATTGAGACTCAAAATGGACACGTGCAACGTGTGAAACCTATACGAACCCGGAAAAACACAGAACATCATGAGGGAGAGATGATAAGACTACAAATCTCAGTACTGATATGGTATGATTTTAAGTATTATTTTCTAATTTGTTGTTTGAATTATAATCTAACAATTATTATAATTAATCTATATAATTATATTAGTATAAAATTGGCAAGTCTGTATTTTATCGGCATTACTATTTAATGTCTAGTCGGAGAGAATATTTAGAAAAGCAATGACCGACAAAAAAGTGAAGTAAATTTATAGTAGTCATAAACGATATGATACAGGCAAGAAGACCTATAGTGCTTGTTCGATACTGTCACTGAGGGGTATTGGTATTGGTATAAATATGTCAATCAATGATAGTAGTAAAGACAAATGTTCTAATAATAAGCAAACAGTAACAGCTGGCATAACGGAGATGAAAGACTGGAATAGGTTAATAAGATCAAGTACCTCGCATGTCAAATGAACAAGGAAGGAGACAATCAGGTCATAAATACAGTATAGCTTTCACGAAAATGAGCAATGTTGGAGTAGAGCAGGGGTGGCTCAAATACATAGGATGTATCATCACCGAGAACTGGATCCAGATAGAGAGGATGAAACAGCGCATACCAATAGCTATAATCAATTTTACAAATATGAAATCACTATTCTGTACTAATAATATAAACCAAAACCTAAGACAGATAATGGCTAAATGTTATGTGTGGTCAATGTGCTTTATGGAGTAAAAGTCTGGAAATTAAAAGTAGGTGCAGTGGCCGTCTAGAAGCATTTGACATGTGGATCCATAGAAGAAGGCTTGAAATATCATGGGTGGAACACGTCACAAAGGTAGTGCTGAGAAGAGCGAGTGTACATCGAGAACTACATACAACGATAATGGAAATTGGCATATCTTTGGAGGAAATAGATACCGAATGCTATAACTAATTATGAAGGGTGAGATAGTGGGAGGGAGAGGTATAGGAATACATACTGCATACAATGCCCCGAAAATCTTGCGAAAGGTGGAGAAGCGTTTGTAGTAGTGATCGTTAATGTCGGGGAGACGTGATACGACACAAGACACAAGAAGAAGATACAGCTATAGTAGTTTCAGATGAAAAAGTATTAAAATCCTTTCACAAAGGACAAGTATAGGTTATATTAGCCTCGAAATTGCAGGTTTATTGAAATTGTTCCAGATATTGAAACCAGTCGCTGGTTTTCGAGTAATTAATATATATATATATATATTATTGGTATTATATTCGAATTAACTTGCTCATGTCGATAACTAATATGCGCAAGTTAATTCGAATATACACAAACATAATTTATTGTCATTGAATTCACCGTAGCATCTAATTTTTACATGAGAAAAATGCATCAATTGACTAATTGTTGAAATCTTGCCCACGCCTTTAAAGTATTGTCATAAAAGATATTTGACACAAATAGCCAAGGGTAACTAATAAATGGTATAGATGTAGTGTGGGACATTATTGCAGAAGTCTTTTGTGAAAATGTAGGTAAAGTGATGCCCGATATTTAGCTAGAGTAATCAAGCCCTATGCATAATTCGTTTTTATAAAAAATAAATTTTAGTTGTATTGAAACTTATATCATTGTTTGTTACAATAACGGAAATAATTTACAATTTACACAGTCGATATTTTAGTTCTGACTTTAAAAATAATATCAATTTGGATTGGCTAAGTATACAAAATATGAGGACGTATTTTATTGTGAAAAAGACAATGTTCTGTTAAATCTTTGATTCAATTTTGTTGACAAATTTGTTTTGATCGCAATAATAACGTTTCAGTACATCAATAGATACAAATATATAGCTATAGGCTTCATCACATTTTATGAAACCGTTTAAGAATGAATTGGAAGGCATATATTACCCAATAGTTTTTCAAAATGTATGAATATTTGGTGGAAGACGAATAGCATTAACTAGCTATTTGTCTTCCATCAAATATTCATACATTTTGAAAAACTTATTATATTATATATTGATAAAATGTACAAATACAAACATTTAGGCTCATTCTTACCATGTCCGCTTAAATGTTAATCGACGGTTACGTGCTAACCAATGGTTAAAACGCATTGCTATACTCTTTTATGGTCAAAAGGCTAGTTAGCCGTTAGCACTTTAAACCTACGGGTCATGGTAGGAACGGAAGTGTTTTCTATTAAATATAAATGAAAGCGTAGTTTAAATACAAATATACTTTGCAAAGTAATAGATTTATTTCTATTATAGAATTATAATAGACCTGTACACTAAGTTTATACACAATGATCTAATTGAATGACAAGAGTTTCTTTCAGCAGTGACATTAAACTTCCGCTATAAGATAGTTATGGTTAGTTGCCTGTAGGGTAGCACAGTTACAAACACAATTGTGTTCCTTTGAGGTCAACCACTTATTCCATGAATCTATCATGCGTACAAATTGCAGGAAGTTGGATGGAGAATATTTGGCATTGGTGGCCTTCTGTACATAATTCTTCCTCATTAATTTTATGTATATAATTTAACTATGTTTATACCACAAAAATATTATAATATAATATCCAAAATCTTCCTAATATGTACATATTTATGAGCAACATTTAATTCCAGATAGGTTGTTCATAATACTAGTCTTAAACTGGGTAACAATATTATAATAAGGGAAAAACTGGTGGGAAGGCGGGGCAAAGACACAAAAGAAACTCCTTTTTAAGATCAATATATCGTGATTTGGTTCATCAGATTTTACTACAAGGAAACCAAACGTTACAGAATAAAAATATTATAGCATTAATGTATTAGCATAGCTATGCTTTTGAAGACACCAGAAATGAAATAGAGATAAAAGAAACGTCGCAAGGACCAAGAATAACAGCCGAAGAAGTAATGTATGCTATCAAGAACTTAAAAGATAGGAAGGCAATAGGACCAGACGAAATAGCAGTCGATATTCTTAAACTAATTCAGGAAGACAATATTAGCATCTTGGTAAATCTATATAATACCATCTATACGACTGAAATAATACTATAAGAATGGTTAAAATCTACATTCTTTTTATTACTAAAAAACACAACGCAAGGGAGTGCTCAGATTTTAGAACAATAAGCGTCATGAGTCACACATTAAAGGTTTTTGTAAAAATCATTCACAGGCGCATTCACAAGGAATTAGGAACAGATATCAGTGAGACACAGTTCGGATTTCGAAATAATCTAGGCACAAGAGAGGCTCTATTTGGAGTGAATGTGATAATCCAACGATGCCTCAATATAAACGTAGATTTATTTATAGGCTTCATCGACTACGAGAAAGCCTTCGATAAAGGTAAACATGATCGGTTAATGGAAATAGTACAGCAGAAGGGCATAGACTACAATAACGTCCGAATAATAAAAACTTTGTACTGGAATCAGAAAGCACAAATAAATGTTGAAGGACATAATTCTGAAGAATTGGATATCCGACGGGGAGTCCGCCAAGGATGCATACTATCACCGGTCCTATTTAATATGTACTCAGAATGCTTATTCAGAGAAGCCATCAATGATGACTCGGGTGGAGTAATCATAAACGGTCAAGTTATTAATAACATACGATACGCAGACGACACTGCGGTAATAGCAACATCTATCTGCTAGCTTCAGACAATGATGCAAGACATAAATACGACTAGCCAATGCTATGGACTCAAAATGAATTTGAAGAAAACTAAATTTATGGTTGTAAATAAAACCAATGTTAATAATATACCAGCAATACTAGTAAACAACACCACAATCGAAAGAGTTAGAAGCTACCAATATTTAGGAACACGTATTGAAAACAATAACGATCAAACCATAGAAGTGAACAAGCGTATAGAAATAGCAAGAGAATTTTTTTACAAATAGAAATCTCAATCTAGCCTTGAGAGTCCGAATAATTCGCTTTTACATTTTTCCAATACTACTGTTTGGGATGGAAGCATGGGCATTAAAGAAAAATAACATAAAAAAACTAGAGTCGTTTGAGATGTGGATATATCGCAGCATTTTCAAGATATCCTGGACGGGCCTAGTAAACAACGAAGAAGTCATGCGAAGAATGGATAAAGAAAAGGAACTGATCCTTACGATCAAAACACGAAAGCTAGAATACTTGGGACACACCACCCGGGGAGAGAGTTGCTCTATTCTCCAACTGATCATGCAAGGAAAAATGCAAGGAAGAAGAAGCATGGGGCGTCGCAGAACCTCATGGTTAAAGAAGCTTAGAGAATGGTACGGACAAACATCGGTCGGACTATTTAGAGCTGCAGCGTAAAAGATTAGAATCGCCATGATGATTGCCTACCTCCGATAGGAGACGACACCACAAGAAGAAGATGCTTTTGTAAGTATTGCTGTAATATTACAGCAATACTTAGTGTATTGGCACAGCTATGCTTTTGTAAGTATTGCTGTAATATTTTAAAATTATGTAACGTTTGGTTTAATCGTAGTAAATCGTAGAAAATCAGAGCGAAATATAGATCTTAAAAAGACGGAGTTTCTTAATTGTTTTTACACCGCCTCACCAACAGTTTCTTCCTAACTAGTTTTCGGAGAAAAACTACTCAGTAACTAACTAAGTATTATAATATTTGTACAATTTTCTACATTTATTTTGTCTTCATAAATATTTTCGCGTATTATACAGGGTGTTATCTAATTCGAGGGCAATCTATCAATCAATATTTAGGAAAGAAAAGACACCTAATCTTATACAGGATGTTATGTAATTGTAATCCCTTAAGTGGTGGTAGAGGTGAGTTAATCTAGCAAGAATTAGATTTTTTTATTTGCAAATTCGTCTTCGTTTGGTAACTGGAGGACTTTTAAGTTGACCAATGAGAACGTGCTTCTTATTTTCGACGAAAAAATAATCATATTGCTATTGTAGAAATCTCACTTTGACGTATATAAATCTTAATCAAATTCAGTAGAGGTCCGCTATATTTTTTATTTAATTTTGCGTCCAATTCATTGACCATAAAATTTTGCATTCAGTTGGCGAACAACATTCCATTGCACATGGCATACACCATTTTGCATGTATCACATATGAAATCTTCTCTGTAGTGGCAAACCATCGACATAATTCTTCAATTAGCTGTTTAGAAAATGTTTGCAGGACGTCCTTTAAAATTGTCCAGAATCCATTAACCGCAGGGTAAGATTAGAAAATAACCTTCTGTCCGAGAGTCTTCTATTCGGGAACCTTTCTACATATAATCTTACAGCAGCTACATTATTTTGTTGCAGTTCACCAAAAATTGATTGAGATTTATATACATCAGTGTTAGATTTTTATAATGGCAATGTGATTGTTTTTTTGTGTACAAAATGTGAAGCGGACTCTGATTCGTCTACTTAAATATCCTCCAGTTACCAAACGATGACGAATTAACAAATAAAAAAATCGAATTCTTGCTAGATTAACTCACCTCTACCACCACTTAAGGGATTGCTTTCCAATTACATAATATTCTGTATAACATTCGCGTCTTTTCGACAAATAGATAATATATATATATATATATATATATATATATATATATATATAATATATAATAAATTTAACATAAAAACAACTATTTGCAGATGTAATGCCTGTGTATCTATAATATAAAATGCTTAAGACGCATTGGAAAGCAACCAAGAAATATATAATTATTTTGTTGTAAAATATTTATTATAATATCGTATCCTGCATATAAATAAAAACATAACAGTAATTAGCAATCGAATCACTTTTAAAACATCATTACGACCGGTCAAACTTCACTTCACATACATCATTATTCGTATAATAACTTAAATTTTCTCATTTTAGAATCATCAGAAATCCCTCAATGAACATATCGATGTAAGTAACAACGTTTCATGCCTACATAAAATAGTAACATATACATGCAATTAAAATAAAATAAAAATTGACACCAAATATATACAATAAAATTAAAATATTAATAATAAAATATGTTTTCATTGGCTTGACTAGCATATTCATGCAGTGTGTGTATGTTTGTGGGTTAGTAACTATTCAAACGCTTTTTAGTGGTTTCTTCTGGAAGGTAACGGATATTGGGGCGATTTTAATAATTTCCGAACTGAGCGGACGCGTTATTTCAACCACATCGGCTTTCATAGTCAAGCCTTCATCAGGGAGTACCCTTATTGGGATAAAGTTAGCAGGGGCATCATGCGTTTCTTTACCAGTTCTACTGTCTTTGTTTTGATCTAGAATTTTTACGTTCACATATCTACTGTGTTCGGTGTCTAAAAGCTCATCATCATCGTATTTTAACGGTGAGTCTGTTCTGAATAGGCCTTCGAGGGATATTGTAGATACTTCGTTTGTGAAAAGAGGTTTGGGGGTGTTTGTCTTTACGTAAGATTTACTATCGATTGTTATTTGATTCGGAATGATTTCAACGTTTTTGGCGTTAATTATGTCTGGAATGCCTCGTATTTCATATTTTCTGTCCTCTCGGTGAATGGAGGATACTTCTACGTTGGGGCCGTTTATGTTAATTTCTGGTTTTATATTGGTTTCGTTTGTGTTGTTATTGCCGTCAACTATTTTTATAACTGTTACTCTGTTTATAGCACCGATATGATCTAAAACCGATTCGGTTTCATTGCGTCCATTTATTTCAACTATACGGTTTACTTCGATAATTTTCTCAACTTTATTGCTATTATTTGAATTGTTTGGTTCATCTTCTATAGCACTTGCAGTAGTTGGTGATGGTTCAGTTTCAGCAAATATATGATAGAAGGTAGTTGGGCGCTCAGTCGTTGTTTTTGCTGTTATAATTGTGGTTGGGTCCTCAGACGTTGTAGTATTTTCATTGAATAAAATTTCATTACTTAATGTAACTATTTCATCCGTCGTTGAAGCAGAGTCAGTGGTAAATTGATCAGATTCAGTTGTTGTATCTGGTATTAAAGTAGTGGTATGTTTTGTTTCTGTTGTTGGAAGCGTTACCGCGGGGTGAGGTGTGTTCATTTTTCTAGTTTTATTAAACAATTGTTTGTTTCTATTATTTAAAGCTTCAATATTAATATCTGTTAGGTTTTGAGTTGTTGTTAAAGGTGTTGTACTAGTGAAACGTTTATAACTTCCCCTAGTGGATGGTTTGCTACGTTTAGTAGTGCTGTCAAACGGACTGTTAATTTTCTTCCTTCTAGTAGTAGTATGTAATGGTCGTTTAGTACTATAACTGAAACTAGGTTTTTTATTTTTCAAATCCTCATCATATTCATCATCTTCATCTTCATATTCTTCATCATCATACTCCTCATCTTCATCACTTTGGTGATTATACTTCTCTGTTGGTTTACTATAATGCCCTCTATTGAATAGTGTACTTGAGCTTACATATGTTTTATGGGTAGTACTAGCATATATTGGTTTGGCATGCTCTTCCTCAATATCATCATCGTCGTATTCATATTCATCACCTCCATTTAGTTTCAAACGTGACCGCTCAGCTGTACGGTTAAATAATTTTTTGAAAGGTTTAACGGTGCCATAACCAACATCATCAAATTCTTCAAATCTTGTAGCTTCAGTCGATGGTCTAAATTTAATTGGTTTTCGAGAACGGGATTCGTAACGATTTAGAGTTTTAGTGCTTGCAACTGAGCCAGTTGTTGTGCTTCTAGCAGTTGTTAAACGTAACCTCAAGTCTAGTTTCGGGCGGGCTCCTGCCATTTTGTATATTTTATTGACATATGCTGGTGTTGAAGGTTTTTCTTCAGGAGTTAATGTTGTTTCCATTGTTTCAGTACTTTCATCAAACGTAGTAGTTTCAACAATAGATTCAGTAACGTCAACAGGATCATTTGTTGTAGTGTTATTGGAAAAATAATACTCGGTTGTTGGTATTATCTCTGTATTACTTTCTTCACTGTTACTTTCAGTTGTTTGATTCAGTTCGGTATCAGTGTCAATTTGTAGTCTTGAATTAATTTCAAGCGTTATATTTTCCACATCAATTGCTATAGTTGTAGTTTGTAAATTTTCTTCTGGTACTGAAGTTTCATTTAAATGTTCAACATCCGATACATTCTGCTGAGATTGTCTTAATTTTGTAAAACTCTTATTCAATAATGATTGATATCTATCTTTATAATTAGGATTCGAAAGCGGATTTTTATTTTCAAATACTGATTTTACTGTTGATGAAGTTGTATTTATATTAACATCACTATCAGTATCATCTTCAGTTTGCACTTCAACAGGATACTTTGTACTAGATTTATTAAATGGTTTGAAAACTCTCACTCTGTTTGCAGGATTTGTTGCTACTGTAGGTTTATCCGTTAAAACATCCTCATCATCATTTACCAATGTAGTCACATCAGTATTGTTATGTTCATTGATGTTATCAAATAACTCCGGTCTTATAAGACTTGATGAAGTTGTATTTAAAGTATCTACATTTTCGATTTTTACTTCACTTTTATTTATATTGAATTTATTAAATGGTTTAAAAACTTTCACTCTATTAATAGGAATTGATGGTTTTTCTGATACAACATCCTTATTATTATCAACCAATTTAGCACTATCAGTATTTTTACCAAATAGCCCTGGTCTTAAACGACGAATAATTTTGCGCTTTATATTCGAATTAGCATCAGTAGAATTGACAACATCTGTCTCAGCACTACTATCTAATAATTCAGTCGTTGAAGAAATAGGTATTACTGTTGTAGTACCAATTTTCCTAACAATCTTCCTTGTTCTAATAATTATATTAGGCTCTGTAGTTTGTACAGGTGAACTCGTTAATTTTGTATCTATAGTAGATTCAGTAAGTTCGGCTTCACTAACAGTTGTAGGGTTTTCAGTAGTAAATTTAATCCTTTTAATCACCTTAGTATGTCCCTTTTTACTCCCATCAGTTATAGAATTACTATTAACCCTATTTAAATCACTATTTTCTAAAATATTGCTTTCTGACAATTTAATATTTTCTTCCTCATCAATATCCTCCTCTGGATCATCATCCTCTGTACTGCTAATGTCCTGAATATTCTGCGCAACAGGTTTTATTCGACGAGTATAAGGAATAGGCGCACTACGATTTCTATTCAAACCAAACAACGGTTTTAAAACAACTACCTTATCATGCGTAACATTTTCATCAATAACACTCTTAGCTGTTGTGGGCCTATACCTACGAATAATCTTACGGTTCACTTTAGTAGTATGTTCAGACTCATTTAATTCTACCTTAAACGGCCGTTTGATCTTAATATCCGATTGATTAGACTCCGTTGTCACATCATTTGGTGAAGCTGTTGATCCAAATGGGCGTCTTTTATTAGCACCAAATTCCGATTTTCTCACCAACGGTAACGCTCTGATGCCACTTTTCAAACCAGCTTCTGTTGTAGTTTGTGGCGCGGCTGGTGTAATGCGTCCACGGTGTCTTCTTGTAGTACCAGAAAAATCCTTAAATGATGAAAAATCAACCGCTGTTAGTGAGGACAGATCAGAAATATCAGCAGAAAGATCTGGCCTGAAATGTCGTTCAACATCAACTTCAGGAGATGTTACTCGTGTAGAAGCTACTGTAAACCTTGAAGTACCTCTAGATCCTGCTCTATTCCTAGTAATTACGTCACTATTGCTTTCACTATTATTTACATTTAAATGGTGGTTAGAATCTGGTGCGTCTACAGGTCGTGAGCGTAACAGTGGTTTATAACTCACCTTGGTGGCTGCCGTAACTTTTTCGGTAGTCGTAGTTTTTACTGTGGTTGGTCTAACGTTAGGGTTGATTGAAAATGGGCGTGGTTCCAACAGTTGTGGCGGTTTAAATTCAATTTTTGGTGTGGTTGATGTAAGGTCTAATTTGGTGGTGTTTGCAGACGTTAAACCGCTGCCGTCAGCGGTTTCTTCGATATTATCTGTTAGAGTTGGATTAGTAATATCAGAGTTGTTTGTTAATGTATTAGTATCGGATGGCGGTGGACCACTTAAAGATATTTCCGGGAGTCCTGAAGTTTTCTCCGGTTGTTCGATGGGCTTTGTAACTTCTGGTAATGCGGTAGTACTTCGGTAAATCGCTTTATACCTAAAATCATGTTAATTAGTAAATTATTATATTTTAAGTGGACAAGATAACATACTTTGAAGTACTTGATTCGGTAGTTGTTGGTCGCTTCCGTTGAATTGATGAATATTTTGGAGACGCCGCGTTGATGTCTTCGTTGTCATCCTCAATATCATCTTCATGTATAGGTTTTCTGAAATTTTAATTATAATTTTTTTGTACAAAAATATTATTCATGTAAAATGCTATACCTTTCAGATGACTTATGGTCGTCATCTTCATCCTCATCATCATTTTCATCAACATCACTTGATAGTGTTGATGCTGTTGTGGGGCGAGATCGTTTTAATGTTACATAAGGTGAACGCGATGTTGTTGTGCTGCGTGTATGTTCCTGTTCCCTATTAACAAAAATATTACTGTAAATTAAACGAATTTAATGTTTAAATGATAACGATAACGATAATGTAAAGTTACATTATATTTTAACTATGATGTTTGTAAAGAACCCAAACAAATAAACATAGGGAATATAGAGAGATTAGAATGAAGACTCAAATTATCGTGAATCTATTCTAAAATATATCTTTCAAATTAACTACTAAAACAATTTTTGCAGCAGTTAATAATTTGACTTAATTTATTTTTTGTAGTATTTTTATCTTCATGTTAAAATTTTAAAAATTGATAAGATAAGTTTAATTTCGGGATAAAGGTTGAATGTGTGGAAGGGTTGAAGCCGACGGCTTGTAGAATTTTGTGGAAAGATGTATATTATAGAATGCCTAATGCCTAATGAGTACCAGACGTGCTTCACCTCTAACCAATAGGCCACCAAGCTGGGTTTTGAAATTATTTTAAAATAAATTTATAATTAGAAATATTGAGAAAAGTTATGAAAATGTATTATTGAAGATAAATAGTAAACTATAAATTAATTGAATCAAAACATTTGGAATGTAAAATTCTGAAATAATCTACAAGTTTTCTGAAAACATAACTACATGAAATAAAATCAAAATTTATTTAAACTATAATTTCAAATATACAGGATGTTATGTAATTCGAGGGTAATTCATCAAGTGGTGGTAGAGGTGAAATCTAAGAATGATTCAACTTTTTAATTTGTAAATTAGTCGTCGATTAACTCACCTCTACCACCACTTAATGGATTGCCCCCGACTTACATAACACCCTATATGAATGAATGAATTAATATGAAGCATATAAGCAATAATTAAAATATGAATGTCCTCATTTTTTAATGATTCAAACAACTTGATTGATTAATCAATTAGGCTTGATTCATAGAAAATTTAAAAAACAATATTAGTATGTAAAGTAAAAGCTTTTTAAAATAGTAAACAATGATTTCGATAATTGTATATCTCTACTATTCACTTACTTGGTAGCATCTTCCTTCAGTTCTGCAGTGTTTGGTCTGTTTCTTCGTAAAGTTACATATTTCTTCGTATTTTCTTGCGATGTTTCTTCCTTTTTCTCATTTACTTCATCCTCGTCATCATCTTCATCCTCTACCTCCTCATCATCTTCTTGATTCTCGTTAATTTTTGACGATCTTAAATTAAATGTTATATATGAAAAATCAGTACTTTAATTAATTATTGAATTATACCTTTGTCGTGTTATCGTTGAATATTGTGGCCGAGAATTTCTACTTTTGGTTACTGATTTGTCTTCAGCTAAAATTCCTTCATTTTGAGGACCTCTACTATTTCGATTAATTGTGTTATATCTAAAAATTAAATAAAGATAGAATACCCTTACGATACATAAGAAAATTGAAAAACAAATATATTATTTTTATACCCCTTGAATAATTTCTATAACATATAAAACCTCTATATTTAGTTTTATACTCATGAATTATTTCTCTCAGGGTAGCAAACACATTATTGATAATACAGTAGATTCCGTTTTATTAGGACATAGTGGGACCGAGACATTTTCGTCCAAATTAAGCGGCTGTTCAGGATATGTGAAGTTAATAATTAATTAATTAATTAATTATTAACTTCACATATCTCGATAATTAATTAATTAATTAATTATTAACTTCACATATCCTGAACAGCCGCTTAATTTGGACGAAAATGTCTCAGTCCCACTATGTCCTAATAAAACGGAATCTACTGTATTATCAATTAATTAATTAATTGGGATAGTGCAAAGATTTATTACAAATAGGCGGCTGTCCCAGTAAACAGGTCTCCCAATTAACAGGAATCCAATCACACTTATAAACTATCTGTCTAGTATTTGAAATAGAGACGCTACAGAGTTGAAACAGGGAAATAACATGAAATTTCATCAAATTTACATTTTCTTAGCGCTACAGCGCGAAAATCGTAGGAGGTAGAGAAAATCTTCTTGGTGGTATTATCAGGATACAGAGATGTGGTCGCAAGTACGACTATCTTGAGATAAATCGGATACCGATAGTTCCGTATCAACAAACTGTAGGGCTAAGAATACTCTACATTTTCACTTATAAACCATCTATCTAGTATTTGAAATAGAGATGCTACAGAGTTGAAATAGGGGAAAAAACATGAAATTTCATAAAATTCACGTTTTCTCAACGATGCAGCGCGAAAACCTGCCTACCTAACTATTGTGGATTCCCGTTAATTGCGGGACCTGTTTCTGAGGTTTCATTATTCATTTAGAATATTTAATAAATTACTTACTTATTAGCAACTGATTTCCTTGTTGTCGTCTCGATAAGCTTTGTTTTCGCCAGAACTCGTTCGTATAGTTTTTTGCTAATGACTGATTTTGTCGTTGTTTCTCCATTCGTTGATGAAGAAGAATCACCTTTTACGTAAAGCTGTTTTTCTAATTCTTCAATTCCACCTTTACAAATAAAAATTAATATAATTGAAATCTACTATAACATTTGTGTTAGATAATTAATGAAAACTTGACGCTGCCCTAATATTCGGCAGAAAACCCGAAAGTCGATAGCCAAAAATCTATCTATAGCTATCACCCCGAAAGATTTTACGCTGGTAAAGGGAGAAGCTTAAAAGAGTGTAATGATATTTACTAATTTCACAGAAAAATTTTGAGAAATACTGCTCACAACGGGGTTTGAACTCTCGGTTCACAGTGCTACGAGACGGAAAGCGCCTCTAACCTCTAGCTAGGCCACTAAGCTGAGTGCCAGTTATAGTACACTAGCCACCTATTCATAAAAGATACATACCCGCTTTCTTAATTAATTCAAGAAGCTCTTTAATGACTTTGGGATCTTCAGAATCAGTGTTTTCTTCTGGTTGTACATCATCTTCGTATTCATATTCCTCCTGAAACAATAATTGGAATATATTACATTTTCAGTCTATATATTTCTCTTTCTATGAGCAGGTCGTTAAGTATATCACATACATCATGATAAACTGATCAAATACTTCAGAATATTGGATTCGATAAAAAGATATTCGCATAATAGCTAACTTATATTGGAATCAATCTTACTTACTTAGGAAAGTAAGTTTAGAGAATCAAACCACCTACAATATCAAGTTTATGAAGGGGGTGAGAAAAGAATGTGTTGTATTCTGAAGAAATATGTTAAGAAACACACTTAAATATGAACGAAGGTTAATGGTGAAACATTAGATATGTCGTTGATATGGTGCTCTTAGGCCCAATTCACACATAAGCGGCGACGGGCGGATGGGCGGTAGGCGCGACTTCGTACAGGCGATTGTGATGTCTATATGCAATGAAGGGCGCACCTCTGCCCCTTCGCCTTGGCGAATAAGCTATGTCGGCGCGCGAGAGGTACGAGGCAAATGCCCGCGCCTCGTCACCTAAGTGGGCATTGCACCATATATAGAGTTTATATAGAGGGGCATGAAAGCGTCGTGCCTCTCGCGCGCCGGCACCTCGCCTTCGCCTGTTCGCCTCTTATGTGTGAAGTGGGCCTTAGCGGATAGTCTCGAAGATTTTCAGCAACTGATGTGGAAAGTCCTAGCCTCTTATCAAATGTTAAATTAATTTCTATACTATTATATGGCGTTGAATCCTGGACCTTAACGGAAGCATCCTCCAAGAAAACAGAGGCGTCTGAAATGTAGCACTATAGATGGATGCTCAATATTAATTGTCTGGATTTAGTCGAAGAATATTTGGGTCATATAATGGTCTATTCCTCATTATATCACCGAAATATTCTTCGACTATATCCAGCTAAGAACGACATGGATTTCTACAGCTCATATTGCACGGAAAAGTAATAGGAGCTCCAGGCAGAAAACGGATATCGTGGTTAAAAAACATTAGACAGTGGTTTAGCTCAACAACAACACATCTATTCCGGAAAGCCATACACAAAGTTACAACCGGATAGGTCTCCGAAGAAGAAAAGCAAGCGATTTTTTAAAATAGCGGCATATTTCTTACCTCATACTCGGGTTGTTCTGTAGTAGTAGTAGAAACAAACGTAGTCCTACTAGTAGCAGCTGTTATTTTAGGCAGAGGTCGCCTAGTAGTGAATAATGATGAAAATATATCCGGCGTTTTAGTAGATTCTGTGGTAGGTTTCTCATTAGCGGTAGTAATATGCGGCGTGGTGCTTTTAGCTATCTTCTTATTGCAAAGTACATTCTGTGTATAATCACAAGAAGACGCAGCTTTGTTGAAGTACAATCCTAGAAACATATCGATAATAATGAAATGCCCACTTATGTTAGTATCCACCTATTACCTGCTGGGCATGTAAATTGATGCGCCACAATTCCCAACTCAGACGGACCACTTAAACACCAGAAATATTTTTTGCAATCTCTCGGGTGTGGATAGAATCCTTCGTCTTCACACTTAAAGTCTACGGCATAAAGTTAAGAACATATAATAATTATTGAAAATCTGGAATTAATATTGTTGAGTTTATAAATGTAATTGTGTAGTTTATTATTAAATTAATTTCCTAAACTAATGGTCAACTTATGAAATTTTAGAATGAACTCATTAATGAGAGAATCGTAATTGGTATGGTAAAATATTAGTCCCAGTTTGTGTCACTATCAACAATAACCAGTGCTGGCGTTTCATTTTGTTATTGTACTGAATTTTGTTCAATTTGTACTGCAGATTAAATTATTTAGTTTTTTTTGAAAACGAACTTCTGAAAAGCTTACTTTCTTATACGGTCGTCGTAAAATGATACTTTCGTGCGCACAAATGGTGCGATGCCTGACACCACTCGTTTCGAACCGTACACTCGTTTAGTGGTGTCAGAATGGCACTCGAGTACTCCATCAGTTATTGATACTCGCGTACTCCGAGTATCAATAACTGATGGAGTACTCGAGTGCCATTCTGACACCACTAAACGAGTGTACGGTTCGAAACGAGTGGTGTCAGGCATCGCAACATTTGTGCGCACTCGATACTCGAGTACTCCATCAATTATTGATTATTGTACATGCAATTAATAGTTTCGTAATTAAAAACACTAGTAACCTGAAATTCTATTATTGAACCAATTAAAATCGGGAAATATTCGTATTGCGCAGATTGACGTTGACAGGTAAACGTATACGTTTGGAACGAGTATTGTCATGAATCACATTCCAGTAGTGTTTGTTAAAAATGTACATACTAAATACTTCGTCTTTGTATTACTTACCACCGCCAGGATCGGGTGTTGTTGGTGGCTCAGGAGTTTTATAGCTCGGTGTTGTCACAATTAAACTACTTCCGCTTTCGTTTGCACTAGGTTCTTCATTACGTACGGGTTTTTTCGTTACTGGCCGTCTTCTTCTAGATGGTTTTGAGGTCTCTGGTTTTTCTGTTGTATGTACCCTATAAATAATAACTATAATTAACAAAATTATTTGCATAATCATAAACATATACATTAAGTCCACAATACTGAAACTCATAAAAATACATCTCCTATCTAAATAATCTAAATATAGGGTGAGTATAAAATGCTGGCATTTCATTTGTTTACGTTGTAGGGGAACGTTCACAACGTAATGAAAAGAAAATGCCGCCATTTTAGACTTACCGTGATTCTTCAAACCTATGCTACCATTGTATATCATTTATTTTCCAAAGCCACATCTTCATTCCACGCGTTATTGCTGAAATACGACCAGAAATGCTTCGAATAGTAATCGCAAATTGGACTGGACCAGATCTACGCGCCAGCCGCGGCGGCCACATGTCCGAAATCATATTTAAACATTAATGGCATAAAATTACCTTTCAAAAAGAGTAATATTCGTGGTCATTAAAATTATTTTTCCGTGTTTTATTTAAATTCAAAGTTCTATGACTCGAAATGAAACACCCTTTATAAAATATAGATAGTCCTATAAGCAACTTCCATTTTTTTCATGACGAAACAAGTTATCGCATTAGCTAATTACTCTAGGACAAATAACTAATTGCATCGTAGTAGGAGTTAATAAAAACACATGTATGTAGATAAATTGAGTATGAAATTTCAATATTATTTTGAAGACAATTTTTGTTAGAAAATTAACATGTAGAACTTACCGATTCACTAATCGTCTTCTTGAATTAGTTTGACCAGATGACTGCCTGCCGCCACTATTCTGAGTTCTTTCTTTAGCTGCTGATATAATCGTAGGTTGACTTGGTTTTGCTCTCGTACGTCCTCTAGATTTTATTGGTTTTGCCGGTTTTGA
Source organism: Lordithon lunulatus (assembly GCA_963942505.1). NCBI lineage: Eukaryota > Metazoa > Arthropoda > Insecta > Coleoptera > Staphylinidae > Lordithon > Lordithon lunulatus. The sequence continues at coordinate 16,102,794 of OZ012666.1, forward strand.
TATAGCATTTTCTTCCGTGAATCTATAATAACATTAAATCATGAATTTTTTATACCATAGTCAATTGTATCAAGTGAATAAAGCGCATATTTTCCGTGCCTTTGCATTTTCATATAAAGACAACAAACGCAAGGAAAATCTCGACGTAGGTACGATTTTTTTCAACGTTCAACTAATTAGGTGACTGAAAATAGCTTGCACTGGTCTAATACATTTTTGATGTCTTCATCTACAAATGTGAACGAATGGGAAATACATTTTATTGTAAAACATATATAAGTGTGAATCCACCTCTTAGCAATCTACATATCTAGATTTCGATTTTATTAAATCTCATCAGTGTGACTCAGCTAGTGAGGATGAATTCACACAATATCTCAAGTGGTTATATACAAAATTATACATCTAACCCTCTAGGAGGAAAACGCCATGTGGCGGCACCACATCAATGAACAATGCACACCCTTATGGTAATAACCGTCAACATGCTCATGCTATCAGGATCACCGGGTAGGTGACGGTTATTACCATATGGGTGTGCATTGCTAATTAATGTGGTGCCGCCAGATGGCGTTTAACTTTCCTCCTAGGGGGTTAGTTATATAATATTTTATTGTATGTAATGTTATTTACTCATTGAGGTTAAAGTATTATAATGATTAGATAACAAAATTGTTATTTGGAAGTTTGTAAGCTTTTTAACCATTGTAAATCAAAACCTTAGCACTATTAGTTTTGAAATTTGGGATAAACTATATATTGAAATAAAAACTAACTTAAACTAAAAACTAATGTTCCCTAACATAGTATATTGTATGTATGGTATAACGAAACCTGTATAATTTGTATAGCTAATACATACCCTAATGCTTCTACTAACGCTTCCTTTGCAGCTTCAATAATTGGATATGGCTTGTTGTGGCAAGTTCCTCTGAAATCATCGTTATCAATAGCCCAGAACATAATACCTCCCAAGTCCTTTTCGGCTACATATTGAGCTTTCTTTCTTGCAATTGCTTCGTCGTCATAACCAACCCATTGGTCTTCTTTGTACGCATATGGTCCCATTGCGTCGTCGTTTGGCTGAACAACAGTCCATTCATTGCTTTTTACACCTTCACAAATCTATAAAACCATAACCATTATTAAATAAATGATATACATGAGAGTGTTAAGTAATAATTATAGTAGAAAATTATAGTAGTCATATTTAATTCATATTCAATTTTATGTTTTAAGAAACTATAGTTGAAGTTACGTTAGTCGATAGACAATGGTATATTAGGGATCATGACTGAGATGACTTATTGATTCGAATTAGACAAATTGAGGGATTCCAATTTCAACTCTCGTATCGGGTTATTAGGCGGCCATCGGACGCCTGCCCTGGTAGTGTAACGGCAATCTTTTTTAGATATAGGTAGTACCGGGGAAATTAAATACTAGGGGCGGACCACAAGCGTTGATTGAAGTATTAGAATACTTAATTACAATACTTCAATCAACGCCAAACCTAACACGGTAGCGTTTGAGTCAAAATGGGCGGCTACTAACAGCATCTGTTCCCTAAAGGGACGGTTGAAGTACAAACTCACTTGGCAAGCGTTTTTAATTGCGGAAAACCTCTTATAGTAAACAAAAACTAAAGGCCCTCAGTCCCCAACAGTCGGCAAGTTCTCTACAAAGGTAGCTGTAGTCAGAATGGAACGTCAGAGGGTGCGAAGGATACCTGGAAGAGATCAGGCCACCATACAATGATGAACATTGCTTCGTATAGCATTGGATCAATGGCATTGAAAGACAGAATAGAAGAACTGGAATCGGAACAAGAAAAAATCAAATGGGACATAATAGGTATAAGCGAGACAATGTTAAGAGGCGAAGAATACATTAAGCTCAAATCAGGATATAAGTTATACTACAAGGGAAAGGAAAATTATCCTAGGAGGCGTAGGCATACAGATACACAGCAAAGCCGAAGACGAAGACGAAGAGGTCGTCAAATTCTACGGGGATATTATTGAAGGAATGTGCGACAACAAAACATCGAACGTCTTAGTGAACGGCGACATCAACTGCAATGCCAAGCAATCCAAACTGAAAAATACGAGGGTAACATGGGCTGGCAGCAGAAATCCCAGAAGTTCAAAGATGGCATTTGTTTTGTAGGAGAAATTTCTTTACAAAGCCAACACCGCTTCCAAAAATATCGGCAAATGGACCTAAACAAGCCTAGACGGGAGAACTTCTAACCAAATTAACTACATTCTAACAAAGAACATCCAAATAGTACTGTAATGTCGAGGTACTGAACAGATTTTATGCTGGAAGCGACCACCGTCTAGTAATAGTAAGGATATGCATTATCCAAAAATTGGAAGATGTCCAAAACGTCAAAAAGTCGACACCCAAACAGATAGAGAATAACTCCAACAAATCCCAAACAAATTTCAATCGCACTTACTTAATAAATTCTCAGTATAGAGATTGTATACGGGTGACATAAATATAGTAAATATAGTAAATATAGTAAATATAGTAAATATAGTAAATATAGTAAATATAGTAAATATAGTAAATATAGTAAAATAGTAAATATAGTAAATATAGTAAATATAGTAAATATAGTAAATATAGTAAATATAGTAAAATAGTAAATATAGTAAATATAGTAAATATAGTAAATATAGTAAATATAGTAAATATAGTAAATATAGTAAATATAGTAAATATAGTAAATATAGTAAATATAGTAAATATAGTAAATATAGTATATATAGTAAATATAGTAAATAAGATCACTTGCACTCCAAACCAAGTATCGGTAGCCTAAACTGAAACCTAAAAGGCAAAAAAACACACAATAACCATGCTAGACAAACGACAACTTATAGCGGACAACAATGATCAACAGTAGAATACGCTGAGCCAATACGGAGATCACAAAGGATGAAATTAGAATAGCTTTACATCATATGTAGAACGGGCCAATAGAGGGCAAAGATAGAATAATAGTGGAGATGTTAAAACAAGGCGGAGATAAACTAGTCCACTATTTAGAAAAATTCTTCAATAAATTCTTGGAAAATGAGGATATACCACAAGACTGGTCTAAATCATTGACAAAAACGGCGACACCGAAAACTATATAACTATAAAATTATAGACTGATCAGCTTGCTATCTCAAATATATAAATTATTCTCAAAACTAATAGCTAACTGCCCCACACCAAAACTGGACTATTATCAGCTAAAAGGGCAGGCTGAGTTTAGGAAGGGCTACAGCACTAAGTAACACCTTCAAACCGTGAGTATACTAATAGAAAAATCCCTGGAATACAATATACCCTTATGGTTAGCCATTACCAATCTCAGAAAGTTCTTCGACACAGTAGAAGTATGGGCACTACAACAGGGCGTAAAACAGGCTTGACCATATATTGGGTAACCTAATTGGCAACATCTAAGGATCCGTCATTCTACAAATCCAGCGACACGAGCAATCCGACAAAGTAGAAATTAATAGAGGGATGCTTCAAGGAGATTCTATATCACCTAAGCTCTCCACCCTTGTTTCAGAGGACTAAAAGATATAGATGTGCAGTTGAGAGAAACTGAAACACTTAATGTTCGCCATTGACATAGAGCCATCGAAAGCAGAGAAGAACTTATCACACTCATCGATGATATCTACAGAGCCACCAAGGGTATAGGCTTAGATATCAACTTTGATAAAACGATAGATATGGTGTCAAATGCAGATGACGACCGACTAATTGCTCTCGGGGAATATAAGATCGATAAAGTACAAATACCTAGGACGAACACTAACTTTAGGGAAAGGCCAATCAAGATCTAGAAATAAATGAGAGAATAAAGACATCTTGGATATGCCGCTACATCTACCATCGTGAAAGCCATAACTGACAAGCTCAATGTCAACCAGAGAGCTATTTGGAGAAGAATACTCGAAAATCATTAAGAGACTTAAGGGAAACACACAGATAAGGGAAAAGGTTTACGACGTCATCAAATACACCGGAGGTCAGCAAAAAGGTACTTGGCGGGACACGTCGCATGGGACTAAGATAAGTGTAGCAGAAAATGAATGGAATAATATTCACACTTATATAAGATTACGTATAGTTACATTTAAATATATAATATATAATAAATAATTAAGATATATTTTATAAGTATTACAAACATTGATAAAAAACAAAAAATATTGTATATAAACTTACCTCATAATAAGCTAAATATCCATTTTCTCTAGTAGCGTCACCCATTTCACCAGGTCCATCAGCAGGAGCTCCAATATCATTAGCATCAGGATTGAACAAAGTATATGATCGCCCATACGTAGGGATGCCTAATACTAATTTGTCGCTTATAGCCCCAGCTTTTAAATAGTGTTTAATTGTGTGATCCTATAATAAAGCATTCAATTATAAAATAGTTTCCCAATATTAGTGATAATGCTTACAATATTGAGATCAGTGTCATAGTTGTACTCGTTATCCTCTTCCAGGGGATATAATGGTGCGTGATGATTTACTGAAGGTTCAAACGCGGAATGGTAATCGTAACTCAGAATGTTCATCCAATCTAAATATCTGTAAACAAAGATGACAATAATTAATCTTTGTATTATTATATACACACAAACTAATCAGTTGATTAATTAATTTATATTTGTAGTTTTTAAAATGGTAGATGATTAAAAATGATACAACTAACCCCTTAGGAAAAAAAAAGTTAAACGCCATCTGGCGGCACCACATCAATTAGCAATGCACACCCATATGGTAATAACCGTCAACATGGTCATGCCATCAGGATCACCGGGTAGTGCTCTCTATTCTCTATGCAATAATATTCCAACAGAGTGCTTGAGATATCAGCACAAGGCCAATCGTATCAAACATATACAAGGGTGAAATCACCTGTTAGCAATCTACATATCTAGATTTCGATTTTATTAGATTTAAATCTAGATATGTAGATTGCTATTGGTAGATGATTACATTATATCCAGAATTGATATATATATATATATATATATATATATATATAAAGATTATTTGTGCACTATTGGACCAAAATTATATTTTTAGAAGCTTACTGTGCGTAATTTCGAATATAGGTTTAATTACGTATAACCCTATTCTGTACCTCAATTACAGACTTGTATTATTTATATATATATATATATATATATATATATATATATATATATATATATATATATATTACAGTATTGACATAACGTGTGAAAATGCGTTATAGAAAAGTGATGAATATAGAAAGACATAGCGAACATATAGCTGATGTTTAGGTTACACAATACTGGCACTCTATTTACTATCCGATTATTTCTTGTGTTGAATAAAGGATACAAAGGATATATACAAAGGATAAGCAACATTGTATAGCAACAAAAAGATAGCGAAAACTGATAGCGATCCGAGCATCCTAATTATGCCAGGCTAATTGAGTGGAATATACACTTTAAATAAGTTTTGCAGGGAAATACAATAATCAGATACAAATAGTTATTTTCATTATTTTATTGTATGGCAAAAGAATTGCGAAAACTGCCAAAACCCAACCAACCATTAATATTTTGTTTCGCAAAGTACTTTGAATCTGCCCGAATCAGATATATGATTCAATTATATTAAACAATATAAGGAAATGTCCTTTAGACTAAAGAAAGTTTAGTCACCGAATGTATGTCATTATTGCACCGATAGTCTCAATTTATATAACATAACATTTAGTTCCATTGCGCCGTGCAGAAAGGATGGTCGCATATTGTATAACATCTGGAATGTATCTCAAGCAGCAAATAAAAAGTAGAATACCTTTGAGACTGTAAACGGGGCGCCGACACTAATTAACTTTATATGTAACATATTGAAATTGTGAAATCATTTAAAATTCTTGTTCATGCAGTTCTCGCTGACATACTAACCAAATATTTCTGCAGAAAGGAGATTGAAGTTACAGCAATCTGTGCAAATAATTTACATATTATACGAATTTTGTTTTCGTTTTACAACTGAATGTAGAATTCATTAGCAAATTTAGCTAGATTATGTATTATTAAAATTAGATTTTGTAATATACTTGTCTAACGAAGAAAGTATTTAACATTTGAGAAAAGTACGGTTGGTGATCGATCAAGTGTGAAACTTTTTTGAATAATTTTAAATCCTGCATATTTTAAAAATTTGTTATGTAAATTGTTTTATATTGGTGTGATATAATAGAAGAATATTTAATTAAATTCAATCGGATCCAAATCACTAATTATAATTTTAATTATAATTAACTAAATAATAATATGATTTAAATTTATATAGAATTTTTATATCGACTATATTTATCGTAATTATATGTCCTTTATTTAAACTTGTTAATTAAAGTAAATTATAAATAAAATTATGTCACCGGACCTACAATACTATAATTATGTATTGTTTTGTATTTTTTTTCCTCCCTATTACTTTCGTGTGGCTACGACTTACACGTAGCGTACGGATACAACAAATGTAATAAATAATAATAATGGTTGCAAAGGATGTCCAGAAAACCCTCTACTATGTTTAGAATGTTTTTTTAAATTTAAATGTTCTTATTCATAGTATACTTACATACTTTTAATTATATTATGCATGAAAAGTAACAGTTAATTTTATATATTATTACATTATATATAATTATATATTATTTATATCGTAAATGCAAATTATTATAATAATTTTCTAAGAATATATCCTGTTTTAGAAAATAATTAATATCTTCTGATTAAAAAAAAATAGTAAAAAGTAAAAATCCATATCAGTCTAGGCCACGCCAAACATCCTATAATATAAAATCATAGTAGCAAAGTATGCTTCGTTCAGATATATCTGTGGTGTGGTTGAAATAAAACATTTTATACTAAAATTGGTAATTTTATATGTATAAGCCGTATCAGTTACATATGTAGTTGATATCGATGTAACAATATGTGCGTATAAAAAAAATTATAATGAAAGCCACTTACTTCATGAGTTTTGGAACATCATATCCTTTATTGATATACTCAATTCCAGCTGGTACAGCCATCGTCAGTAATAATCTTGGTCTTCCGGTTTTCTCGGATTCCCTTTCAAATTCCTCTCGCAATTCCTACAAGAAGTCACAAATATATCAATAACACCGAACGTTATCATTAAAAAGTACATAATTTAATTAGAAAGTGTATAAAATAATTATTTCATGTCATTAATTTATTGATTAATTAATATTTTACCAGCTTCGAATTAAGGAAGTAGATAATATGAAGATCTTGTGGTATTATTAGGTAAGAGATATGTTACTTATATATTAATGCTTTAATGCAATGAGTCAGCATAATAAACTTCTATCTTTATAGGGCTAACCCTGAGGTTTTCTTGCCAATAAAGGGAGAAGTTTAATCAACTTAACTTCGCAGAAAAGCTCTGAAAAACTGTGAAAGGTATTTCGCGAAAATTCGCCACGGTGGGGATTGAATTCGCGCTCCCCAGACCTCAGCGCCTTTTATTAATTGACAAATTGACACATTTAGAGGATGTAACTGGCAGTGGCCGGATCATAACATAAACAACTGAGACAAAAGTCTGGGGCACGAGTTTCTTTGAGGGACCCGGTATTATAAAACAAAAATAAATTTTAATTCCAATACACTTATTTTTGAACCCAACTCAGGCCTAATGGTTATAGGTACAATGGGTCTCGTACTGAGAGCTGGAAAGTTCAAACCCCGCTATGGGGGGAATTTCGTGAATCACCTTTCACAGTTTTTCAGGGGTTTTCTAGGAGTTTAACGTAAATATCGAGTGATTAATCTACTTCAAGCGCATTATTTAAAGATAAAATCTTTGGCTATAACTAAAATTATTCGGGTAGCCTGTACCATTATTCTTTGATATATGATTAATGATACTTTAGAAACCCCAGGGACGGCAGAAGGACGCGAAGGTCGATAGCCAATTAAATAACCCTTAATTCCTTTTGTTCTTTTGTAATGAATTTATTATATATATATATATATATATATATATATATATATATATATATATATATAATATATCTGTGTATATTACCTGTACTAACTGCGCGTAGTTATCTCTATCTCTTGTTTTGCCTCCATCTCTAAAACTAGGATATTCCCAATCTAAATCCAAACCATCAAAGTGGTTTTGTCTGAGGAATTTCACGACATTTTTAACAAGCTCCTTTCTTCTTTCGGCATTTGCAACCATTGGTGAGAATCGGGAGGAACCTTCGTTCCAACCACCAATGGCCAACATTGTTTTCAGGTTTTTGTTGTACGTTTTAAGACCCGTGAATTTTGCATATCCACCTGAAATAAACATGTATTCACCATTAAATCGTATATTATTAAGCTTAATGTAATACAATAAAAGAAGTTTCTTGACAAATCTATTACAATGTAATTCACGCTTAAAGCTACCAAAGCGACTATAAGTCCTTGTAATTCAAAAGGCGTGTATCTACCACTGTACTACACATATAGGTACTCATTTTGACTTTTAAATTGTCTTACGAATATTATAAGGGACTATGGAAAATATTTCGGTTAATAAGTGATATTTCGGGATTTGATGTATGCAGAAAGTAATAGTTCATTTTTTATTCAATGGATTCATCACTGTCCGATAGGATTGGCGGCTTTGAAATACAATTTCACCTCTTATAAATATGTCAAGAATGTTATGAATAATAAATAATAATAATAACTCTATATTCACATCTGTATGTATCAATAACATAACATATTTATGTTTAAAAAATATATTCTACAAATAGTGTTGTAAAATGTCATGATAATATTAGATAAACTTGTTTTCACTCATCAAATTCTCGATAGAATGATTTTAATCACATTTATATGTACGAGGCGTGATTTTAAAGTACCGTTTTTTTTTTTTAAAAAGTATACTTTTTTAAACAATTTTATTTTTACATGAAAAAAATAAATAAAACGAATTTACTTAGTTTTTTATTACTTATTTTATATTTTATATATTTCTACTTTGAAAATATTTTTGACTAAGCTCTAGCCATTTTTAAGATAATCCGATGACAAAAGAAATATGTGCACCTACATTGTTAAATATTTTAAAACCGCAGTCTACGGTTACAAGGGTGTGGTAAATATTCTTATGTATCGTGTTCATTTACAGACAACATTAATTATCAGTTATTTACAGTTTTAACAATTAAATCACACACCCACACATACTTATCATTTAAATGATAACCCTTTTTTAAATTAATTAAAGATATAGTACATACATGAAAAATAAACTAATTTTATGTGTTATTTGTAATGAATTATAATACAGTAGACGCCAGAATCAAATATTGGAAAAATATTATGCTTATGGCTAGTGAAGAAAAAATAATATTAATAAACAAAAATAAGGAAATGATACAACTAACCCCCTAGGAGGAGAGTTAAACGCCATCTGGCTCTATGGAATAATATTCCAACATTAGTTGTATCATTATTGTATATAACCATTCGAGATATTGTGTAAATTCATCCTCACAAGCTGAGCTACATTGATGAGATCTAATAGGATCGAAATCTCTAGATATGTAGATTGCTAAGAGGTGGATTCACACTTATATATGTTTGATAAATAAGGGACCCACAAACTGTGATACTCGAGTATCTCAACATGTTTAATAGTTTATTTTGTATGAATTATATTTCTTGTATTAAATAAATAAATTATCTTTATTATATTACATTAGCAATTACATTTATCTATAGAAACTATTGTAAGTTAATTACTCACCTTTTTCGATGTCTTGATATTTATCAAAAGGCTTAAGCGTATTCTCTTTCGTGAAACCTCCAAATGCATAGACTAAATGCGTGCAAAGATAAGGATTTATATTTTGTGGACTAAACTTCGCCTGCCCTGGACGATAAACGGACCAATTTGTGTAATAACATACTACTCGCAGTTCTTTGGATGCTGTAAGAAAAAGAAAATAAAGTTATATAGATTATAGTTGGTCTTAAAATATTTTGTTATTCTTATTGGATTATCATGTATGGATAAAATGTGTGCTTATTTGTGGAATAAAAAAATCCTTAATTCCAAATAACCATTACCAGGACCGGTCCTATGTATTCGGCTGCTCGCGTGCTAACATAATTTGGCCGTCTACATGCTGTACTTAAAATATAATTAGCATTATATAGGATATTAAGGGTAGCGACATATGTGAAGAAATTAATAAATCATTTATTAACGCTAATCTGTGAAATTAGTGAGAAGGTTCTTTTATAACCGAGGCGAGTTCAGATTTAATGTATAGAACTCTTTCGATAGCTCATGTACCAGATTCAATTAGGCCGACCCTAACTTTGGCCGCCTTGCACGCCCGCTAGGACTGGCCCTGACCATTGCAAACAAAAATGAACTCAACATAATATCGAATAATGATAAACTGGAAATATTACCCTCCGCCCTAACACTGCTTTCTATCTCATCCCAGCCTTTTCAGATTTCCCATCCTCCCTTGACCATTTACTCACCTCTCTGCAATCTCGTGCTACCTCGTGTCACTCCCCTACAGTACACACGCGGTGTATTCTTGCCCCATCCAAACATTCATTTATCTCTCTTCCTAACAACTCGCTCTTTGCATGCATACTTTTTCCTTCCTGCTCCACCCTCCCCTGGTTATGTAGCTCGGTGGGTTCCCCACTTGCCATTCCACATAACCAGGGTTTGACGAGCTCACTCCTGCCTTTCTTGCCAGTGAACATCCCTCATTCTCTCCTTGATTTTAGTTACTAAATTTCCCATTCTTCTGAACTTTGCATTCACCCACTTCTCAAACATACCAACTCTTTCATACATTCTTCTTCTATCCTTCCTCCATCCCTACTCCTACATGTCATCTACATCTCACGTACGAGTATCTCGTTCCCCCAACTACTACAGTCTATCCTCGAGCTTCACTAGATTACCATCACACAACATCTACTATGAAAAAAAATAATGACATACTTTCGACTTGGTAGCCAAAAAAAGAAAAATATAGTTATAATCAAAATTTTCAAATTTTCTTCGGGCATCTGGTACACTAATATGATTTGAACTAGGATACGTAAAAAAATTGTTGCATACTTTTTTTTATCGGCCCAGCCTCTAAAATGGGGATATCGAGTTATGACCGTAACACTTAAAAATCGAAAAAAAAACAAAAATAAAAAGAAAAATACGTATATATAGATACCTTAATTTTTAATTGTCATATTATTATAAATATTGTGTAATTTTTTGAAATCAATATCGATATTGAAACAGGGTTAAAAATAATAATTTACGTTACAACATATATTATACAATAACGCCTATAAAAATGGTTAATATAAAAGAATATATATATAATCTATATATATATATATATATATATATATATATATATATATATATATAGATTAGAGGGAGATTGTTGGGAATGCGGCGATTAGGGCTGAAAGAAACCTCTTCTCTTTATATCGATATTTCGCTCTGACTCCAGAGCTTCATCAGGATTTAAAGCTTGAGATTTATATATATATATATATATATATATATAATATTGGCCGGCAAGACATAATCAAAGGATTCCTCAAAATTTTGATTTTATTGGTCATCGCAATTGGTCAGTATAGACCCCCAAACAACCCGCCCTGCGCTTGGTGGCGTGCGGATTTAAAGGCTGGGATCTCTAAGGATAACTTCACACAAGTAGTGAATTGCCAATATATTGTCACTTCTAATGTTGGTGACATATTTTTCTTATCAGAAAAAAATATTTATGTTTTTCATATACGCGAAATTTATTATATTGATGCAATTAGTAACATATTATGTCTATTACTACAAGAAATTCTTAATTTATTACATTCATGCAATTAGTTTTACATTCCTTATAGACTAGTGATGTACATAATATGCTACTAATTACATCAATATAATAAATTTCGCGTATATGAAAAACATAAATATTTTTTCTGATAAGAAAAATATGTCACCAACATTAGAAGTGACAATATAATGGCAACCTGTGAGAAGTTAACCTTAGAGATCCCAGCTTTTAAATCTGCCGCGCCACCACGCGCAGGGCGGATTGTTTGGGGGTTATTAATTAATTAAGAATTTTACGTATTCGAAAATAATATATCAAACCGTAATCATCAACAACATACTATTAATTTAATATTTTAATTAATTTAATTTTATCATAGATTTTACCCATGCCTTTCTGCAATGAACGTCTATAAAATCACAGCAAACACAAAAGTTAAGTTTTAAAGTCTTGTTGGTAACATCCTTGCTCCCACACCACCCACACTCACCGACAAACCGGTCATTTACTTTTAATAAACAACTGCATAAATATTGAGCTATAGTAACATAATATTATGGCCACTGTCTAAGTAGGTAGAAATGCAATGTGTACACAAATTTAAATATATCCTGTCAAGGTTTTGCGAGACAACAAGAATTCTTATAAATTAATTATAACGTTTGTTCATTAATAGCTGATAAATATTTGAATGTAACGAGTTGTAGTTTTGCTAACTCTGCTTACATATAACAGTTTTATCCCAAGACCCAGAATAAGAATAATATTAGAATGTGTATAGTAATTAGTCTATAGGCAAAATGTAATTGTCGGGACTGACTTGTTTACATTTAACCGCGTAGCTTTATGTGTGACGCTTTTTATGAGAACCGAATTATTTATATTATGAATCTAAATTTTCATACAAATATCCCATTACATAGTTAAGTCCGTATGACATTATCTAGTTTCTTATATCGTTTTCAATGCAGACACAAACTACATAGTGTCATTCACACATGTAGAAAATGATATAGCGGCGGAATAATAATAAATTCACTTAACAATAAGAACACCGTAATACACAATGTTAATTTTCCATTTAGAAATAGTTATACAGTTTAATATATCAATACTTATATATAAAATGATATAGGAAACTAGATAATGTCACCAGTGGCGTAGCGAGCTTAACTCTCACCTGGGGCACAATAACTTTTTAGCGCCCCCCATTCGAAAACTATATAATATTACATGTAAAATATACTTTTGTGGACCATTTGGCGCCCATTTGTGAGTAGCGCCCGGGGCATGATAGCGAGGGGTGGGCAAGGGTCGGCCCTTGCCCACCACTCGCTACGCCACTGAATGTCACACGGGCTTTATATATTAAGACAAGTCAAAAATTAAATTTTTTTTCGCGATAAAAAGTCTTCCCTTATATAGCACTGCTGTATTCGCAAAGTAAAAAACTAAGTTTTCACGAGGACTGGGACAAACAACTTACAACAATGATACTACTCTTAAAATTCATGTATTAAGAAACTATTATGAAAAATTTAGTTTATAATATTTTATATCAGTCGAGTCTATATATTTATTTTTAAGAAATAATGTAACTTTTTGCAATACCATGAAAGTGTATTAACTATTCCGTAGATGTCTAAAATCTTGACGAGTTTGCTATTGGTATTTTGAGTGATTTTCTATTACAAAATTCAATATATACCGTTTTATCGCGACACCATTACGGAATTTAATTTAATTAACTTGCTGAATTGTAGTGTTAAAATACCTTGTTTTTTATCCTTGCCAGTTCGATAAACATTACGTTAACCTCTGAATTAGTTTAAAATAACACACAAACACCCACCCACCAAAAACAGGATTGGTGTCATTGAGACAGACGTTTCTGGCGTGCTCGATACAGACAACAATGTAAAGTAATTTCATTACAATATTACTATATATGGGTGATGGTAAAACGTACATTTTCATGTCGTCGCTTTCCAAACCATCAGCGGAAAAAATACATGCCACAGAATCCGTGGTCATACTTTATTGTCCGGTCAGTCTATTTAAATGAATTGGAGCCCATATTAAGAAGATAAATCGTAATGCTACTATCGGTAGTGAAAGTTGATCTACATTATGAGAATCTGTGCAATTACAAAATACAGATTTTACCAAATTTGTTACGTTGAATAATAAATTTAGGTGTACTTGTTATGTAAGCTATTAACACCTGTGAAGTTTACTACTGCTACTTGTGTTTACCATAATTGGTCAATTGAATTGGTTAGAAATAAACACATTTTTCAAATCATAGGGACAATTAAGATTTTTTATGATTCTCGTTGAAACAATATAAATAATACTAAATTCAGGATCGACAGATGACTGATAATAATTAGTTAATAACATAACAAAATATATAAATTCTCTACATCATTCAGATTGTATGCGTTTTCTAACAAAAAGCTGTAGATATCGTTACCTCAAAGAGTGTGTTGGAAGGACATTTGTATTTATGGGTGATGCTTCCTAAATACAAATGTCCTTCCAACACACTCTTTGAGGCAATCTGACGACTACATAACATACACAACACAGACGAAACTAAATGTACATTGAATTATTATTTCCTATGCAGACTGACCGCGGGTCGTTAGCCTTTTACAATACCTAACTAATCCAATTAGTCAAATAAATGTATCAAATTTTATGTAATATTGTTGTCCATAAAGATATTGACAATTGTTCATTATTTTGTAGGGTCAAATCTAATTCAGTATAATAAAGGCACCTTACACGATCAATATTACTGTCAATATTTTAGAATAATGACGGTATTACTGTATGATTACTAATCAAGTAAGGTATAATAAGGATGAAATGAAGAGAATACTGATGTTTATTCGAATAATTGATTACTTCATAAATATTGAAAGAGGATTCCAGCAAATACTGACAGTACTAGGACTGACAGTAATATTGATCGTGTAAGGTGCCATGAAGGCACCTTACACGATCAATATGACTGTCAATATTTTAGAATAATGACAGTAGTACTGTACGATAATATGTTTAAAATGTTTCTTATTCTAAAATGTTGCCAGTATTACTCATCGTGTAAGGCATATTAATGATGTAATGAAGAGAATACTGATCTTTATCCGTATAATTGATTACTTGATAAATATAAAAGGAGGATTGAAGCAAATATTGACAGTACTAGTATTGACAGTATTATTGACCGTGTGAGGTGCCTTTTATAGATTTAGCTGATAATAATTTTATTTTCTTAGTAACGTATATATCAAGTGTTTCTCAGAGGTCGCTGGAACGTTTCAGGGGAGTTACAGTGCTGCTGCAATTACTGTGTCTGAGGGGAGGGGGTGTGGCGTTGAAATAATAAAGAAAAAGAAGAAAATACTTGGATTTCAAACGATTTCAATAAATAATTTTATAATATTTAGCTGCTATAGATAGACTTCCATGCAATAACACGTTAGACGCGACAAATGTCTCTTTCTTACAACGAAACTGACGTTTGGAGCAATTAAAATTTATACCATTTTCAAAACTAAAATTGCAGTTTTTTCAATTAATAAGGACAAAATGACTTCAAATGTGTGATTTTCACGCAGAAACCCCTGCCGATGCCAACGATCCAACGTAAAGAATACAATTATCCAATTTTGCTTGAAATAAAAAATAACAACGATTTTTTTGTACGATTGGGCCTCTGCTTGTGTTTTGTCGCGATATATTTTCTTTCCTCGCATTTTTTGTTACGAGAAAGGATGGACGTGGAGGCTTGACCGCGCCTAATTGCATGGAAGTCCTTGATTATACATATTCTGGATAGTTGGCTGGAGGGTAGCATAGCTACAGACTCTTTTTTATAGATTATACATATTACATTTTTCCAAACACTTTCTTACATTCAGAAATATTACTATACATCATTATTTATTATTTTGAAATATGTCTGTATTATTATATTATCGTATTATTATTATCTACTTACCTATTTGTGTAATGTATAAAATTGCTATGTATAATAGGCATATCCACCGAAACTGCAATGCCTGAAAAAATAGAAATAAAATATTTAGATTCACTAAAAGAAAACAAAAATTCGTTATAATAAAATGAGGTAAGAAAGGCATGGGCATTCTAACATATATGGATTGATTTAGAAAATGGGGAATATTATTATCTTTTTAACTATATCTTAAATTAATATAGCTAGTATAGGAAAATAATTCAAATAGGCAACAGAAATGAGTCATTATATAGATTTTTCATCATTGCCCCTATTCATATCTCTATTTTTAGAAATATTGTACAGCTGTACAATATATCTGTACTCTGCACAATATATAGCTGTGCGTGTGAAATATGTTCAATATTAATTAACTAATCGCTCAAAAAATCACAATTCCGTGGGACTCAAACCCACGTTTCCGGCTATAACGTCCGTCGCGGTATCAAGTGAACCATGTAGGGTTAATAGCACGTTGTTGTTATGTCCAAATTTAACATTCCTCATCGCAGTTTAAGCGTCAAATATGTGATTAATTTGGATATTAATTACATGTAGAACAAATAAATAAATATGTTTTGTGATATTAGTATGTACGTCATTGTTGTTTGATGAAGTTGGGTCCTGAGTAAATCATTACGGTCTGCATAATTATACTTATAGAATGTGAACCATATTCACTGGAGGAATACTTTAATGAAGTTAAAAATATGATGTAATCACCATCATATTTTTTGTTGACAATATTTCAATGTATGATAAAAGCACCTTACACAATCAATATTACTGTCAAATGTTCATTATTCTAAAATATTGCCAGTATTACTCATCGTATAATGTATATTAATGATGTAATGAAGAGAATACTGATCTTTATCCAGATTATTGATTACTTGATAAATATAAAAGGAGGATTGAAGCAAATATTGACAGTACTAGGATTGGCAGTATTATTGCCTTATATATAATGTACTATTGTATATGTATTGTATGTATCTGAAATAATTTTCTATTCTATTTCTATTTCTATTCTATTATACGTTTGCGAATTTCTTTATTTCTTATGTTTCTTCTTATGGCTGGTTTCTATAACGGGCCGTACTAACAAGTATTAAATGAATTTATTTCTATATTTCAAGTGCAATATAGTTTACAAAAAGGCATTTCCTGTATTAACCCCATATAGAGATGTCAATCATTTTCTATATGTTTAGATTTCTAATGAAATTTCCTGCATATTTTCTAAACGCGTCAGTGTCTTGCTCACGTACCCGCTTCCACACCTGTTTCACGTTTCCTCTAAACATAGAAGGTCATGCAGTTATGAGGTATTTTGCAATACGCATTGTATAATGAACACCTAAATTTTAAATATGCTAAAACTTATCACGCATAATTGCATGCAATTTTCACTTTTAGTAATACACATTACAATACAATCGCTTATTTTATTCGTAAAAAATGCAATTATAAGCAATTACAATGGCTGGACCTTATGTCTTCTTGCAAGATTTTAATCAACAATTACTGGTACAGTAGTAATTGGCTATTACATAATTTTACACGTTTTGTTGCGTTATTCAGGAATATGAAGAATATATTTCTTAAATTACAAAGAAATATAAAATATGACATTTAAACGTAAAAAATCTACGACTGGATGTATGTTTTAAATATATTTGTAAACCCGTCCTTTTTTGTAGGGATTTTAGGAGTAGGTAAAATCCATACATTTCCTCTTCTTCATCGTAATAATTATGGTCAAATTTCTACGACGCTACCCGCCACCAACACGACATCCCAGCGATATTTTTTAATTGTCAAAAGTGATATTCGCTATAATTGTAATGTGGTGTCAGTAGTCGTAGCGGAACCTGTTTTCTTTTTATGTCGAATGTATTTTGTGTATATGTGGTATAGCTTCGTGGAAAAATGACCAAAGTTAGCATGCCGACACAATTAACCAATAATAATAATAATAGTAGTTCTTTATTAGCGATTGCGCTACCGTACAAAATTTAACATATTTTACTATATTAAAAGTTGTAAATTGTAAATATTTAGGATATTCAACTATTAGTTCTTTTCCTGTTTTTTTATTGGTATTTTTTATATGTATATATTTACAATTAAAAACCAGACAGGATTTTTATTGTCGGTACCTTGCATTTCAGGAAAAATAGGGCTTACTAAAAATAAGTAAAACCAATAACAATGTTCTCTTCTTCATTTTAATAATTAGGTTAGCACGTTAACAAATCAAAAAAACAATAAATATTGTAAAACCTAATATTTATAATTTCCAACTTGTAATTGTCTCAACATATGTTTTTAATTACAAAAATTCCTTTGTATTTGTATGTGTGTAACATCTTTATAATACATGGAATTAAAACTTACAGTAAGAGATCTAATAAATAGGTGTAATGGGGTACTATCGTATACATTTTATTATAATAGCTTAGAAAATTATTGCTAATTATAACTGACCTTATTGCAAAATAATTATATTATTATTGTTATTAATTTTGTAGTTATATAAAATGTGTTACATTTATACATAAACAACATTCTTTTATAAATCAACGTTATTAGTGTATCAGAACATTATCCTTATATATAAAAGATGTTGTGTAGCCGACTGACATGTCATTTATGTTTTATTGTGCTGTTATTACAAAAGTGAGAGTAAATAATTCGAATTCCGGGCGGTGATTACTTTTAATATTTTTAAACTAATAATTTAATTGTTGTTTTAATTATTTTGAATTTATTGTGATCTGAGAATTTGTTTGCACAACACCATTAACTACTATTTTGTAAGAGGAAAAGATATATTTATTGTAACATACATACGTACAAGATATACATACATGTACAAGAGGCCATCGACTTGAATACATGAATTCTCTGAAATAACAGTTTCAAAATGAGGTAATTTTACACCGATTTTTAATAATTAATTACTGTATTAAGGAAAATCTTAACTTAGTATATAGACATGTTCATAATCCTAAGTCATCTTCATCCACACATAAAATTGCATTAAACTTGGACTTTGTACGATTAGAGATAAAAAAACATTACGAAACGCCTGAAAATCAATGTGCTTAGTTCGCCCTTAAATTCGTCAAATCACCAACCAATGTTGACATTTTTGCAAACTTACATTAAAACAGATATTACTATATGTATTTTTAATCATTGATATCGATTTCATATAATACAGCAGCTAAATCTATAGTAGTAATGATTTATTATAAAAAGCCATAAACTATACATTCAAAAAACAATATACACTTATAAAAATTTATATACGTATTATTTTAATTATTGTATGTGTTTTTAATAATTAATGTTGATTTAAAGTGGCATCAGGCACTGAAACTCGACTTACAATAATTTATTGAAAGTAAGAATATTTTAAAATAAGGTCTCAAGTTTAAAAAATCAACCAACAACTCAAAAATATAAATACACTTTTTAATATTTATGCACATATTACTACATGAAATATCTTCTGCTTCCTCCTCTTTCTAGGATTGCGTCCTGTGTTGCTTCAACATTTAGACGCAGTTGAGACGCCGAACACCAACTGTCCTAACAAAAAGTTATGACTCACCCATGCTAGGACCTATTTAATGGTAGAAACTTAGCGGAGACTGAAGTATTAGCTTAAATAATTTCAAAATCTGTTGACAACCAAAACAAGGAACGGTGGTCAAAACCTTGTTTCGATAAGGAATGTGATTTAAAAGCAATATGCTGACATCTGCTAAACAGTTATTACTGCTCTACATACCGCAAGACATGCAGGGATTGCAAACAGATGAAAACATCACGTAAAACGCTAACGATGAGCTCTGCTAAACAAGCTAGAGACAGACCAGAAACCGTGGAATATATTTCCCAAACCGAGAGCAAAACATAATCACATCCTAGGTAAGAAATATTCTTCCCAATATTTCAAGTGAATGCTCTCATAGCCAAGACCGAATCAAAGCCTATGCTTTGATTCGGTCTTGGCTATGAGAGCATTCACTTGAAGTGTTCTTCCCATTCTTACCTAGACATTTGTCTCATTTGTCTATACAAATGAGACAAATGTCTAGGGCCCGCTTTTTTTGAGGACCGGTCACATCTTCCACTTTGAAAAAATGTAAACAAATAAAAGTTTATACCCATACCTGGATAAATATTATTTGTGGTCTCGTATTGGAGGAGCGAGAGTTCAAACCCTGTTGTGGGCGAAATTTCACGCTTTTACAGTTTTTTTTAGAGTTTTCTGTGTAGTTAAGATATATATATATATATATATATATATATATATATATATAATAGAAAAAGATAGAAGATTATTAGATATATATCTTGTGTGGGTAAGGACATGCACACAATATCTAGGGCCCCGAATACTTTAATCCGGCCCTGCTCATAGCCCAACATAAGGCAGCCTGAAGACTGCAGAGGCAAAAATGGTAATTTTTGGTACAATAAACCAATAACAAACGCACAAATCGCAGAGAATAAAGCGGCAGGACTAGACAGCATTGCCAACGAGCATATCATATTACTTTAACCTATGCTAACAGAAAGTTGGTCAAGCATCTTCATATTATCCTCGAAACAGGGGACATCCCAAAAGCATGGAGAATCTCTAAAGTAAAAACTTAATACAAAGGGAAAGGGGAATCAAGAAAGCCTATCTTTTCATGGGCATCGCCCTTCTGGTAACTCAATTCAAACTGTATATTTTTATTAAAAATTATCAATGTCAGGAATCACCTAGAAAACTTTCTACTACCGTAGCAACTCGGCTTTCGCAGAGACAAGAGTTGTAATGATAATATAAATCACTTAATGGAAGAAATAAAGAAAGCCGCCGCTCACCATCGAGACAAGCTATATGAACATTTTATATACTTTCAAAAAACCTTCTACTCAGTGGACAGAAATGTGTTATGTGAGAAAATATGGAGTCAGGATGTTAAAAGGAAAATATACAATGTAATTAGAGCAATTGTTAACACAAACTTCGTTAAAATAGACAACGAAAAAAAGGTCTTCAACCAGATCCCGCAAGAGTGTGGCGTGCTGCAAAGAGACTCTCTGAGCCCAACAATATTTCTATTATTTCTGTCCTACCATAATCTATAAAAACCATAAAAACAAAATCGATAATTTACGCTGATGACTTGGCTACATATTCAGAAAGACTTGAATACCTACAGCTAAGTCTACGCGGATGACCGGATGACCATATATTCAAAAAGTAGAAATCTGCATGCCCACAGGGTGGGACTGTGTGATGCAAGGTGCAACGAAAGAATCGAGGATGGGGAGAGCCAAAGGATGAATCTTGTTAGGACTGAGGAAGTCAGTGGGACAATGGATCAGAGAGTCTTCGACGGAAGCGGCGGGATTGGTAATAGGGAAGGTGGAAATGGATAGGAGGTCGGTGTGGATAGGGGCCGTGTACTGTAACAAAAACCGTTTAGAACTAACGGAGATACTGGACGGGATCGAGACAGAGGCAGATGAATGGATCGTCGGGGGTGACTGAAATGTGAGGGTGGGGGAGCTGGAAGGAGGGATCGGAGAGGGCGGTGAATGGAGAGAAAGACGATCGCAAGATAAAGTAACCAACCAGGAGGGTAGAGAATGGATCCAATGGGTGAGAAAGTTGGGGTGGGATGTACTGAATGGCTGCTGCGAGGGGGGCTGGGAACGGAAGAAGACTTTCTGTGGACACGGAGGAGGTTCGGTTCGGTGCCGGAAGAGTGGCGTGTGGGGGTGGTGGTCCCGGTGCACAAAGGGGGAGCGACCTCGGACGTAAAAAACTATAGGGGGATCACCATTATGAGTGCCGGTTATAAATTAATGATGACTATGGTGAAAAATAGAATGGATAGGGAAGTGGAACAAAAAAGTCTGCTGCCGGAATGCCAGGGTGGGTTCAGAAGGGGAAGAGGGACGAGGGAGCAGATTTTCACGCTGGCGAGAATGGTGGAGGAAGCGCTGGAATGCAAAGGGAGAGTGTATGCGGTGTTTGTGGATTTAAAAGCGGCGTATGACTCAGTTCCAAGGGGGAAACTGGTGGAATGTATGGATAGATTGGGTATGGAAGACGAAGGAGTGGAGTGGGTGAGAAGGATGTATAAAGAGTCATGGGCAAAGGCAAGAGTGAATGGAGAAATATCTGAGAAATTTAGGGTGAATGTGGGAGTAAGGCAGGGATGCCCGCTGAGCCCCCTCCTGTTTAATCTGTAAACGAGCGAGTTGGAGGAGGTGCTGAGGAGAGGACAGGCAGGATGGGTCGTGGTGGGTAGATTCAAGGTGTGGATGTTGGCGTATGCAGATTACGAGGTGCTGGTGGCCAAGAGAGTGGAAGAGATGCAACAGATGTTGGAAAGAATGGGTAGGTACCTGGATAAGAGGGGGCTGGTGGTGAATGTGGAAAAGACCAAATGGATGTTGTTTAGTAATAGGGGCAGGAGGGGTAAGGGAGAAGGGCTGAAATGGATGGAAAGGCTGATTGAGAGAGTGAATGGCTTTAAATATTTGAGCTTTTGGTTTGATTGTGGAGGAGGGATTAGGATGCATGTGGAGTGTATGCAGGCGAAAGCAACAATGGCTTGGGGGATGGTAACCTCGTGATGGCGTGCAAGATCTGGGATGCGTGTGTAAAACCTATATTGTTGTATGGAGTGTAAGTGTGGGGATTGCGTGAATGGGAGGTAATAGAAAGGGAGCAAGGTTGGTTCCTGAAGAATCTGCTAGGGCTCGAAAGGTCGACACCGAGGGCAGTGCTGTTGCAGAAGACAAGTCGTATGAGTATGTGGTGGGATTCGTGTGTGAGGGTTGTGAAGTTTGAGGAAAGATTGCAGGATTTGGGCGAGGAAAGACTGGTACGGGAGGTATGGATGAGGTGTAAGAATAGAACAGAGAGTAGATGCAGGAAGGATAGAGAAAGGATGTATGAAAGAGTTGGTTTGTCTGAGATGTGGGTAGAGGAGAAGCTGAGAGAAAGGGGTAGCCTAGGAACTGAGATAAGGGAGAGATTGAGAGATATTGAGTAGCAAGTGAGAATGGCTGAGAGCTCATACAACCCGGGCTACGTAGAGTGGCAAGTACAGGGGAAACTCCCGAACTACTTAGCCAGGGGAGAGTAGAGCAGAGAGGACAAAGTATGCATGGCAAGAGCGAGATGTGGGTCAGAAGAGCAAGGAAGAAAAGTGTGGATTGGGCTGTGGTACACCGCGTGTGCGCTGTGTAGGAAGGGGAGTGACACGTGGTGGCACCTTAGCAGAGAATGTGAGGGAGTGAAAGCAGAGGGGGTTGGAGAGTGCAGAAAGCTGAACGAATGGTTAGGAGAGGATGGGAAAGGCGTGAAAATCTGCAGGAGGTTGGCGTGGGAAAGGAAATTGGCGAGGTCAGAGGGAGTTTATTTAGTGGTTAGAGAAATGATGTATTTTATGTTAATTTGTATTTTTTTGGTTTCTTTTTTATTTCTTTCTGTGAAAGTATTGTTGTTTTTTTCGACGGGAATTTGTGTAAAAGGGAAGGGTTGGGCTGATATGCCAAATAAAGACGGTTTAAAAAAAAGAAAATTTATTCAAAAAGTCTTGATGCTACAGCTAAGTCTGAACCGACAGGAGTCATAGTAAGAAGCCAATAAACTAAGGCCCTGTCCGTTTGGCTACTACTAGTGACTAGTAGTGACACATACTGACGTCACCCTGTTTATTAGTATGAGCACGTGTGACTACTAGTCACTAGTAGTAGCCAAACGGACAGTGTCTAAGTGTCAACCGTGAAAAGAGAAAGGTAGTAATCAAATATAGAAATGCAGGAAGGCTTGGAAAAAGTAAAAGGTCATCTTAGGCAAAGACTAAATCGAATTTGTCAATGAATACTTCGGTGTCAACCTACAAACAACACTCATCCTCACCAAACATATTAACACAAAATTCAGAAAGATGTCGCAGACAATAGACTGACTAATGGATGTGAAAAAACTCAATCTAGACACTGCAATTAAAAACATCAAAATATGTACACAGTGGCCTACCCTATGACCTCTCCTTAAGAAGAGACATATAATTGAACTGGACAAAATAAAAGTCCGTTTCCTGAAGAAAGCCCAAAGGAAAACCAAAAGAACGTGTGCTACCTGGCCTACTCGAAAAGCATGGGCCAAGAACTCGCAATCTTCAAGGGAGTGTCCATCCCCGTAGCAGTAGAATACAGAGGGCATAAAGAAGAGAAGAATAATTAATAATAATTATTATTTATAATAATAATTTATCTTATATTACAAATTATGGACAAAAATTGCATCTGTTAATATTTTTTTTAAAATTTTTATATTTATATTTATTTCATAAACCTAATTCATAAATACTAGTAATTAGGTCATTTTAAAAATCTTCTATCGTAACGATATGGTTTACAAGATATACCTAGATGCCTTGCCAAAATGTAAACCCTTTTGTTTACTATTTTTGCAGACAATTTTCAACAAATAAATTGTTGTGAATCATCGTTTATGAAATTAGGTTAGTTTTCCATTTGTTAACTCTCGACATTTTTTTTAGTTATATATTTTTTTGTAGAAAGCATTCGTTTAGTGTGATATATATATATATATATATATATATATATATATATATATATATATATATATATATATATCAATGAAAGTTTAAATTTGTTATTCGCACTATTAGTTGTGGTGTATATAAAGTTCTAGTTGATAAATATTAATAATAATACAAATAATAATTCGTCAGGATCAACTGGATACGAACCTAAGATTAAAATAAAACATTAACATTATAAACGGTATTGCTATTAAAATATAAAACAAACCATAAAAATACAATAAAACAAACTTTCAGTCTACTTTTAACAACTTAACCTTCGCGTGTAATTGCATTCCTTTTAATTCTAAACGAATTCAACAAGTGATTAAAAAGATTGGCCAACAACGTGTTTGCAAAAATAAGTACCTACTTGCAGAGCTCTAGAAAAGCTATTATTATGAAATGAAAATTATGGTTGTCATGTCACGTTATTACTAAACGCAGTTTAGACGATTGTGTTGCACTGCTTGTGCTGGGCAGATTTATAACAGGATAAATAGCCAGTTTCCCACAATTCTCTTTTGCGGTTTTTAGCAATGTCACGTCCCAGATCGCAATGCTCTTAATTTCGTTGCACTTTTGCAAGAGTACTCTCGTTATAAAGCCAGCGCTTATTTTGCGTCGCTAATTCAATAGTCATGTGTTTGTTCCGTCCATTAAAAACAGTCTTGCGCTAATGAGTCAAAGACATTACATTCGTTCTACATCAAATTAAATTAAACATGCCTATTAGTGTAAACACTATATTATATCTGAATAACTTATAATATAAAGTTTATGTCATCATAATGCTAAATTGTTATTTTGTAATTTGTGTATGTCCCTACAGACGATGTGGCGAACGTAAGCGAACGTAGGCGCATTCGTCTATTGGCACACCTTCTATAGCCGGTGATGAGGTCTTGTCCAGTGCCCCAAAAAAGCTAGTTAAGGACCTGGTTTCATTTTTAATGTATCAAAAAACTTTTCTAGTCTATATTTTACTGACATATTAGCGTTCGATTGATTTGTTTTATTTAAGGCCAGTTCTACAATTGACATTTAACCGTAGAATTCGTGGAATAAGTGTGAAATTTTGACGCCAATATCTCAAACTTATCCCACGGATAACCTTATTCTCTAGTTAAATGTCAATTGTAGAACCGGCCCTTAATAATATAAATATAAAATTATAATGCATATACATACATACAAACAACTATTCTTTAACTACTTTTCTCGCGGCCAACGGCCTTAGTCCCTCAGCCATGATGCTATTAAGTCATTATTAATTTCTTTTGTTAGTTCTATACGAGACGAATTATAATTATAAATATCATATAGCAACGGAGAAAGTAATAGCAGATGGATAAATTACAGTACAATGAGGCCACTCTATAAAATTCGCAATAAGACCAATATAAATAATTACTTTCGAATTAAAATCATTAAATAATTAGGTTAACTGAATTTCATCTAAATCATAAATATTTTTATAATATGTACTAAATTACATCATTATCACAAAGGTTATCGATACAGGCTAATTAAAAATAAAAAACGTACACACCTGTAACTATGTGTGGACAATTGTGTACATATAATAAATTAATATCAGGTTCTTAACTAGTTTTTTTTAGCTTGAGGCTCGACTAAAATATTATAACCTGTTGTTATTTTTATGTTTATATAACACGAGAAGTATTTAGCAGAATTATCACGCGTAATGAAACGCATACCGCGACGAATTTAGTGAAGCGTACTTTAAAAGTGAATTAAGACGTCTCGTATTAACTACAAAGTAATGGCCATGTTATATAATCATTGGGCACGCAATGCCATATAGAACAATGCCGAGTTGTTTATGGCCTTATTGTGTGTGTGTTGTACTCGCTGCAAATTATGAGAACTCTGTTCTTTTCATGCATATGTGTAAAAAATCGATCCGTCTTATATAATCTATTTTATTATTATTTTATACAAGTAATTAATATCGATGTAATGAGATTTTATGCTATAATCTACTTATACCCATGTGAATTGTATGCGTGTACATGTAAGGTGGGTTTATGATGATATATAAAATAATTGTCGACCTATGAAGCCACTGTGTGGCGAAACTTATTCGCACCCTTACGACGAAAGTAAAAAACAGTATAAAAAAATGATTACCGAAAATAGTGAACAAATATTTAATTAATTTCTCCCTCATCACTAATTATTTATTATTATTATTATTTCTTTAGCCCCTTTCATGGTGCCTGTAATCAGTACAAATAATGCTGCCCAGGACATACTGACATATTCAGACCAACGAGCTTATTATAAACTTCTTATTTCATAAGTACTTTAAATCCTGGAAGGCAAGTGATCACAAAGTGAATTAATTCACGGATTCCAACGTTATGTCAACATTATCTCACTAAATTGCTTTAAAGTTATGCAAACATTCCTTAACGAAAGTGTAGTTGAATATTAATGCCTTTAAGTGGGTTAATGGGGAATGTCTTGTTTGTTGTATTAAGATTTTCAAATTTCTGCAGCCGAACCAATATTTATAATATGACTAATGGCTTCATTTATTGCAAAATTATGTTATTCGAATCACTCATTGTTAACGGTTGGAAATCTGCATGATGATTTGTATGCAAACAATAGCGGAAGTAGAAAGATGATTGATTTTTAACGGAAGTAACTGTGTTGACAATTATGGTGATAGATTATTTCGTTAGTATTGAAATATATACCGTATCAATTTGAGTTACCTGTCTGATTATAATAATATTAAATATTTGCTTGTTGGGACTTTTACTTTTAAATAATGTGACGTGTTTACCGACTGTCACGGACGTAAATATAGGAAGCAATGATTCTTGACCATTCCAGTGACGTTAGTTAGGTATTTTGCAATAATCTAACAAGACTATCAGGTTGAAATAAAAATTAAAAAAAACTTCTATCTTTATAGGGCTATCGCCGCTCAAGGGAAAAGCTCAGAGGAGTTGAATCACTCGGTATTTAGTTTAATTTAACTCAGAAAAATTGTGAAAGGTGATAAAGAATATTTGAAACTCGATGAAATCTTATTGAACAACTTGATGGCCATAAATGTGTAGTATTTGTGAGACTTTTGTAGACTTAGTCTCGGTTGTATAAAGGCGAAGTAACTTAACCCGTTATGTTGCATACATAATTTTTAACTTTCCATTTCATAGCATCATGTACTACTAAAGTCACCAAAAAAGCCGTACACACATGTTTGCATTGTGTAAATTTTGTAACGGGCTGTTATCTGTGAACGTGACAACTCATGGCAATTATAATCATCGGTTATATATAGCAACGTCGCACTATGTGTCAACATTGTCAAAAGTCACGGATTCCAAATTAACTCGAGAGATATCTGCTTTACACAACAGAGTGTAAGAATTTAAATTTCAGTGTGTATAGAAATAATTTTATAAAATGAGATTTTGAAGAAAAAAAACTACAATTATATTAATAATTTATTAAGATTAAGATTATTTGTAAGAAGAAATAAATATGACTATACTACTACTACTAATAGTAGTATAGTCATAAGTATTTCTTGTTACAAATAATCTTCCTCAGATGTAATAATACAAGTTTAAAGAGGCAAAACATATAATTTATATTTATTTATAAAATCTTTAAAGCTCCGAAACATTAATGAATATCAATATGCCAAATCTTGATATCCTATAATAGAATATTTTATTCAGAAACTTGCCGTAGTTATCGACGGTCTCCTTCTGGTCGCGCCTGATCTCATTTGCCAAATCAAAACGAAGAATAATACCCAGAAATAACGAAGAAGATTTTTCAAAATTTATATCAAAAAACTAAGAAACGTTCTTCCGTCACGCTCCTATATTGAAGGAAAAGTTGTAGGATTGACTGATTTACAGATTGAAAAAAGAACATACGATATTAGAGACGTTCGTTTAGTGTCATGATACAATTGAACGTTTAAACCGCTCAAAGTATACATGCCTGTGTACTTTGAGAATAACTAAGTATGTATGTCATTGATAGTATAAAAAAATTAATTAAACTCTAACATTTTAAATAACACAATAGTAATAGAAGTATGTATAAAACAAAGAGAAGGAATAAGTATAAGTAATATTGAGTAACATTTCCGATTGGCATTATTAAAATTTCCATTTAAGTGATCAAAAATAAAAAGTTGTAGCGCTAATGAAATCAATTATTTATTTAATTTGCATAAATACTTTGACGCCCATGAAAATTATTTCTTTATCATTGAATACTATATGTTTTATAAATTGCAAGGAAACAGAATAATAAAGTGTTATAATTGCAATCATTTAATCTATACCCTATATCCTAGTATGTTTATATTTTAAGTTTATTATGTTCTAGGGTATTTTTGACTCGATATTTTCGCGCTGATATTATTTGGTTATTGGTGAAGAAATATAAATATAAGGAACATTCCTAATACTATTTAAAAAAACATATCTATTTGCTCTATATTATTACTAAAGGTCGTTTTAGACAAGACAATTTCTTGATTCAAAAGTTAGTCAATCTAAATTGTTTCGTATCATACAGCAAATTATTTAAAATATTGAATCGGATGGTAGATAACGCGTTCTATTTGCCAAGGACAAATTGTATTGGAGGAGGATATATGAATTCATTTCTTGAACAACTTTTGAGCTAAGAAATTGTCTTGTCTAAAACGACCTTAAATAACAAACACATTATTGAATTATCTCTTGTATAGGTAGATGAATGAAAAATGTATCATTATTTATTAATGTCATACAAATTCGACTGACTGACACTGAGAAGTACCGCTAAGGGTGCAGGACGAGGTAAAGGCTGAAGCAAACTGTAGGGAAGGGAGAAATGTCTACTGTGCATCAATACCGCACCCTATTCATGTACTGTAGAAATTTCTAACTCAGGTGCCGGAAGCTGGCATGTACACGTGATTGTGCTAGTACATGAAGAGGGGTAGCATCAGAGCTGAAAACTATAGGGGGATCACATTAATGAGTACAAGCTAACGATGACAATGGTGAAAATCAGACTGCTAGGTGAAATGGACAAAAGAGGGTTGCTGCCGGAAATGGAAGGGAAGGGACTAATGAGCAGGTTTTGACGTTAGCGAGTATGGTGGAGGAAGTGCTAGAATGCAAAGGAAGAATGTGTGTGATATTTGTGGATCTGAAAGCAGCATGTAACTTAATTCCTGGGGGTAAGCTAGTTGAGTGTGTGGAAAGTTTAAAGAAGAAAACAGAAGCGGTAAAATGCGTCGGAAGGATACACAAAGAATCGTGTGCAAAACAGAGTGAATGAAGAAGTTTCGTAGAAATTTAAAACGAATCTGGGAGTACGGCATGGATTCTCTCTAAGACAATTCAGTCTATACACATGTGATTTGGAGGAAGTTTTAAAGAGAGAGAGAGCAAGCGGAAGGGGTGATGGTAGGAAGTACCAAGGTATAGATGTTAGTATATGCGGATGATTTAGTGCTTGTGGCTAGGAGAGTGGAAGAGATGTTGAAAAGTATAGGAAGGGGTTACTAATGAATGTAGAAATATTAAATGGATGATATTTAGAAATAAGGTTAAAGGGTAAAACCTCAGACTCCAAACCCCGAGC
This sequence comes from Lordithon lunulatus, assembly GCA_963942505.1. Taxonomy (NCBI): domain Eukaryota; kingdom Metazoa; phylum Arthropoda; class Insecta; order Coleoptera; family Staphylinidae; genus Lordithon; species Lordithon lunulatus. The sequence continues at coordinate 16,133,044 of OZ012666.1, forward strand.
CTGGCCAGGACGGTTCCTCCCCAAAAATCGGCCGGTTCGGGACGCCAGGTCGCAACACTAACGTGCGGCCGTGGGGAGTTCGCCAATCCTGGTGGTGCGGGGAGTCGACGAAGGGGAAACATGTGCACGTGGACACGGTGACAACCGTGATACTCGAAAGTGACTGTGGTCTGGCCGTGCCAAACAAAAGCAGCAACAGGAGTCAACCCCCTAGTGTGCGAAGAGAAGATAAACTAAATATAAAACCAGACACAAACTATGATATGAGCAGCGAAGAAGAAAAACATATTCACGCTGAATAGAGGAGGAACACCCCAGTTCCGGTGGCGATGCATTACGTGGCGGGATGCACACCATTGTCATCCAGTGACCGCCATGACCCTCCAGCCAGCCGGAAGGATGGTCCAGTGTCCAGGTGCTAAGGCGGAACTAAGGCGACAGCTTGAAGGCTTAAAAATCTAAATGAGGCATAGAAATGGACACAATTAGAGCGGAGATGAGGTAGATGAAGGCACGTCCGGACCAAATGACCAGCCAAGCAGCCCAACCAAGCCCCACGTCGGAGAAAATAGAACCACCGGAAGAAACAATCGCCAGAATAAGAGGCGCCTTTAATGGATACAACACCTACAACGAGGCAGTTGCGACATTGGCTGAGAATTAGCCCGAGGGTCCTTCCTGAACATGATGGTGACGGACAGGAAAGCTTTAAAATGGTCCCTGAGCATCGAGGTGGTCAAACAGATCGACAAACAATATAAAGCAGTGAGAAATGGCCAGAACAAGAAAACCGGACGACTGATAGAAGAACTCGCACGCCTAATCTGCAGGGTAGGTGATGTGGCTACAATACCCCCACACCACAGAGGTACATCTCCCTGGTCCCCAACTGGGAAAACTGAGATGTTAACGTATTATATTGTGTGCGACACCACCAGTGAACAAAACCTAAAGGAGACTACCTACCAGGGCAACCAATATGCAAGAACAATTGCGGAGGCGAACGGAACTAAGACACTAGCAATCGAGACCCTGAGGCTGCAAGCACACGATATGAGGAATATGACGGAATTCCTTCTAGTAGGCTCAAGGGTACGAGCTATAATTTGGGACCTAGAATGACACCATACACCGAGTAATCAATCCCCAGGGAACTACCACTGAGGCTAAACCCAAGGCAAGGAAGGAGGAGAAATTTCGGATCAAGCCGGCTGAATGACAGACCTATGCCGACTTTTCCGGAGGATCCGCGATATCGACAGCGGGGACAACGTCGCTCGCCTAGAAAAGACAGACAATGGCAACCTCTGGATCAGGGTGATGGGCAGTGGCGCCACAGTGGACGAACGAACGCCAGGAAACCAGGCACCAAGGCCAGAGTCAGGAGGCCTGGTGTAATCTTGTGCATAAAGGGCTTGGACCTCCGGACAAGTCCGGACATCGACAGCGAGGACAACGTCGCTCGGCTAGAAAAGACAGAAAATAGGAACACCCGGAACTGGGTGAGGGGCAGTGACGCCAAAGTGGATTATGCGACACCATCAACGCCAGGGAACCGGGCACCAAGGCCAGTGTCAGGAGGCCTGGTGTAACTTTGCGCACAAGAGGCTTGGACCTCCTGAAAACGTGAGCCGAGACGGTCATCAAGGAGGCAAAGTGCTGGGTAGGCGATCCAAGACCGGCCCGAACCGGGACGAAGAACATAACGGTATCGACAACCGAGAGAGGTACGAACGAACTTAGCAACAAGGATAAAAATGGTCCAATGTAGAACCCCAGGCGGGAAGAACTACCGCAGGGCAGCAGCCGCTGCTGGTTGGATGGCCACCGCGTCTACGAATGTATTGGCGTAAGCAGACGAAGCCAGTGCCTGAGATGTAGCGAGGAAGACCACCAGGCCAGGCAATGCAGAAAGTCAACCGCACACTGCCCGATATGCAAGGCAGAAGCAGATGCAGCAGGGGGGCCCGATGCCTGATTAACAGGTAAGCAAGGTAAGAGGCAAAGCACAAGACCAGAGGCGACAGCGGAGAGGGCCAACCCCCGCAACATATAAACCAAAACAAGAGATGTACAAGAGAACTAGGGTGGCATAGAGCAATTTCGAGCCCTAGACCTAGGCAGCGCGTGGAACGCTTAGTAGTGCCTCAAAGGCGGGCAAGCCTTCACCGTGGAACGTGAAGAGATTTAGTCGGTAGGCTCCCCGTCAGAAAGACGGGGTGAATCCGACACTGCCCGTTCTCACTGATTAGAGCATGGGCGTCTTTAGAAGATTCCTCCTCACAGAAAATGATAATTAAAATAAAATAAAAAAAAGGCAGAGTTAAAGAGTTGAAATAGGAATAAAGATAGAGATTGCTTAAGTAATTAGAAATTAGACTATTGGTTTTATTGCAGATGTGGGTTTAGGAAGCAGTCGGATGGAGGGCAAGCGAAGTCGAGACTGGCTTGGAGGATAGCGAAGAAAAAAATGGGATATGTGGTGGAATCGTGATCTAGTAATAGCATGTAAGTTATGGGATGCGCGTCTGAAGCCAATATTGTTGTATAGAGTGGAACTGTGGGGATTATGTGTGTGGGTTATAATATAAACAGAGCTAGGTTGGTTCTTGAGCAGGAACTCGAGAAGTCGTCGCCTATGACGGTTCTGTTGCAGGAAAAAAGACTGGCGTGGAAGGTGTTGATGAGGTGTAGGAGTAGCGTACAGAGTGGATGGAAAAAGGATGGAGAAAATATGTATGAAAGGATTTGTATATCAGGGGTGTGGGTGCATGAAAAGCTGAGAGGAATGGGGAGTTTACGAACTGAAGTCAGACTGAGAAGAAGGATGTTAACTGGCAAGAATGACTCGTACGATCCTGGTTATGTGGAGTAGCAAGCTCGGGAAAAAAACCCAGAGAACCATAGCCGGCGGAGGGTGGAGCAGGGAAAACAAAGTGTGCATGACTAGTGCGAGATTCGGATGAGAGAGGATGGAATATATGGATAGGGGCAAGGATACACCGCTTGTGTAATGTATAGTAAGAGGAGTGACACATGGTACCTTGGCAACGTCTGTGAGGGAATAAGCAGAGTGGGTGGAAATTGCTGAAATGTGAATTAATTGTTGAGAGAGGATGGTAAAGGAGTGGAAGTTTGCAAAAGGCGAATGTGAGCGTGGAAGTGGGTGAGTGTAGAGATAGAATAGTGTGAGGGTGGAGGCTTATATTTCAGTTATATTATGTTGAGTTTATTTTAATGGTTATGCCAAATAAAGGTATTTTTTAATACTGGTTCGTGTTAGGCTCATTTATTGTAAAAATATGTTTTATAATCCTCCCATCTTATTGCTGACACTTCGAAATCTTTAGTAAGGAATTCTATTACATAGTAGGTATATTTACTATAATAACACAATTATTGTAACATTTAACGAACATACGACTGTAATACGTGATACCTATACCTGTACCAAATAACTTTGATCAATAAAGCTAATGTAATTTCCCAAGAGATTAATTATCGCAGCGCAGATGCAATTTGTATCAAATTACATCTCTAACGAGCCGCCTTCTTTGTGTGCTACATACGCTTTTGCAATACCACTTTCCGGCAACTCAAGCATGTATAAAAGTACGTATTGGTGTAACCATAAGGTGGGTATTGCCTGGGGCTTCACATGCTATTTTCCACAAAAATTATTCCGAAGAAAGTTTTAATCTTAAATCTTAAAGACTTATGGTGGATGCAGGTGCGTAAAAAATGTTCATTATTACTATTATCATATATTAAAGTAAGTTTAATAATAATAAAGGTATATACATAATATTGTATATTCAGAGCTTAATCCCTTTGGTAAAGTAAAGTAGAAATAAGTGAAATTTCCTCCAAAAAAAGTGTAAAAATCTGAAATAATAATAATATTGTATTCATTTCTCCCAAAAATTATACACAGAAACAAAGCAAGTATTGTCATGCAGTGAACCATAGCATGAATAAAATATTTACTGTCTAAAATAATATTAACTATACCTTACGTTTAGATAGTAAATAATATATCTATGTTTCTATTGATTGTATATTTTGGCGAATTACAATTATAGTTTTGGTTCTATCTTTAGCGTGTTACGTATTCTCTTATAGTTGTAGTGATTTCTTTTAATTGATTGAATAAAAAACTATTGTTTATGGTGTGGTTTTTACGATGAAATACCCTGTAGAATACAGTTGGTGATTTTGTGCCAACTGTATTTACACAGTACAGTTTATTATTACACAGCACAGTAGGCACAATATCACTATTCTTCAGGGTTATTTCATCGGCTATGCCACCCTCTTATAGTTTTAAGTGATAGGTTTCCAACATGGCGGGCAAATGGAAATACTGGTTGGCACTAAATGGCCGTAGAGTAACTATGGCCACAGAAGACTGGACATCGACGGGACAAACGTCGAAATTTACTTTTTGACCACTTGTCGCCCTTACTCAGGGAGTTATAGTTTGGGGGACGATTGCATATATGAGCCGGTCTCCTGATTTTTTTTTGTAGAGAGGAGTTTAAATAATGTTGGTAAATGAAGAACATTTCATCCACACCAGTCAGTTATTACAAGACATTTTTTATTGTGCCGAAATTACTGAACTTCCCTAGACCTAGTCTTATCGCCGACAGAACATAGCTGGGATATGATAGGTGCATAGATAAGTGTTGGAATAGGCAAATTACTAGCATCAATTCTTGACGAAGTGTCTTAAAAATCGTGGTGGTACCACAGATTATTGATTATTATTCGTTTTTTTTGTTTTTTATTTCTCGTTGAATTTATATTTTAAGTATATTTTCCCAAGATCAACAAATTTAGTCATCATGATTTATCGGTTTATAGCGTCTCTGGCACGTTCTGATTTCCCAGATAACTCCCTAATATGCTACTATGGGATACTTTAGTCTAATTTTTACGTCGTTTGGTTGTAAAGTTCCTACCTTAGTAGCATACTATGGAGCTATCTAGGAAACCAGAACGTGTCAGAGGGCAGGTGCTATGTTACCGACAAATTTGGTTATTTTATTAATATTGTTCATTAAATACTTCGTGTTCTGTTTTTATAAAACCTAGTATATATTATTAATATATTTTGATTAAAAATACATAGTTAAAACCTCTGATTTCTTAAATAACTACGAATCATACTTTCTGTTTGGGAATAAACATTTCTTAACCCTAATTTGTTAAAAGAAAGCATCTTGTAATTATGCAAATATAAATTCCGCACACATGTAGAAACACATCTCTGGTATTTTGGTATTGACGCCACTACAACCAGGGATTACAACTACGGCAAATATTTACGCGGGAAACGCGTATGAGGAAGGAAATTGTTGTATGACCTAATATGCTCGTCGAGAAATTTCATGTATGCTCACGTTACGTAAAAAAATGTCCTCACTAAATCAATACTTGGTGCTAAGAATGTGCACCTTGTTTATTTCACAATTATAAGCACGGTGAAAGTGGTCAGTTTAAACGAGATATATTTTGCGCGGCGTAAATCACGCATTTCTAATGTGTTACAGTTATAAAATTACCACTGTTGTGACTAATTCAATTACCCTATAATAATTATTTATTGGTGACCCACAATCGACTATAGGAACTTTATCAGAAAGTATCATCTTTGTAAACGTGACTTTCCTTTAATTACAAACTATTTTATAAGCTATACTAACAATCTTAGCGTCTGCTGAAGAAATAAATGGTTGCAATAGCAATTTTAATATCAGTACTAAATTTAACTTCAAATGAGCCTAAATATACGACGGGTACATCCTTGTTTGTGGCACGCGAACATTAAATGAACTCAAACTAATGGTGCTTTAGAACATCATTAAATGGTAATAAATATGGCTGTAACTAACTAGAAAGAAAGTTGTTGATTTCCTGCAATTGAATTTTTGAAGTCATAAAACTTGTGAGGATAATTAACGGCGTTGAATAATTGTTATATAATAGTTGTATATATTTGTGTACAATGCACGTGTTTGGTATTTGCATATGTATGGCCTTACATCTTATTAACTTTGTTGTTATTGGCATTAAGAAAACTCTATTCATTCAATTGAGTACATGGGGTGTTTCTAATTTCTAATAATTTACAATTTTAATTAAAATGTGTTATATTTGACCTTAATATTCGGAAATGAGACCATTACACATATACAATATTTCAATAAGTAATTTCAGTTGAAAATCTCTATCATTATTTACGTAAGTAAGAATATAGGTAAAACTACATGACAGGTAACCTTTCTTCGCTGCAGTTAATATTGCGTAACAGCTCGCGTGCTTCCTCATTATAACATTACTGAAATTCTGTATAATTTCCTCCAAACAACTAAAAAATATTAATTCTTGTGATCTTTGACAAGTTAATATGTCGATTTATTGCAATCGTTGACATTTTGGTATTTATTATTATTTCGGGTTTGGTTTGCTAATATCATTACGGATGTGTCTATAAATAATTCTCTAAAATCATGCAAATGTGATGTTATTTTATTAGGTATTATAACTATGGGATGCTCAAAACTAGTTTATTGCATGACATAAGATATTCCGCCATGTGTGATTTTTATTATACGTATCCCCTGGGCGCGTTTGGGTTACCTCAGTGAAAGTTCTGTATTTTCACTACTTTCTCCAGTGCTTAGTGTATTAAGGAATCCCCGTATATTAATTTCATTTTCAGCCTATCGGTCTAATGCGGCTTGATAATTAATTTCGCTGATGTGTGCTATGGTTTATTTAAATAATAGATTAATTATAATGTCGTTGCCACGGGGTTAATCGGCCGTAATTAGTTTTTGTTTCATCAATTATATTATTCAGGCTTTTAGGATATTATTTAGTTTGCGATTGCTTCTACTTTTTTCTCATTATTATCATGTTATACCACAAACTTAAAAATGAAATACCTGAGAAGAGTAAAACAAGTTATGAGAAGAGACATAATAAGATATAACGACATCAGAGAAGAAATGGAAATTAAAGCAATAGATAAGTAGTAGCATAGAAAAAAAAACTCAACTGGTGGGGACATCTAATTAGTATGGAAAATACGAATCAAACAAAACAAGTATGGGAAGCAAGAAGAGGAGACAAAAGAGGAAGAGGCAGACCAACAAAAGAGTAGGACAACATAATAGAAGAAATTATAAAAGAACAAAGGACACAAAATGTGTTATTTCCGGGAAACAAATATTTTTTAACAAGTTTCCAAGAGATATCTTAACATTGTAATTTCTAACTTTAAAATAGAATTAAAAAGAATTCTAATTTCAATTTTCAATTGAACTAGCTCCATTTAATATTGATGAATTTTAGCTTTTGCGTTGAACGACGCGATTTGAGGTGACAGCAAGGGTCCCACAGGGCTCCATCCTTGGGTCCCTGCTCTGGAACGTTGCATGTAATAACGCATTGAGACTACATCTACCGGAGGATGTCACATAAGTTGCATTTGCAGATGATATGGCATTGGTATCCCAAGGACAAGACCTACAAGAGACGCAAAACAAGATGAATGACAGTGGAAACAATGAAGGCGTGGATGACAATTGTAGCATAGCACAAAAACAAGACAGGGGTGGCTCTGCTCTCGACTAAAAGAGCAGGAATTCATGCAGCCATCATTCTCCAAATGATGGGGGAGCATTTCTCCATCCAAAGGAGGATCTACTACCTCAGGACTACGCTAGAGTCGAATACGAACCACATCCAGTAAGTGCTGGAGGCCACACGGAAGGCAGCCAGAAAGAAAGCAGCTTTGTCGAGGCTGCTGGGGGTCCAAGGTAGAAGAAGAGGGGGTTGCTGGAGACGGTGGCACGCGCCCAACTTTTGTATTCAGCACCAGCCTGGGCCGGGGCAACCAAGACACAGCGCAATGCAGACAGCATAAGGAGGTCTACCGCACCACCCCGACAGACGCGGTGGAGTCAATACCAGCCGACCAGCTGATGGAAGAATGTGAAGAAATCTACGCGACAACTAAGGGAGATTCTGGCCCTAAGGAAGCCAGAAAACAGAGATGGGATAAGACCACGCTGAATGCTGAATGGACAAGGACGAACATGCCAAAAATCTAACCATGCGTGAACCGGACACACGGATAGTTGAATCACTGGATCTGGATAGTTGGCTGGAGGGTAGCATAGCTACAAACACTTAGGCCTCAAAATGGGCCCATTGTGAAACCTCCCTTTATGGCTGCTCACTCGTCCCACCAGGTTAGGCCAGCACTCCCCTAGTATTAAATGCCTAGTATTTACTAGAGCTGGGCAGAGGCATTTTACATGATCTGCTGTTTCTAGTTCTTCATTGCACCTGCTACATAACGGGCTGTCCACCAGACCCATCGTGTTTAGCTGGCAGTTGCCAGTTAGGATGTTGGTCAATAATTTCAGATTAGTTCTAGATAAGTAAGGCGGGCCGTGGCTGCAATTTTACAAGGTGAATCACTGGAACACACAGATACTATCCGAGCATTATTTCAAATCAACCTGCTTCGGATAGGAAAGTCCCGAACGGCCAGATGCCGTTACTATCGTGGGACAGATGGTCCGGCTCACACGCTTCTTCGATGTCAACGCTGGTACCGCGAACAGACCATCATGTGGTTCGAGATAGAAGAAGCTACTCCCAGAGAAATAGAAGAAAGGACGTGAGAGAGCAACGCGATGTGGGAAGCAGTGACCAAATTTGCGAATACCGAATTTGCGAAGTATACGGACGATATGCGACAATAACATTGCACTAACGTAAGACTAACTAGGCAGGACACGAGACAGGACCAACTGACCGACGGGAGACGGCGTTACGCCTAGAGTGCCTTGAGACGGAAAAGCCCCCAGCGACAGAACATTTTACGTACACGTTTTAGTCGATAGGTGCCTCGGCCAGAACGCGGGGTGAATCCGACACTACCCATGCTTCTATCACCTAGTGGTGATAGGTAGGTATAGGTGAATTTAGAAGACTTGCATCTCACAGGACAAAAAATTAATAAATTAATTAATTTTAAAAACAGGTTGTAAGCTGTGGCACAAACTTGTTGATGCCCTCCTCAAATAATTCTGCTGCCATCACCTTCTAGTTCAGTACCTCCTGTTTCACCTCCTCGTCGGTCGATTTTTTCCGCCCATATGAGTCTTCAGGGAGGTGAAAATATGAAAGTCAGCAGGAGATCCGTCGGCATACAAACCCATCTGTCTGCTAGACAGCCTGGCGAAGGTCAGAATAGTGGCCTCGTACATAGAGGAGGCTATAAAGAACGCAGGAAGTCTCTCACTACGACTTTAGAGGGGGGGGGGGGGGGGGGGTGAATCAACTGTAGATGCCATACAAACGGTCCAGGCGGTAGCATAAATTCGATTTCGCTCAGGAGGAGAACCCATTGTGTCTTGGCCACGCTGGAGCAATGCATTCAACGGACCCTAGAAAGTTAACTCGAGAACAGCGGGCTGCGCTATGGAAACTCCAAACCCTAGCCCATCTCATTCGAAGTTATGGATAGGGTACCGCAGGGTTTGGTACTGGGATCGCTCCTGTAGAACGCCACTTATGACGGCGTTCTGTGACTTAACTCAGCGAACTACAAGCATACTATTGGGTTTGCAGATGATCTTGCGAATCTGGCCACAGACCGCGACCTTGGTGAGGAGGCGAACAGAGTCTTTGAGGATATTGCAAGATGGATGCTAACCCTGGCTAAGCGGATAAGGAGGAAGCTACATGACTATCCACGCGCAAGTCCGGGAAAAACCGACTCTAAACACACCATATTGTTCAGAGGGGACAGATAGCGAATAAAAGTCACGTAATCTACCTAGGGATGGTAATGGACGCACGGATGCATGGATAGAAGAATAGAAGAGTGAATTACGTTCATAGCACAGAAGTTGCAATTACAGCATGATTTAGCATTGCTAGTCGCCCCCGTGGCGTGCAGTAGCGCTCAGGTCTTGCGGTCGTGCGCCGCCGGTTGTAAGGGCCTAGGCAGAATTGTGCCCATCGGAAGCCTCGAATAGAACCTGAGACAATAAGCTCGTACTAGCCCAGAGTGCTAAACGAAACGAAACGTTTGTCGCAAGATTGAATGGGTGAGTGGGTGTAAACGAGAATAATATGGCCTGTAAGTGATAGCAATGTCTCGGAGAACGCATAGAAGGCGTTCACATCTCCAACAAGTTGGGGGAACTTGCTGGTTCTATTGCTATTGTTATTGTCGTGATTAATCGCTAGTTTTATTTATGTATTCTGTATTTTATGCCAAGATCTACAAATTTACTACAAATTTACTAGTAACTATAATATTTTACTAGGTAGTATTGCTTTCTTCGCGGTAGTACGTGAACTATATGAACGGGACTCTATAGTTCACGTACTACCGCAAAGAAAGCAATACATCAAAGCGACCAATGAATTTCACTTCACTTCACTATATTTCAGCTGAGGGCACAGTCGTGTGCTAAGCAGGCATGTTTTTTACGGAGCCCACTAACGGACATTGTAAATACTGATATATGTTCTAGATTTTTTTGTTATCAGTTTCAGCAAAACTAAAATTATTTTAAAATATTTGAAAATAGGGTAAAATTTATTTGCAAGGATCAAGGTATTAACAAAACTTCAATTAGTGAAAACGCAAACAGAAAATGTGAAGTAGTTTTTGAAATAATTACTTTAGAAGATTGTATGTTAAAATATCCGGACAACAGCAGTCCTAAGATGTCCTTCTCTGCGCGGTTTAATGTTTATTTTCTTATTCCTACTTCTATCCGCGCGAAATATGTCCACAAGGACACCAGTCTTAATAAAACTGGCGTCTTCCAGACAATGCTAAAATTGCAAGTGATTTCATTCTTATATCCGCCATTATACATGATGAGGTACTTATGCCCAATTTCTCCAACGAATCTTAAAGCTCGTCTTATATAAGCTCGTCTTATATATGCTCGTCTTATATATGCTCGTCTTATATAAACTCGTCTTATATATAACCACGTCTTAAATTTTTATTCTGTACCACCAAACATATGTCTTACTTAGTCTTACAATGTAAGACCGCCTTATCGTTTTAAGATCCGATTTTTGTTTGGTGCAACGCTTTAATACCGTCTTATTATTAAGACGGTCTTAAACTAGTTAAGATAGTTAAAGATTCGTTGGAGAAACCGGGCGTTATCATATTATAACATAATCATCTAATATATAAACTAAAATAAATTCACATCCTCTGGTTAATATGGTAATATGGGGGTTACCATATTAACGAGATGATGGGAATTTATTTTAGTTTATATATTCGATGATTATTTTAGAGTATGATAAGTACCTCATCATGTATAAATAATAATACAGTTCTCCCTCCGTACGTACATATGGGAGGACCGTTCTATATGACGAGAACAACATAGTCGCAGCGACAAATTTGCGGACGACTAGCATATTCGCTGGGACTAATTTATGTGCCTGGGGCATCCCTCATACGGACAAAGAAATAAATCTTTTTAATTTATTGCATTCTCCGCGATCACACGCGGCGTCATGCAATCTTATAATATTGATACCCAGAGACAAAAGTTCAATCTTCAATGCTGACAGACATTTTACTCATGTCTGACTGGGTGATATGCAAATTCAGTAGACATTAAAGTTTTATTACAAATTGGTTGGTAAAACTAGTAAAGAACTGTTATTATTATTATTATTATTATTATTAACTATAGACTTATTATTTTAATTAATTATTTTATTTATTATATTATATGAACTGATAATTGAGTCTGTTTATACATAATACCTGTTTACCTTTTATAGAGTTTTTGCGACTGAATTGAAACTGAAAAGTCCTTCACAGTTGTATGAGAATGGCAGCATCGATAATAATTAAATATAAAAAATTTCGTACGTCCATCAGTATGAACGTCTATTACAATCATCACGTGCATATTACTTTCGAGTGAACGTACAGTACATAAATAATGGTAATGTGTTAGCGATTCGTCGTGGAATGTTTTTGTGATGACAAAATTGTGTACAAGAAATATGAAAGCTTTGTTTCCTTATAAAAACTTTATTGAATATTAATCTACTTGCTTGAAATGAATACATTAATATCGTTTTTAGACCTCTGTGCTTCCTGATACCTATCACTATACATATTTATATTGTTACAAAAATGTAAAAGGTAAGAATGTGAGTAAATGATATAGTATAAGTTTAAAAAAAAATTAGAACATCAAGTAGAAATTGAATGGTTTTGGCGTCTAGTACATGGTAATTCATTTTCAAAGAAGAGATGAATAAAACTACTATGTTTTTTACCTCTTGTTTACAAGTGTAAGTAAGTAAACAAGTGGTAAAAAACATAGTTATTATTCATCTCCTTTATAGAACATCAAGTATTTATTAAACGAATTTAATTAACTTTACAGAATTTGATGATAGTAAATAAATCGATGAACATAAAATCAATTGTTTTGATTCTTATCTAAGCCGCTTTCGTTTATCGTTCATGAACTGTACCGGGCGATTTTAAGCTTGCCCAGAACAGCTCCCGAACGATAAACGAAAGCGGCTCTAATCATTACACTTGAATTTATCATTCTGAAGAACTGATAATTTGTTAGTGTAACTGCTTATATGGTCGTTCGGCTCATTCAGTTTTTGTTTTGAACAGCCAGTTTAGTGCAATAGGTGCTTTCGTTAACTGCCGCGTGGCGTGCTGTATCGCTCCAAGTATTGCAGGTGTGCACCGGTTGTAAGGGAAGAGGTAGAATTGTGCGCATCGGGAGTGACAATTATAACAAGACACAATACGCCGGGAGCAGCAAATAGTGATAAACGAAAACAGCTCATATGTAAATTGCAAGCCATTTACATACGGCATTAATCCTGGCTGCAATATCGATATGCGATACCGAGAATTAATTTAATATAGTTATAAATAAATAAATATAGTATAATAAAAAATATAAATAAATAAATATAGTATAAATTAGTAGCCAACTTAGTGGGCTAGAGGTCAGAGGCTCCGACCGTCTCGTACTACGAGAATTAGGGAGGCTTTCTGTGAAGTTAAGGTAAATACCCGGTAAAGCTCCGTTAAGCTTCTCCCTTTACCGGAGGAAAAGCCTCACAACTGATAACCCCATTAAGATGTTTTTTCCGTAGAAAATGGTACCGAATCTCTTCGGATTTTCGAATGTCAAATGAACCAGTAAAAGGGTCGGCAGACGACTTCAATGTAAAAGCGCTTGCTAAAACCATTCATAATTCTCAACATCATTCATAATACATTACATTAGTGGAAATCATCTGCTCCTCTACCATTAATGTATGTAGTAAAATGTATGTATTTCAATTATATACAGACAAAAAATACTGTGTGTACAGTATTGTAGGTACATACTGTTTCATTTTATGTACAGCAAATCTAGCCCTACATTTTGTCGACGCGTTTAAACCAATTCATATTCACTTTATGCGTTTTTTTTGTCGCTAAAATTCGATTTTAGTGACAAAAAATGCATCGACGATCCGGACGGTCTAAAGTCCGGATTATCAACGTTCTACCATTGAATAAGGTTCTACTGTATAAACACAAGATGATTGATTTTAGAATAAACTTATTTACCAAATCAGCTGCACGTTTTACAATAAATCTACTGTAAACAAATATGAATGGTGAATTCAGGTAATAAACCCACCTGAATTCACCATACATATTGGTTTACAGTAAATTTATTGTAAAACGCGCAACATAAAATAATAAATAAAATAACAAATAGGGAATATATTTTAGAGGATTATTTCCTATAGAATTGCTTATTGTGACATGTGTATTAAAAACTAAATGGTAAGTATATATTCTTATTTGTGTTTATATGTTATATTCCTTTATTCTTATATTCTCTTAATTTGTATTGTGAGGAGTGTTACTTTTTATTATTATTGTTATGTATTTTTTTTGTTTCTTGCTCTAGATGTATGAGCATTGTGTATTGGCGGAGGAGTGTATTTTTTGAGCAGTATGCCAAATAAAGGTCTTTTTTTTCTTATTTGTGTTCATAAATAATCAAATATACTACTTATTTCCGCTGATTTGTTCTGTCTAATTTATTATTTTATATTAGTATAAACCCACCTTTACTTTACGACATACTTCAATAATCCATATTGACTGATAAATCTTAATAACACACCTGAATCCATGTGCTTTAGTATTTTCATCTGTCGGTTCGTATGCACCGAGCACTAAAATATTGCCGCCGGCCTTGGACCACTGTCTTGCTTTTACTTTCATTGAATTCTTGTTTGGTATCTCCTCCATCGCACGGAGAAGGATTTTGGCATTTTATTAAGGCCACGGCTACACACTAAATTATATCTCAGGAATGCGTCCGCGATTTATAATCATATAATCGATAAACGTGATGTTCGTGATGACAATAGCCAAAATAAATAGCTAACAGTAATCCAAAATGGTGCAATATTTATAAAAAAATATGATCTCTTCATATATCATTATGATTTATCCCGTATTAAATAGATTGTGAAAAAATCGCGGGATGATCATATGTCAAGGTTTCATACGGCTGCATAGCTAAAAACTAGCTGACGACCTTCTCATAACGCACATGACGTACCGTTAATTACAGCACCGGTTGTTTTTACTTTGTTCAGGTTTGATGGTTATAATTTGCACGAAGAAAGTTAATTTTACAGGTCAGTGTTGTGTAATCTCACTAATTTTGATGATGAGTTTTATAAATTAGCTTTTACTTTTGTGGGTCTATTATTATAATTCCGATCCACACGTTATAAACGTGGTAGCTTTTTAATGAGTTTTCGCTTGATTAATTTTATTCACGAGAGAAATGCTTGGAATTTTATTTACTTTTATTTGAATATATTGATGTGCAGCCGAGTGGAAGTTTCATTAATGATCATTATAAAACACTTTTATTTTTATATATTGTATATACAAGATGTGGGAGTGCTACCAGTTGATATTACAAATATTATATTGTGTACCCAGGGAGGAAAGGGCATGGTTCTTATCGATCCGTGGCATTTGTAGAAGGAGGCCAACAAGACGGGACTAAAACGCACTTTACTTTGAGTTAGACTTACGGCCGGTATTATCAAAGATATTTAAATGTAGAATTAGTTAAATGGAATTTAAGCTAAATCTAGGTTCAAAATTATGATGTTATTCACGCTTTAAGCTTATTTATTTTCTAAAATACTAATTATCTCCTTTTTCTCATTTATTTAATGAAATAGAAATAGTAAAATTAGTATTAGCGAGATGTATAGGGCATATAACTAATTTCATTTCATTTCATGCAAGAACTTAAATATACAAGACGAAACATTGCTTGATGAAGTTGCATTTTAAAACTCTTAGCTGTGAATGAAAAATAGAAGCGTGACGATAAAGTGATGAGTCTTACGAATGTAAATGAGTTAAATGATATAAAAACCAAAACAATATTTTGAAGACGACCGACCGTAATTTATGACGTTTTTGCCATCATTGCATGTCGTGACAAATATTTTAATTAATGCCCGTTTTGTTTGTTAAATGGGGGAAAACAAGGCAAATTTAGGATAGTTGAGTCTATTGTTATCTTAGGAGTTGCAACCGCATAGTTAGAAGAAGAAACAGGGCGCAGAATATTACGTTTGGTAATATATTGAGAGGAAAAGTATACAAAGAGGCACACAGGCCGTTGGCGAAAGAGTTGATTCAGCATACACCAGCGGGCGACGGGAATTTTACCTACATATAGACATAGTTATAAACACGTATCTTTTCATAATATTTCTGGGTGAAATTTGATTATCTGCAAGGCTCAAAAACACCATCATGCGTTTCATTAGCGAAACATTTATAAACCAGTAAAAATCCCCCCAACATTCAAGGCATGAATTGAAATTTTTATGACTTTAAAAACATAACATTGATTTTTTCATTCATAATTATAATTGTTTAAGTAATACTATGATTTTGTCTAGAAAACGAGAGAGAAAAAGAGATAATTTATCTTTATTAAGGCTATGGACAATTCAAGCTAGTCTGTTGGCAGAAAATTAACTAAAATCTAGTGGGTAATCTCTACGCATAAAATGTATTTTCTCATCATATATGTGACAACATGTGCAAGGTTTGGCTAATTATATATTAATAGTTTATTAACAACCACGATTTACTGTCCAAGTGATAAACATCATGTAATTTGTATCTAATCAGCTGATCAAACAATAACAAAGATTACCCACTAGTTTACAAATTATACAATTTTGATTTTAGTTGAATTGTATTATATAGCGAAATGATCTCTGGTTGATAGTGTTAATAAAAATTGATCCTATTTTTGTAAGGAAAGGCTACAAACCGGTACCCTTAACAAAGATTATTTCTCATTCTTTCTTTCTTTTATAAGAAATGTTATGCGATTTTTATTATTTTAATATATAGTTTTAATGAAACAAATAAACGCAGCCTGATTTGTATATTAAAACAATTTCTGACTTCTATTTTTTATAATAAATATGGTAATTGAAGATAAACATTGACGATTTTTTTTTGCTTACCGCTTGAGGTAGTTTACAATGGGACTAGTGTTGCAATTGACCTATAGCAACACTAGTCCCATTGTAAACCACCCAATTGTATTCAAAATGACTAGACGCAATTATAAAGCGTTGTTCGTCATTCATAACATTTAATTTAAAAATCTAATTTAAACTCGACGAATCACTCTCAGGCGTAAAAAGTAATGATGTCTTACATACTGTTATTGCTATTCGCCTATGAAATGTAGTTTCTTATTAGATACACAAATTCAATAATGTTGTTAAACTTTCATATTGTTATTAAAAAAAACAAAGCATTCTTCATTCAGATCTCAACGATAACTAGATTTTGCACATTGTTTTTTAAGTGAAATTATGAATATAACACTTTCTCTGTGTTTATTAATTTCGAATATAATTATATTACTAAAATTATGTTTTTATAAAATCAGTTGTGAAATAAAAAAATCTTAGAGCCTTATGGGCAACCTAATTTTGTGGACTCAATGTTAAAAGAATTTTTTGTCATATAAAATTTGTATTATGTTATACGGTATACTTATGCCACTTATAGAGAGTGTACCATTAGCAGTAGTTTCGGGAATATATATATATATATATATATATATATATATATATATATATATATATTCCCGAAACTACTGCTAATGGTACTATTGCAATTGTTAAGCACACAAAACTAGATATGGAAACCTGTTTGCGATGGTAATAAATTGATAAAGTAATATTCTTTGTCATTTAAAACTTGTATTGTCAAACATATGGAGTGTGTACTATAAGCAATAATAAAAAAATGAGATCTGACTAACATAAATCAATTAAGTTTTCTTAGATTTTAATGTTAATACAAAATGTTCAAGAAGTTGAAGTAGAAGATAATTGTTAACAACCGAGTTTTTATTACTACTGACGATTAGTTTATATTTGATTTTTTAAATTTTACCTACAAATGCATTAAAAAAACTAATTCAATAGTTTTGTTTGGGCTACTACTAAGACTACGTGTGGCGCGTTTGTGTGATAATTCTACAGTGTATACTATTTTAATGTCGATAAATATCGATCTTGATATGATAATGTAAATATGATCTCTAAGGATCGTAATTTATAGGTAACTATAACACAATTAGATAGAATATGTGTAACTTGTATGCATTATTAGACTTATGAATTATTATTTGATTATACAATGTAAAGATCATTCAAGAGGTGAGAGGGAGAGAGAATGTCAAAGAGAGGTGTGGAAAAAACGCTTACTATAGATCAAAACATAAGTACTGGAAACCGCAGGAACTAATCGAAAGTCAAATAGAACTTTTCCATGTTATTATTATATTATCTTCATTACACTATCTGCATTCTCAATAATTATAACAAGTTCTATTATTAACGTTGAAATAGTTTATTTATAAACGACTTACAAACGCTAACTTATAATATAAATTTCATTTCGATTTCTCGATAGAACATGATAAAGGTCGGTAATAAAACGAGTATTTAATTAGCTATTGTTAAATAGATCACGATTTATATTTAGGAAGAGAATATAGTGAAGTAAGAAATATTATACGGGGTGACCGGAGAATGGCGGAAAAGCTATATTGTATTTTGTGAGGGACTTTTAATAGAGCCCGGGAAGAATTCAATGTATTATATTTGTTGTTATATTAACTAAAATATAACATTTACTAATGGTGTTTGTAAGTAACCTTAAACGTTATAACTTTAGTAATTAATGATAAACACCCTTATCATTAATTACTCAAGTTATAACGTTTATAGAAAACACTGTCCTTATCCAAAATTCAGAATACCGCTCTATTCGCATTTCCGAAGTTTATAATTTTTATTGACATTCGAAGACCAAGATATAGACCTACCTATCCTGTCAAAGTTATTTGAAAAACTCTATGGGAAGATATTAAAACTTGAGCTAGAAAAACTTAAT
This sequence comes from Lordithon lunulatus, assembly GCA_963942505.1. NCBI lineage: Eukaryota > Metazoa > Arthropoda > Insecta > Coleoptera > Staphylinidae > Lordithon > Lordithon lunulatus. The sequence continues at coordinate 16,151,636 of OZ012666.1, forward strand.
CTATTACCAGAACATCAGTTTGGATTTCGTGAAAGACTATAAGTAAAACATTTCAAAGTAGAAAGTACTCTTCAGACGGATTCTTGGACGTTACCCAAGCCTGTTCGGCAACAAGACTTGTTTTATACATTAAGAGCAAGCTTACCCGCACCATATTATTAAGTTGTATCCTCGTACCTGACCAGCAAATATTTTACAGTGAAGTATCAAGATGAAATAATAACAAACCTGAGTTCCTAAGGGCGGTGTCCTGGTATCATTGCTCTACTTGCTTTTTTTTTATACCACTAAATATAATAATATATACAAAAGTAATACAAATTGTTAAAAAATCATGTTTCCTGCAAGCAAATGGACCATAGCTTCCTCGGTAAAGGGCTCGTCCGTCTGCTTGGTTTCGGAAACTGCTTCCATTGTCCGTTGTCTTGGATGTTTGGTTAGATGGTCAATTGTTACGTCCTTTCACTTTTTATATGTTCTTTGCACTCATTTTTAAATTTGTTGATGTCCTTGATGTCTTTAATATATTTAGGTAGTTTGTTATATTCCAATGAGTTGTTTATGATAAGGCTTTTATTTAGGGTGCTAGTTTTATTCTTTATTGGATGAATGTCACTTTTTCTTCTTATATTATAGTCATGAACTTGTTTGTTCGTTGTGCTGCAATTTCCACAACAAAGAACACTTTAACTGCTACTTTCGCAGACGATACTCTAGTTATTGCAACAAGCGAGTTAACAGATATGCTTCAGAGAAGCTCCAAGAAGCCCTAAATAATATTTAAGAGTTGCTTGCACTATATTATCAAGTTCTATCCTCATATCTGACCAACAGGTATTTTACAGTGAAGTATCAAGATGAAACAACAAACAAACCTACATATCTTACAGTCAAGAGTTCCTCAGGGTATTCTCCTAGGTCCATTGTTCTACTTTCTTTTTATAGCTGATATTCCCACAACAAAGAACATTTGAACTGCTATTTTCAGACGATATTGCAGTTATGGCAACAAGCGAGTTACCCAAATATGCTCTAGATAACATACAAGAGTGGCTGAGATAATGTCATGTAAAAGTCAACATTGACAAATCACAACATATTACACTAACCCTCAGAAGAGAAACTTGCCCTAGTGTGTTAATGAATAGACAACAATTATTATTTATTTGGGAATGCAGAAAGCTAACTTGGCAGCACCCCCTAATGACCAAGCGTATGCAATTGGGATTGAAGCTCTCCAAATTCTACTGGCATGCTATACTATATATATATATATATATATATATATATATATATATATATATACTATATATACTATGGTATGAAGTGAGTAGTTCTTAGGAAAGGAAGTGTAGTTCGAGAAAATACTGCAGGAGTTGGGGAAAGACAGCTTGGTGCGGGAAGTGTGAATAAGATGTAGAAATAGGGCAAAGAGCGGATGGAGAAAGAATAGAGGAAGGATGTATGATAGAGTGGGTATGTTTGTGTCCTTTCTTCTTATTTAGCGAGCAGTTATCCACTTCTGAATGTAGGCTTCTTTCATTATTGTCCATGCTTCTATGCTTTGTGCTGGCTTGCGCCATATCTTCCCTGCTATCACTTGGATGTCGTCTTGCCATCTTTACTTTGGTCTGCCATTGCTGGGTTTTGTTTGTTTTGGTCGCCAGTCTTTTATTTTCGATGTCCATCTATCTTGAGCTTGCCTGCTTACGTAGCCCACCCTTTGCGACTTGAGCTCGGCGACACGTGTTGTTATATCAATGACTTTAGTTCTTAAGAGAGTCTCTTCATTTCTCATCTAATATCGAAAACTAATATCAAACATAACGCGCTCTCTGCATTACCATAGGATGGTTAATGCTTCTTTTTGTTATTGACATGGTTTCCAGGCCATAGATTGCCACTAGTAGTATGCATGAGTCATAGACTTTTCGTTTGAGATTTATTGGTATATTCTCATTCCTGAGTATATGTCTTAACTTACTGCTGCCGATGTTAATTTTATTCTACTCTATATCTCAGCTGTCTGACTCTTTTCCTATTTTAATGCCATGCCCTAGGTAGATGTATTCTTCTACATTTACCACGGTTTCGTCGCCTATGTTTAAAGTTTCCCTTGTGCTACTTCGGTTTTGCTAAGATTTATTTTTAGCCCAATTTTTTTGAATGCTGTAAATCATATATCATTGCATAGTTTTATCATCTTGCTGCTGATTTTGTCTTCTCCTGAGCTTTTTTTGCGTTTTTAATTGCTTCAGCGCTGTTCTTATTGTTTTTTTATCTTCGGAATTTCTTCTGAATCGATGTTGCGGATAAACGTTTCTGGTATTGTCTAAGAGTAAAGTTGGGTGTAAACATTTTCAATATGCGTAGCAATGACTTCACTGTTAACGATTAAGGTGTTTTGTTAATATTTTATTTTTGTATCTTATGTCTGCCTGTGAAAAGTTTTGATTTTATAATTTTTATGTTGGAATTATTTTCTATGATGCTTTTGATTATTCCAGTGTTGGAATATCTCTCGCTCTCTCGCTGAATCTTTTAGTTAGTTTTCCGTAATATGTTGTGTCTCTTGCCATTTTTCTCCTTAGTTCTATGCTATGCTATTTAATGGTTGTAATTTGTGATCCTTCTTGCATCTGATTTTACCGTAGATTTTCCTAGTAGCAGTATGCATATATTTTGCTTTGTATGTTTGTATCCCATGTTCTCGAGGTCTGTGGTGCTTCTCTGCCATTTCAGTCACCGCTGATGATTTTGTATTGGCAGTTATCTGATTCTATTGCTTTGGATATGTCATCGAAAAATGATTTCGTCATTCCCCAAGCTTATGTCTAATTTAAAATAAATATGCTCCTACACTACCATTTGTGGTGATTTTCTCATTTAGTTCGTTCATCACCATTCTACTAAGGTTGGTTATTGGCCACAGTGCCTCCCTTACTTCTTCCTAATATTCGCCATTATTTCTCTCTAACTCTTGGAGAGTGTGAAACTGTTCGTATTAGTTTATTTCTTTCAATGTTCAAGTAAAATTAGAGTATTGCTCTTACTTCCCATATCGAAACGATTTAGAACTCGGATATATGTGCAACATTTCCCGTTTGCTAGTAGGTAGTCAATTTCATTTTTTTGTTTTGTCAACTAGACTTACCCATGTCCCCTTCCTTTGCTTGGGCTTTTTAAAGAAGGTGTCAAGACAATACACACTTTTTTAGATAGTTTTCTACCATGTCTCCGCATCCAATGTATCCCATATTCTCGATGTCTGTAGTGTTTCTCTGCCATATAAGTCACCGCTAATGTTTTTGTATTGGCAATTATCTGATTCTATTGCTTTGAATATGTCATTGAAAAATTTTTCCATCTCTTCGTCCTGTGATGTATTTGTAGGGGCATATACCGGATGATTTGGGCAGTGTATCTCTTGTTGAACTTGATTACAATGTAAATAACTTTACCCGATATAGTGTGGAATTTGGTTACTAAATGCCCTATTGTTTTGTTTGCATTTTACGTTACTGTAGTTCATATATTTCCTCTCTTTAAACCTCGGCTCGAATAAAAATTGATTTGTTATCTTGATAAAAAAGATGAGGGAATATAACTACTATTATTAAAACCATAAATTTAAATAACACTGATTTGATCTCTCGCTTAACATGTTTAAATAATTTCTATTTATAAGCATTGCATAGATATCAGCTATGAAAAGAATTCCATAGGTGCAATCTTAAATCGTGCCGGAGATGACTTTAGCAAAAGTGAAAGTGTGATACTTCATATCAACACCAATATGATTAATTCGATAATAATCCTCGTGTGAATTAAGTCATGTTTTAATTGTCGGCATACTTCTTTACAGTTAGTTTCTAACATTTTAAATGTAGAAATGTAGATTGTCCCGATTTATATGTTCTATTTATGATACAATGATACCAGATGCGATTTTGGATATAGGAATATAGAATATATTTGAATATAGGAAAAATGTGGTGCACTATAACCACTATAATCATCTCGCGACGGCCCTGTGTTCGTGCTTGATATAGCCGGGAGCCGAAAATAAGGACTATAGTCCGATTGAAGGATAGAGAGAGGCTATAATCCGGCCATCATTGTGGAATCATTACCGGATTATAGCCTTTTTGTATTTCATGAAGGCGGGCTTCATGAAATGCAAAAAACCTTCTGTCTTAATAGCCCGAGATATTTTCCGCTTGTAAAGGGTGATGTTCTCAGGTGTGTAATCGCGCGGAATTAATCCTAACTTAACAGACAACCACTCAAAAACTGTGGAAGGTTTTTCGCGAAATTTCGCACACAACGGGATTTGAACTCTCATAGTAGTTACTGTATTTCTTACAATTCTGTAACTGGCTATCGACCTGGTCCTTCTGCGTTATATTAGTGTATGTGTATGTGAGTGTTAGGACTTGCTACTTCAAAAAATTGTCCCCGAGTTTTCTAAAGTGTCGTTAATTATATCCCACCGACAAATTATACCGACCGAGATTCGAACCTGGGCTGCCCGTTCGTGAAGCGGGGTTGCTAACCACTGTGTGTTTTGTGTATGAAATGATTATTTATAGATTTACGAGTAGTAGTAATTACTGCATTTGTTACAATTCTGTAACTGACTATAGACCTTCGGGGGTCCTTCTGCCGTATGTTAATGTATATGTATATGAGTGTTAGGACTTACTACTTCAGAAAATCGTCCCCGAGTTTACTAAAGTGTCGTTAATTGTATGCCGACAAATGTTACAGACTATCCGAGCCGGAATCCGAATCCGGGCCGCCCATTCGTAAAGCGGATCTGCTAACTACGTAGACTTATTATTTATTAAAATATTGGATTGTTAAGGCGTCTACTTTGTGATAATTCATTTTAAAGGATAAATAAAACGATTTTTTACTTTGTTTTTGATCACACTTCAGTTACACTTTGCAACTAGTTTCGGCTAAGCTCTAGCCATTTCTAGCCATCGGAGGAGCTCGAAAATGGCTAGAGCTTAGCCGAAACTAGTTGCAAAGTTTAACTGAAGTGTGATAAAAAACAAAGTAAAAAATCGTTTTATTTATCCTTTATTATTTCACGAATTCGATTTTCTTTCGACTATGAAAGGATTAGTGAAATCCCTATTTTGGTTTTTACACATATCAAAAAACAGTAATCGTGCAATAATATGTTCTAGAATTTATTATAATTGAATACTAAAGTCCGCTAAATCGCCCAGCGTATGTATTTAATTATTTAAAATATACAGTGACGAGAATTAAATTGAATTTCATAACAATAGTTGATCAATTCCTATAATTATATACATTGAAAATGGATCAGAATATATAACCATCTATTTATAAAACTGACACATGATTACATTCATTACACCGTTATATAAAATAGGAAAAGTTCAATAAATAACAATGGACTAATCATATCAACCATACTATTGTTGCTACCAGATGATATGTTATTACTTTTCATGTATACATAATAGCAGTTTTCATAAGGCGAATGGGAATATGTGCACGCATTTACATTGTTAACAAGATAGGTGGCTACTATTTGGTAATCGTGTCAACATTATCATGAAACTCTGTAAGCCGAAGGTTGAGATCTAAACGCGATACTTAAATATATTTGTTACTATAGAGAAATCTTTGGCCAATGTCTTGAATATAAAATGAAATTGAAACAAGGCTGTTTCCCATGATAAATGATTACTTTGTTAATGAAAAATTACGTGGACAATTTGGCTCTAATTATGCATTAATTAATGAACTATTATAATGAAAAAATATATAGACATAAAAAGAGTTACGAAAGCTCGTATTACGCCTCAATTAGTATGCTTTGTATCCAACTAAATAAAAGATCACGATATTTTATTAACCCCTGTCTGTACTAATTATTCTTACCGTAACAAATGTTAATATCGCGATAAAGGTGTCATGTGAAATGCTGAAAGTAGCTGGGTTGAATGAGTGTGGTTTGAATGTTAAATTAAGGTAGATTTATCTTTAGATAAATATTAAGAAATTAATTTCAGAGGAATATTTTTACATTATATTATTATTTTATGTATAAACGCTAGGCAAATATTTTAAATCGTCTTATTCATATTTTTTGGGATGTCTAAAAATAAACGTTAAAGTCCAATCACATCTTAATAAAATGCGTGCGCAGTAGGTGATTGATGATAGTGCGAGCTGAACATAACACATGAATAATAGAAACTAAAACTTGTTGATTCTTGATACATCTAGTATGTATTTCACCCTTTGTACTTTAAAAATATAGTATCTAAAAATTGGTTCAAATGCATGCAAAAGTGTATTGATCGTCATGGAGAATAAGTACGATATTCAATGATAAATGTTTGTTATTGTTTTCTTATCCCGAAATATGAAAGGCAGCCCTCATATAAAGCAGAAAGGCATACGTAATTATTATATAAATATTAACTTTATTCAAATATTATGTTGTAATATGTAAATTAAAAAAAATCTTATTTATGATACTACTAAAGCAAAAGTAAAGTCATTGTGTATATATTTATAAAATATTAATTAGATATATCAAATAGATTTTTACACAAATAACAAAAGCTGTGAAACACACACACATATATATATATATATATATATATATATATATATATATATATATATATATATTGAATATTTAGGTTTATTAACTGAATAATATTAAAATTATTATTGTATGGGTATTAACTATTAGAGATTAGACACGGATCTGAATAGCTATATTAATTTAAAGATCTATACAAAATAGAAAATAATTTATTCATACAATATTTTACGGCGCATCGTTTTACCAAATTTACTTTCTCATATTTATTTGAGAAAGTACTCCGCAGACAACCGTACAATAAATAAATGATTCACACAATGTCTATGACTTTTCCTTTCAAGTTCTCACATTCATTTAAATATATGTTTATTATAATAGAATAATGAAATTCGTTAGTTTTTATAGTGCAATAAATGCATGACACTACTAATTATATAATTAGCCATCCAGGTGATTTTTTTAAGTAGCTAAAGTCCTCGAGCACGTAAAATCTCAAACAAATTATTTTTGCCATGATTTAACTAATGGTATAATTAAGACGGAAAGGTTGACGTCTAAATAAATTGTGATATAATTAGTAAAGAATTTTATTTTACGCAATTGCTTTGCTTAGTATCCTATATAAAAACAAACAAATTATTTTGAAATAGGTATTAAATAGAATAACATATTGGTAATAATAATAAAATAATAATATTACTAAATAAGGTGTTGCGATTGTATAAGGATATCTTACCTATTGCCCACAAAACATATCTATTGCCAGTATTCATCAACATCCCATAAACTTTAAAATCCCATAAGCTATTGAATGGATAAATTGCCAACGTCATTGTGACAGAGTGTGCCAAAACAAATGTCAAACCTCTTGAATTGTTCTTGCAATTGGAGCTTTGATGACACCTTTTGTTTAATTATTCATTGTTTGCAATAGAGAGAATCTAAAGTAACTACATTCCCTAGTTAATGTATTTATTGTTGCTATAACAACGAATACTTATGGGTTCAATAGCTATTGATAGATTTATGGAACGTTGGTGAATACAGGGGTATGACTTGTAAATTTAACTCATCAAAATTTTATCTAAACGAATTTATCATGAAATATTTTTAAAAACACAAAAAGACATTAATAAATATTTCAATAAAAAATTTAAATAAAAGTACGCTGGTTCCTTTAGTTGGAAGCGTGACTGGCAAAATGCATTTTTATAATATTTAATGTACCAAATTGTACAAGATTCCCGCTATATGTTTTTCAATAGCATAAAATTAATATTTCGAGTACAGCAATAACTTTATGAGTATTATAAGCTGATACAAAATTAAACAACTAAAATGCGAATACTGGCAAGAGGTCTCAAAGAATCTGGAGGAAGACTATGGCGTTTAGAAACAGATGTGGCAGGTAATAAGATAACAACGGAAAAAAATATATATTTCTCGTGAAACTAACCAAATTTGGCAAAATAATTAGCAGGAATACCTAACGGAACAATACAAAGGGAATCAAAACACCAGATTAACCTACACACCGAAAATAAGAGAGATAACATAGAAGTTAATATAGAAGAGGTAACGGAAGCTCGAAATAACAGAATCAATCATGTTAGAATTATTGAAATAGGGCGGCCATCGGTTATCAGAAGAACTAACAAACCTACAAACTATTCTAAGACAATGTAAAATACAAAATCCGTGGAAAACCGGGACAATCGTACTTATGTCCAAGAAAGGCGATAAGAGCTGCAGAGAGAATTATTTAAATATGGCGGCCATCGGTTATCAGAAGAACTAACAAACCTTCTACAAAATACCCTAAGACAATGTAAAATACAAAATTCGTGGAAAACCGGGACAATCGTACTTATGTCCAAGAAAGGCGATAATCAAAAACTAAGCCACTGCAGGAGCATAAATCAGCTAGAGCCGACCTTGAAGCTCACCATAAAAATAGTTACTAACAAAATTAACATAATTACATCGCCTGGAAGGGGAACAACAAGAGTTTATCTATGTAAGATCATCTGTAGTAGCTACCATACTCCGGCAGTTAGTGGAAAAGGCCTTAGAATACAATAAAGCTGGCTTAATAGATCTAATAAAATGATTATTTCGACCCAGCTCATTGGCCGAGTGGTTAGAGGCGTCGAGTTGGATCCCCAGAGGAAAGCGAATTTTCTCGAATAACATTTCACGGTTTTTCAGAGGTTTTCTGTGAATTTAAGGTAAATACCGGGTGATTAAACTGCTCTGAGCTTCTCCCTTGACCGGCAGAGTCAGCCTCACGGCTGATAGACCTATAGATATAGAAGTTTTTTTTTATATTCTTTTCGCATAGTCGAAGCATAAAGTACACCTACTGTATAACTGAAACATACTAATAAACATTGTACAGACAATCCAAGACATGTACCTACACAACAAAGTCCAAGCTCGCATTAACAACATACGAACCGCACCCATCCCAGACAATAGTGACATTAGATAAGGAGATGAACTGACTCCGGTACCATTTAATATCAAATGGATGAAATAATAAAAAATGTACGTCTTGAAAAGGGATACAGCATAGGTAATAGTGAAATGAACATTTTCTGTTACGTGGATGACGCTGTTATGCGCAGAAAAGGAAAAAGATCTCCAAAGGCTTCTGTACACATTCAAAGCAACAGGAAAGCAATACAACATGGAAAGCTCAACCAAAAAGACAAAATGTATGACCACATCTAAAACGCAACGGAGATGTAAACTGGAAGTGGATTAACAAATAATTCAACAAGAGATGAATTTCAAATACCTCGTAATCGATATCGAACCAGCTATATGCAATATTTAAGTCGAAGTACGACAACATATAGCCAAAGTAAGTAAGGTAGCGGGCTGCCTGAGCTCCCATAATCACCTAATCTGGCTAAACAAATACCTGAAGCAAGAAACGGATGCGGTGGGGGTTGATGCACATATATAGGGGCGAGAGGGTTATCAGTGATATATTATGCAGTGGTAAATGAGTCGGCAGGATGGCATATTGAGAAGTTCGTGGTGAAGCAAATAATGGAATTCGACCAGTGGATGTGGAGGGAGGATAAGGATTTACTGGGCAAGAAAACAGGTGACATGCCGGTGCAAGAAGGAGCTGTTGGCAAAACCTACAAAATATAAATTGCATGGAGGATGTATAGAGTATTAGAGGCAAAAAAATATTGAAGGAGGTATTCGTGGTAGGGAAAAAGGAAACACAGGATAGGAACATGATTTAATCAACAACCTTAAGTCTGAAAGAGAATTGTAGAAATAAATTAGGAAGGCTACTGCCAAACCCTCCAAAGAAAAACGTAATACGAATTCAACAATGATATGAGTACTTAATGACACAAGTGAATGGAATACCGAAAGCGAGGCGCATAGGATGGAGAAATTAGAAGTCAGGGGGCGATTACGCAAGAAATCACGGGGAATAGAGTGGAATCGGCTAGAAATTGCGTAAATAATAGGAAAACGAGCGGGAGCGAGAGATGGATGAGAAGGGAATGTTACCGGAACATCAAGCGGGGTGTGGAAAGGGGCGAGGAACGATGGAACACGTTGTAACGTGGAACTATGTGGTGGACCAAGGAATCAGGCCGGTAGTGGAAATGTTTATGCGCTGTTTGTAGACCGGAAAGTAGCATACGGTAGTGTGGACAGAGAAATTGGGACATGGACCTATTACGGAGAAAGGGGGAATCGCCAAGTGTAGTAAAAAACGTACAGCGCATGTACCAGACTACCAGCTTCAGGATAGGGGTGGGAGCGGAGAATTCCAAGGTATTTGTGACCACTTTGGGGCTGAGGCAAGGATGCCCTCCGAGTCCGACTCTGTTCAACTTGTATATAAGGGGCATGAAGGAGATGATCAGGAAGGGACAAGTGAGGGAGTGGTGATTGGGAGGGAGCATGTGTGGTCACTGTTGTATGTGGATGATGTGGAATGCATCGCTAGGACGTCCGCGAGATTCTTTGACAACAGAGAGCTAAGCACGAATGTGGGTAAAACGAAAGTCATGGTATGCCAGATGACAGGAAGACATATTAATGAGACACAAATGATACAACTAACCCCCTAGGAGGAAAAATTAAAGCCATCTGGCGGCACCACATCAATTAGCAATGCACACCCATATGGTAATCAACATGCTCATGCCATCAGGATTATCGGGTAGTGCCCTCTATGGAATAATATTTTAACAGAGTGCTTGAGATATCAGCACAAGGCCAATCTTATAAAATATATATAAGTGTAAATTCACCCCTTAGCAATCTACATATCTAGATTTCGATCTTATTAGATCTCATCATCGAAATCTAGATATGTAGATTGCTAAGGGGTGGATTCACACTTATATATGTATTAATGAGACGTTTGAATGGAAGGGAAGTGGAATCGAAAGGGTGAAAGTGTTCATATCTAGGGTTCATACGTGCGCAAAATAACAACAGAAATGCCCATATCAGGTATAGTACCAGAAAAGGGGCAATAGTGGCATAGAGCATGTGGATAGGGTGGGGACGTGGTTCAGGAATTCCTTTTGGCAAAACTGATGATCTGAAAGGCTTGTGTGAGGAGCATTCTGTTATACGGGTCGGAAGTGTGGGGCGGGAAGATGGAGGATAGGATAGAAAGGATTCAGCAACAAAATCTTAAGCGGTCACAAGGAGTGGAGAGATCAACACCAGCGTACATTGTACTACAAGAAAGAAGGGATTATAAGGTAAGGGTGGAAGCAGTGAAAATGTAATGTGTAAGTTTGAAAGGGGAGTCCATGAGGGAAGAGGCGAACGTATTATGAATGAGGTATTTCACCAGTTGGCAAATGAGGGAGAAAATAATAGCGAGGGGAAAAAGTGGGGATAGGATAGGAGGAATCTATATGCATTTCGAACCGGAGGTGACGAGAGTAAAGAATAGCGGAAGGAATCTAGAGGAGGTAGTAAAAGACAGCTGAGCGAAGTGGATGTACAAGAGAGGAAAATTGACGATTCAAGTCGGCTGATACTCCATCTGGTGGTAAGAAAAAAGCTACATTTAGTAGGGAATTTGTTTGCATAACATTTGTTTTTTCATCTTATACATGACTATAGAGCCAAGGTTATACTATTTATACCTTAAAAGTACATTAATAATCGCGCATTATTGTAGAAGTGACTGAAACCATATGATTTTAATGCAATCAGCTGATCAAACAATAACAAAGATCAGCTGTTTACCTACTACCTTGAAGAAAACCATTAACGTTTGAATCGTGAATAAAGATAGAGGCCAACAGGTATAATAGACTATATAAAGAGATCCAAGTACATGCATCCTTAGCTCAGAAAGAGATATCAGGCAGGTACCCAAAGGATAATTGGGAGATTTAGGTGTGGAAGTGAGGAGAAGGCGAATAGGAACTGGATGAACGAGGCATGACAATGTGGACTGTGTGTGGATGGGGAGGATAAATGAGAATACTGGAGAGTATGCCAATGTATGAGATGGACAGCGTGAGGCACGGGGTCAAGGGCGGAATGGATATCTATCTATCTAGGAGGTTAGAGGCAGCAAGATAATGAAGAAAATTGTAAAAATAACTAAACACTTAAAGGAAAAAAGTTATATTTTCTGGAAAACAACAGATTATTATACTTATGATAAAGTAATGTGCACTGGAGAAATAGCGAAACAAGCATTTGAGTACAATATTGTAAGTACAAGGAAGAAAGGACGGCCGGTAAAAACATGGAGAAGAGATACATACACGTGGAACACAAAGAGATCGAATATACATGAATGAACCTGAAGAGTAAAGCAAACGACAAAATAGAGTGGAAAAATACTGTAATAAAACTATGCAGCGAAAGACGTGTCACATCGGTGCAAGACTAGCGATCTCACAATTACTAGCCATAGAATTATCCGAAATGATGCCCTATGCTCCTACCTTGAAGCCACAAGATTAATAATAATAATATTAATAATAATAATGTACTAATTCAAATTGTATTAATGTAAGCTCGAATAGAAATTATTATACTTATGATAAAGTAATGTGCACTGGAGAAATAGCGAAGCAAGCATTTGAGTACAATATTGTAGGTACAAGGAAGAAAAGACGGCCCGTAAAAACATGGAGAAGAGATACATACACGTAGAACACAAAGAGATCGAATATACATGAATGGACCTGAAGAGTAAAGCAAACAACAAACAAGAGTGGAAAAATACTGTAATAAAACTATGCAGCGAAAGACACATCGGGGCAAGACTAGCGACCTCACAATTACTAGCCATAGAATTATCCGAAATGATGCCCTATGCTCCTACCTTGGAGCCACAAGATTAATAATAATAATAATAATTCAAATTGTATTAATGTAAGCTCGAATAGAAATCTTAAAATAAGTATAGTAAAAACGGTATTGGTGATAATCAGAGACTAATAAATAATATTTATTAGTTAAAGGTGGGTTTATGCTCAAATAAAATAATAAATAATAATTAAAATAATAATTAATAAATAAAGATGAATTTCAACCGTTTATGCTCACAATAAGAAATAATAATAAGTGCTACCAACTAAATAACCTAACATGTTTGTTTTGATTTTCTGTTGTGTCAATGTAATATTTTATCTACTCGCTAGTTTATCGTATTGTGGTTTGGTCTTGGCTAAATATTCAGTGTTGAGTGAGTTTCATAATGCCCAATAGGCGAATGAAATTAAGTCTGAGGTACTAATGGTATTTGCAAAATATTTTAGGACTTATTTAATACTGATGAAATAGTGTCTAAAGGCTTTACCTATTTCACAATGTTTTGCTAGAATATATATATGGATATATATATATATATATATATATATATATATATATATATATATATATATATATATATATATATTTCATCTCTGATATTTTTGTTTATGAATACATGCCTATGGTTTGCTCCATTATTATTTCACATAATTTGCTCAAAAATAATACAATCATTACCTGCTTAGAGAAGGAATATAGAACGGTGATTATAAATTTACTCATTTATTCATATTGTCTAATTAAAACATAAATCGAATAAAAACATATTTCTGATTTGTAATTTAGTGTTGGAGAGCAATTTACTGCCACAAGGTTTAATATAATATAAAGAATTTAAGTGTTTCCTTTATACTTTCTGTGATGCCTGGGGATATAAATAGGAGTAATGCAAAAGCAAAACTACTGACATTTATAACACATGCAATAATTTATTCAAATGAGGCACGTTACCTCCAATTACTTTGTCTATGTCCGCATATTTCTCCATAATATTAATATACTGTTTGTGTTGTACAATAAATACAAAAACACTTTTAATTTCAAAATATTTTTTTCAGCATTAATTCCTTTTACGTATGCTTTGCACCTTTTGACCTTCCTTAGCCCACTTAGCTACTTCACATCCCCGTGCAATGAAGTGAAGCGTACTGCAATAGTGTACTTTAAAAAATCATCTTCGGATAAAGCAAGTATCCTATTCCTTTAGTAATCAAGCTCTATTCGGGGCAATGCGATGTCTTCTCAATTCATAAATTAACACAACAAAGTACGGTAGGGCTGTGAGTTGACCATCTCAGTGCGTGTGTTTTCGACGAATAGTAGACTCTAATAGTGTCCAATCGGGCTATTCCGCACCACAGTTTACTATCTCAGAATGTAAAGATCGTTTTAGACAAGACAATTTCTTAGCTCAAAAGTTGTTCAAGAAATGAATTCATATATCCTCCTCCCATACAATTTATCCTTGACAAATAGAACGCGTTATATTTTTCCATTCGATCTACCATCCAATTCAATATTTCAAATAATTTGCTGTATGATGCGGGACAATTTAGATTGTCTCGCATCTTGACTAACTTTTGAGTCAAGAAATTGTCTTTTCTAAAACGACCTTAAGAGCATTTAATGTATTTCCCGTGAATTATTTTGCTCCCAGTATCGGTAATGGTAATTAGTTCACGTTCACGTTAAACTGGGTCATTTTCACTTATGGGGTGCATAAGTGTAAATGAGCCACTTTGATGTTATTTATCCAACAATAAAACAAATAATGAAATATGTTCAAAACAATTAAAAGTATTTTGGAAAAGAACAACAGCATACCTCGAACAGAAATAAAAAGTATGAAATACTACACATTGTCTTGGACGAATTGACGTCTATCCTGTCAAGAGAGTGCCAGGAAGTGATGTTTGATGCTATAGGTTTGCAAACAACGGATACTGGACCGGACTGGACACTCGCATAGTCATTACAAGAATAAAAAGCCGTGAAATGTTTGCCAGAATTATTGACGACCTTCAATAACGAGGAGAGCGCATAAAGAAAAAAGTATTTTGAAAATACATCCAAGATATATCTATATTATTCCGTTAATATTTTCAGATTTGATAAATGTTTTAGTCCCTAGGAAAACTTTGAACTAGTGCCTCTCTATTTTATTATTAAATAGAATAAAATGTCATATCGAAAATTGCAAGGACATTTTCTGAATATTCCTTACCAATTATTCTACGTAGATAGTAAATCTAGTTTAGTTTAGTCATTTCCTTGTCTCTAACCCGGTAAATTCACGATTATGCAGATGTAGTAATTAAACTGAATTATAAAGCGTAATAATACACAAACACTAATTTAATACATTTGTAATGCTATTCCAAAATGTCATGTGAATCATATACTATTAGCTCATTTGCATACTGCCGAACACATAATTTATTCAATATAATTAAATCACTTTCTAAATTTCTCGAAGAAACACAATGCCGCTATTATTACGTTTTAGTATGTTAAAAAATGTTATGCACAACTAATTTTTATAGCAGCATGTAAATATATCTCATGCTAATCTTAATAATGATTTAGACCTCTATAATCACGTGTATGACTGCCTAAATTAAACTGAATGGTTTGCCTTTTCTATCAAGATACACGACGCTTATTAAAGCGAGATGTGGAAAAATAAGGAAGAGGCCTACAACCAAGAGTGGATAAACATAAGCTGAAAGATGAAGATAAAAAATGCCATTAAGGATACATATGTTCAATATTGAAATGTTCATGGCTTCCTACATTATATACAAATTACGTAAATTTCGATATTTCGATATGGAAATGTATTATATTACATGTTCATATGAATTTAAAATAGGCTTTTCATGAGGGATTTTATTTTTATATAATTTAAAACCAATAAAGACGATGTTTTGAATCCGATCGACCTGTCATTTATGACTTTTGTTCGTCAATTAGTATAATAGAACTTGCAACTCCATAGTAGAAGAAGTAGAACGTATAATATTGCGATTGGTAATATTTTGAGAGGAAGTATGCAAATAGTCCCACGGTCTCACAGGAATTAGCGAGATAGTCAATTTATCAAACGCCGTCGGACGACAGGAATTTCATCTAGTGTAATATCGTCGCCTAAAGCTCGTATGACATCTAGTTTCTTATATCGATTTCGATGCAGACACAAACTAAATACTGTCATAAACACATGTAGAAAATTATATAACGGCGGAATAATAATAAATTCACTTATAACAATAACACACCGTAATACACAATGTTAATTTTCCATTTAGAAATAGTTATACAGTTTAATATATCAATTCTTATATATAAAACGATAAAGGAAACTAGATAATGTCATACGGGCTTAAGCAGCAACACCACATATCTAAAATTTTATTTGACGTTGACAGCAGAGAGAGAGAAACTAATTATAAAATGTTTCGGATCATATCACAGACAAATTTATATCTAGGGCCTGTTTTTATATGGGAAAAATGTACAAAAATTAAATTGTATCCCTATAATATATTTTTGTGTGATCTATTTCTTGTGGGCGGCAGGAAAATCATGTCTAAAGACAATTTCTTAGCTCAAAAGTTGTTCAAGAAATGAATTCATATATCCTCCTCCCATACAATTTGTCCTTGACAAATAGAACGCGTTATATTTTTCCATTCGATCTACCATCCAATTCAATATTTCAAATAATTTGCTGTATGATAGGAGACAATTTAGATTGTTTGACTAACTTTTGAGTCAAGAAATTGTCTTGTCTAAAACGACTTTAAGGCTCCAAAATAGATTAATCGGCACCTATATATACAGATCATACAGAAAGAATTAACCGTGAAAGATAAGAAAGTAACGCACAGGTATAACATTAACCATGCCCGGAATTAATAATGCGTTAGATGAAATTGTAGACATGTCACATATATTTACAGACAATGGTGCGTTCAAATAAAAAAACTAACAACAAACGAACCGTGATACACATAATTATATTACAACATAACATCCTTATCCTGTAAATGTTATAAAAATAGAATAGTTTTAACAAAACGCATTAGCTATGTTAAATTTAAAATAATGACACACCATAACAGAACGCATTAGCAATCAAATTAGCTTTAAATGAATCGTTTTCGGCGGTGGCTTATGACGCTAATATAAAACCCACTTTCACTTTATAATATAAAAATCACCAGGATCATTTAAATACTGAGAAGTACATAATTAAAGCATTAGAATTCTTCACTGACAATGTTTCCAGTAAATTATTCTTTTGTTATGGACGGTAGCGTTAATATTGAATAATTCAAACGAAAGTAATTTTTCGGGATCCCAATTACATTGTGTTATGCAAGCCATAATTATTTAATTTGAAGTTATTGTTCTTCTGTATTAACAGAGAATTTCCATTTCAAGTGTTATAAAACCAGAATTAAGAATTCATTTAGTATTCTAAATTTAACAATAATTAACTAGTGTGAGCACCACACGCTTTTCCGAATTACTTAATTAATTACTTTATTAATATTGAATCAATATGTAACTTATTGTTTTTCTGTATTCACAGGGAATTTCCATTTCAAGTGTTATAAAACCGGAATTAATAATTCATTTAGTCTTCTAAATTAAACAATAATTAACTAGTGTGAGCACCACACGCTTTTCCGAATTACTTAATTAATTACTTTATTAATATTTTTCAAAAATCATTCATTTTAAATCATAGTTGCGAATTCCATATTTATAAGAATATCAACCGTGAAGATATTCCGCCGGTCAAGGGAGAAGCTCAGAATCAGTCGATATTTACCTTAACTTCACAGAAAACCTCTGAAAAACTATGAATGGTGATATGCTAAAATTCGCCCCGATGGGGTTCGAACTCGGCTACTGAGCTGGGTAATTATAAATATTTTATCAAATTGAAATCTTAATAAATTCAACATACGATAATTTTTGGGATCCGCGCGATTAATAACTAATACACTAACTAGTTCATTTGTTTACATCTAACCTCACAGTTGCATGCGTGAATCTTGCGTTTTTTTGAATTTTCACAAAAAATATTTAATAAAACCGAATTATATTAAATTAAGACTCTATAAAATATAGGATTAGAGGAACAAGATTGAACAAAACAGACGAAAGAGAGACAAGAAACAAGGAGAGATAATCTGAGAATGGACACACGGAACATTAGGAGTATAAAAGGAAAACGGAAGAAGTAGTAAAAGAAATAATAGAACAAAGCATAGAAATAATGGAAATCACGGAACCAAAGAAAAAAGGGAACGGAATGCTAGAATTTCATAGGGGATACTGGATGCTATGGTCAGAAGGAGGAAAAGAAGCTAGAGCAACAGGGGAGTGCGAATGATAATAGCACCAAACAGACTAAAACACATAAATGAAAGGTATATACAAGTGTGAATTATGAGGGTGGAAATCAAACTACTGGAGGATGAAATCTAGACAATAATAATAGCATATAGACCAATCGAAGACGCAAAAAAAAAGAAATATATATATATATATATATATATATATATATATATATATAAGTGTGAACCCACCTCTTAGCAATCTACATATCTAGATTTCGATCTTATTAGAACTACTGGAGGATGAAATCTAGATAATTATAATAGCATATGGACCAATCGAAGGCGCATAGAAAAAAAAGAAATAGGTGAAGGTACATACAAGAGTGAATTATGAGGGTGGAAATCCAACTACTGGAGGATGAAATCTAGACAATAATAATAGCATGTAGACCAACCGAAGGCACAAAGAAAAAAAAAAGAATTAGGTGAAGGACATAAAACGATAATCAACATGGGGGAAGAGTAAGGAATCAGAATACAGGAATAGAGGAAATCATGGGCAAGGAAGGAGGGAAGGCGAAGAACAATAATGGAGAAATAATAATAGAAATAAGCAGAGAAAAACAACCTCGTAATAACAAATACAAATTCCAACACAAGTGAATACATAAATACATAAGAGAAGAACCTGCGAGCAATCTATAATAGACTACTTCTTGATAAGCAAAGGTAAATTTAACCAACTGAAAAACGTAGTATAGAGACAAGCAGTGATAGGAAGTGATCATAACCTGGTAATAATGGATCTGAAAAGGAAAAAACAAGAATAAAATAGGCAAAAGAAGAAATAAAATAAAAGAAAAAATAAGGACCTACAAACTGAGAGAAGATAAATGTAGATAAGTTGTAAAAAGCAGAAAATGAAAGAAAACTTAAAGGGAGAGTGAAGTAGAGGACAAATGCGAAAAATTCAGAATAATATTCTAGAGGCAGCGAAATAAAACTGCAGCATAAAAAAACACAAACAACCAGACAAAACAGAAAACAAAACATATATAAACACTAAGAAGCACAAGGACTAAAAATATAAAGAAAAAAGAAAGAAGAGAAGAAGGAGAAGTCAGGAAGACAGCATGGACACAATTCGAAAAGAATGTGGAAGAAAACTACAGAGAAAACCAAAAGCTATTCTACGGAACAATGCAAGAATTGAAAAAGAAGACAGGATATAATATGATGAACTTAAAAGATAAAGAGAGAAATGTAATAACGGAAGAAGACAAAATCATGAAAGTTGATGGTAAGTTCTTCAAACTGTTGTCTCCAACACATTGAAGAACTGACACTAACGGAGTTAGACATAATAATAACGCAAAAGAACACTGCTATTACATAAGATATAGAAGTGATACAAGAAAACGAAATAAAATAATGCATAAAGAAGTTAATGGAAGGAACAGCACCCGGCAATGACGATATAACACCAGAAATGATAAAGCACATGAGAAAAGAAGGAATAAAGCAGATAAACCAATTACTTAATGGTATAATAAAAACAAGGAGTATACCAAAGGAATGGAACACAAGCATAATAATACTCATGCATAAAAGTAACTGCAGCAACTACAAAGAAATAGCGTGATTTCTTTGTAATTTCTGCAGTTACTTACACCAACAAACTGGGAAAAATACTGACAAGAATAATGGAAAAAAGAATAAGGGACAAAATGGAGAAAACTAGACAAACTGCGGATTTAGGAGAGGAAGAAGCACCCAGGATCTGATATCCTCGATAAGGCAAATGAGCGAAAAACTAATAAATAAAAACAGGTAAACACATATATACTTCATAGATTTAGAAAAAGCTTTCGACGGAGTGAAAAGGGAATACATATTGAAGGAACTACAAGAAAGTGGAGTAAATATAGGAACAATGGAAATAATCAAATGAATATACAGGAATAACAAAAATATAATATGATCAAATAATAGAGAATCAGGAGAGTGCACAATGAAAATAGGGATTAAACAAGGGGGCGTTTTGAGCCCACTACTATTCACAATAGTACTAGAAGGAGCAAGAAGAAGGCAAGAAGCAACCTGAAGACAATAAAGATGGGATTCTGAAACATGCAACCAACGGTAACTGAAATAATGGACGTAGACGATATGGCGATGAATCAGAAGACCTACACCACAATATAAAAACAATAAATAAATAACTGATAAAAATCAATATGAACATACATTTAGAAAAAACAAAGAGCATGGTAATATCCAAGGAAAACAGAACCCACAAAATAACAATAAACGAAAAACAGAACGGACAACTAGAAAGCTTCAAATACCTAGTAACTATAATAGAAAGTAATAATAAGTATAAGAGAGATTAGGGAAAACGGACAAAATAAAAAACGAAACAACAAACAGAAATCCAAAGTTCGATGAAAGGAAAAGTAAATAAAAAAATCAAATAAATTGACTTAATACAACTTAAAATCCAGGATAATCTAAAATGGAATAGCCACGTAAACGAATTAGCGCAGAAAAACTTGAAAAAATAGCAGCAATTTGAAAAAAACAATACATACCAACTGAAGCAAGAAAATCTATATACCATGCACTTTTTACCTCCTAGAATAAATACCTTATCAATGTATGTGGAAATACAAGTAAAAAGAACATAAGCAAGATACAAATTCAACAGAATAAAGGTCTGAAAATACTGTATTACCTGGACAAGAGATCCAATACAAATGAGGCGAATAAAAAAAGTACTGGAATTAAACATTAAACAACTTACTTATTATATACAAAATTAAAAACAACGAAATAAAAGTAAGAACTACATTAATAACAAACAAACAAATACACCATCACCAAACAAGAATAAAATCAGAAATAAGTACTGAAAAGTTTACAAAAGCCAAGTACACACAAACTCTAACCACAGAAATAATAAAATAATACAATGCCTTAAACGAACACTAAAGACACTAAAATACATCACTTACTGATAAACGACAGTAAAAAATAAAATAGCTTGAAAGGAATTGACAAACAACATACATCTCTCGATACCGATAGCCCAGCATGGGACAAAGCCCAGAAGAAATCCCGAGGTGAAGACAGGGGGAAGAACACAATGTTTTATTTATATTTTCCCTTTAGACAGTGCATATTTGTATATATATATATATATATATATATATATATATATATATATATATATATATATGTATTGTAAATATAAAAAAATAGTTTAAAATAAATAAATCTATTATCAAAAAAAAAATTATAAAACCTCCAAATAATAGTATTAATGAACAAGAAAATAAAAGGACACTTCAGATGGTTAAGGCACATATGCCGGATGCCAAAAGAACTGCCACGAATGATATACGAAAGCGTAGCAACAGGAAGCAACTCCATAGGGAAACCAACGAAAACATGGGATGACATAATGAGAGTAGAGGAAGAAAGAAAAAAACATAAAATGCAAAGAGTTTATACTATTAACACTAGACAAGAAGATATGGAGGAAAATATACACAAGATAAATAAAAACCCGTGTTCCGGACGAGAAATAGGATGAAGAAAAGAAGGGGGCAGAAAATATTATAGAAGGTACAAAAAGGAGAGTAACAACATGCGTGTGTCCATGTTGTTAGTCTTCTTTTTGTTTCTTCTACAATATTTTCTGTCTCCTCCGTTCCTTCCTCCTATTTCTCGTCCGGTATAGGAAGGCATGAAACGAAAAAATAAAATAGATATAGAAATGTACATAATATATATATAATATACATTATATAATGTATACAATTAGAGTCGTACATCGATAATATGGATGATAGTCATTCGATTAAATAAATAAATAAAATAATTTTAAAACGTGTTGATAATCGAATTATAATATATTTCGAACGTGTAGATTTTCAAAAAAATTGATATGTACAAAGTTATAGGCAAAAGAAGATTTTTGTTTCAGATAACTGATCAGATGTAACCGTCAATATGTTCTCAAGTTCTCGCAGATTTGTCATGATAAGTAAAGAAAGATTAAAATTAGCAATCCGATTTTTTTCGCGATAAGACTGTTCTATTCAGAAAGCAAAAATACTGAATAGTCATGAGCAATAAAAATAAGATTATTTCAATAAATCTGTCGGCGAAAGTAAACCACGCTATTTACGCAAAAAGTTATTAGTATGAGTACTACCATGGCAGGGATCTAAAATGGCAGTTATATTTTATAGTTATTTACGAGGTAATTTAGAATCTGTGGTCGCAAAATAATATATACCTCGAAGTTCTGTGGTCTTTCTATATTACGTGTCGGCAAACTATGACCCATTTCATAACACTAAGTAACCTAATAGAATTCCGCAAATTCCATTGCAACATACATGAAGAAAATATATATGCAAAGGCATCTATGCAAACCGCAAATTCCATTGTATCTTACATGAAGAAAATTTATATGCAAAGGGCATCAATGCAAAAAAAACTTAAGAATGTAATGTAAAAAGTTCCTAAACGTAAAAGTAGCACTATTTACATAACACACAGGCTCTTTCTTTTTGTTAGAAATTGAATTGAAATATGCACATTTGGTGTTTAATTTTGTGAAATGGATGCACATTTTTAATAGATTTGCTTTGATATTATATAAATATTTTTTTATAAAATCGGTCAAAATTGTCTCTAACTATGATAAACAATGTTTCTTAAGAATTTGGTTCTTTACAGATATCTTCTTCTTCTTGTGGTGCCGTCTCCTATCGGAGGTTGGCAATCATCATGGCGATTCTAATCTTGACGCTGCAGCTCTAAATAGTCCGACCGATGTTTGTACGTACCATTCTCTAAGGTTCTTTAACCATGAGGTTCTGTGACGCCCAATGCTTCTTCTTCCTTGTATTTTTCGTTGCATGATCAGTTGGAGAATAGAGTATCTCTCTCCCCAGGTGATGTGTCCCAAGTACTCTAGCTTTCGTGTTTTGATCGTAAGGATCAGTTCCTTTTCTTTATGCATTCTTCGCATGACTTCTTCGTTGTTTACTAGGTCCTTCCAGGATATCTTGAGCATGCGGCGATAAATCCACATCTCAAATGAAATGGTTTTTTTATGTCCATGCTTCCATCCCATATAGTAGTGTTGAAAAAATGTAACAGCGAATCATTCGGACTCTCAAGGCTAGATTGAGATTTCTATTTATGTCAGTTGCAATTAATATTAATTTCACACAACAACTATTTTATTTCTCGTACATTTTCAAAATTGTATGGTTATTTCCTTGAAGTCGTACGTTATAATCTCTATAATGGGTCATTATATCTGTAAAATTTACAGATGTAATGATCCATATAGTGATTTTAACGTACGTCTTTAAGGAAACAACCATACAATTTTGAAAATGTACGAGAAATAAAAGATTTGTTGTGTGAAATTAATATAAATTGAAACTGACATAAAAACTGAAATATATATTTTCTTACCCTTAATAATATAAAACCAATACGAGAAAATATAGACAAAGCTATCTAACTATGTAACAATTTGTATTTTGTACATTAAAATTGTTTTTGAAAGTAGATTTCAAAGTTTAAAGAAACACGGCGAAATTTTTACTTTTAAAATAGAGCACGACGAAATTGAGAACAATGCTTTAGATTTGAGAATTTTAAATCACTTAAAATAGAAAAGTGTTTGTCAACGTTGTGGATGGAGATATTTAAGACATTGCGTGAAGATATAAAAAGCAGGGACGATCATCTTCCCATGATATCATCGTGTTGGTCATCACTTGTCATTTGTATACATTACATTTATTTTAAGTAAGAGCAGGAGAAGATTAACTACCGACATCACTTCCTACGAAGATTGCATCTTTGAAATGGGCAACAAATTGACGTTGCTGATAATATGGCAATGTCAATTTGTTGCGCATTTCAAAGATGAAAACTTCATAGGAAGAGATGTTGGTAGTTAATCTTCTCCTGCTCTTACTTAAAATAAATGTAATGTAAACAAATGACAAATAGCGTTCGGTTCTACTGATAAGTGTCAGCAAATATTTGTATACATTACATTAAATTTATTTTAGAGCAGGAGAAGATTAACTACCGAAAATTTAGACGTTTCTATTGGTCTTAAGTAGTGTTCATACTTAGGAACTAGACTAAATTAACGTCACAAATTCAGTATCAGAGCCTTTGATAAAGGAATCTCTATAAAACAAACACAAACACCATAGAAAAACAAACATATAAGGAAATAGTTTACTGTTCGTTATAAGTTTATCCATTTCCATGATGTTAGACTTCTAAAAAGGAGGTAATATTAGATAATCCACTATCTAAACTAATTCACACCAGAAATCACAGTTTTCTAGGTCAACAAATATAGTAGATGAACTGTATCTCGCTTTGGATTGTCCTTCTCTATGGGTTTTAATTTCGATATAGAAATGTACTGGTAAAAATCCTATAGAGCAGTGGTTCTTAACCGGTGCTCCGCGAGCTTGTTGTAAGTGCTCCACGAAATTATGAAAGCCGATATTTAATGTTGCTCATCTACTGTATGTAATAAATTATCAATTTAGACGAAACATTGAGAGTAGCTATATGAAATATTAGACCTAATATATATCGCTGAAATCTGCAAAAGCCGAGAAGCTCAGCTATCACATTAAATGATTATATATATATATATATATATATATATATATATATATATGTACGACGATTGTATGAAACGATTACAGCGGAACATTTGGGATTGAATTAATTTGGTATTTGCCTTTTTATTAAATGTTTCTGCTTATTAATATCTGAGGTATGATTAATGTATAAACAATAAAATAAATAAATAAATAAATAGAACATACATGATATATATATATATATATATATATTTAACTGTAATGTAATAATCAGATTCATTTTTATGAACAGTTATGTTTGTATGTTTTTTTGACTCGTTCAATTTGGTGCTTCACGAATTTTTCTTATAATCAAAAGTGCTCTCTGACTTCAAAAAGGTTAAGAAAACATTTCTTTCAAACACCCAGTATCACATTTTCTTCTTTTTTTTTAATTGTCAAAATTGTAACTCACGAAATTATTATATTGTTGCTTTTTATACACACAAAGGCGAGTATTGTATTAGTCATACACTACATACTCTCGTACAAGTAAAAGTTCCAACAATTAAAATTGCATTACGTAATCAGTTTCTCGTTCCGTCTTTATTAAATGCGTTCGGTGAATAATCGCGCTAAACGTTTAATGCATGAATTTTAATGGAGCATGTCAATGTGTTTCATAATATGCAATCCGGGCGAATTCGAGAGGAAAATGCCATTTTCGTAAATCATAATTACCATATCAAGAGTAGTTTCAATAACCTAATCTGTCGACATCTTACGCACATTTCAATAGTAAATTGCGGTAGTTGGAATGTATAATGGTATAATATCTGTAATTACATTTAATTGGCTCATTTTATATAGTTAATAACTATTTTATGAATCAGGAACAAATTAATATAGTAATCAATAATATTTTTTGTGTGTATGTATTTTATTTGATTAAACTGTTGTTTTAGTATATCAGGTAGAATCAGGAACAAATTAATATAGTAATCAATAATATTTTTTGTGTGTATGTATTTTATTTGATTAAACTGTTGTTTTAGTACGTCGGTAAAGTATTTATCACTTTCTTTTGTATTTCAGTTTAAAAACTAAGTATACAATTAAACAAATATAAGTGTGAACCCACCTCTTAGCAATCTACATATCTAGATTTCGATATTATTAGATCTCGTCAGTGTAGCTCAGCTAGTGAGGATGAATTCACACAAAATCTCGAGTGGTTATATACAAAAACAGTACAACTTACCCTCGTAGAGGGAAGTTAAACGCCATCTGGCGGCACCACATCAATTAGCAATGCACACCCATATGGTAATAACCGTCAACATGCTCATGTTATCAGGATCACCGGGTAGTGCCCTCTAGAGAATATGAATAATATTCCAATAGAGTGCTTGAGATATCAGCACAAAGCCAATCGTATAAAACAAATATAAGTGTGAACCTGAAATAGGCTTAAATGTTTTATAGCGATGGACTAATAATTTAATTTAAAAATTAATTTTCAGTCGGCTATGGTGTTAAGTAGAAATCGATCAAATTTATAAGTAAATTTTGGTTTTGGAGAGTTTTGTGAGAAGAGAGAAATAGCAACTGATGAGAAGTGGAATGAAGAAATTGGAAATATTGAATTGACTGACGACGATTGTATGAAACGATTACAGCGGAACATCTGGGATTGAATTAATTTGGTATTTGCCTTTTTAAACATAATAAATGTTTCTGCATATTAATATCTGAGGTATGATTAATATATAAACAATAAAATAAATAAATATGTAATCATAACTAGTGTTAAGCTTTAGGTTCTGTCACCTTTCAAGAAGCAAAGGGTCAAAATTTGACGTCTCTCGGTCGCTATATTCATAACGATGGCTCAACAATCGCATACCTAATCAATCAGAACTTCAGACTTATTTAGTAATTATTATAAAAGAGATGGAGATGTATGGACTAATCTTAATCCTGCTTGGTATACCACAATTGTCTGACAACGGTACCTAATGTAGAATTACTAATTTCTGCTAAAATAGCAGAACTATGTAAAGCATTGTATTGTTTCAATAGTAAAATTAATTAATTATTTAATTATTATTAATCTATAACACGTATAGATGTTGGTTTAAACCAACAACATACATTTATTGATTGAACGTTTTATTGAAGCTCATAGCAAAATTAAAATAGATTGTGTATGTTATTTTTTATGTATATAATTTTTTTGTTGTTGTTCTTGATGAGTATTGTATATTGGAGGGTTTTGTATTTTTTGAGTTGTCATGCCAAATAAAACGTCTAAAATATATAAAAAAAAATTTTGTATACATAGTATATAATAAACTTAAAAATAAACAAAAATTATACACCTTTCAGCATCCTTACAGCAACATAATATAATAGGAAATACGAAAAAATTAATTAACTCATTTCACTTTTATTTAAACATAGGAACAGAAAACGTCTTTCTTTTATACCGCTAATCTATAATTCCCTATGTTTATAATAGAATACCATATTATAAAGGTAGCAACAATACTATTTATTTCATTTATATTTAAATAAACAAGTTTATAATCGAAAGTCAAAGTTTTCTAGTAAATAAATAGAATAAGCTGAACATATTCCAATAAAAATGAAATTGAAATTTCACCTCTACCTCATGTTTTATTGGAGAATACGAATCTGTGCCAATAAGCCATATGCTTGATGAAATAATAACCCAAGCACACATTTTCTAATTCAATTAAGCAAGTAAATTGAAGTCATTTAGGTGTGTAGTACCCACCCGCCTTCGCCGTCATAACCGATTAACATTCTGCATACACATGTAAAAGAAAAAGTTACATACCATTTTGCTGTTTGTTTCTTATCCTATCATTGAAGTTTCAATTAGTAGTATAACACATAGCACAACGCAGGAGTAGTTCTGTGGCTTTCTATACCGGTACGATTTACAATTCTTATAATAAATTGTTTCGTAGCTCCGCCTTAATAAAATATTCTCTGCACAGAATACGGCGGTGAGGTATATGAACCTATGTAAATTAAATTTTAAAAATATATCCGGCCGTTGCGGGCATGCAAGTCTTCGTCTACCGTTTTACGTGGATAAATATGGAAAACCCCGCGCGCGCTGGCTGTCAACTGTTAAACAAAGGCAACGAAGGTGCGTTAGAGAGTTCTTAAGCAACTAAATTCTACAAGTGTATTTCTGTCAGTTTGCTCTTGAGTGCCTATGGGTTGGGTAAGGTGAAAGGTAAAATCCATGGCGGGGATTTTATATATGCGAAGACATAAATGTAAATTTTGCAAGGAATATTAAGTGTGGAATTTATTTTGTGCCAAATATGATATATGATGTATAACAAAAAGTATTCTTATAGAATATTTGATAAACAAATAAAAAATATATACATTAATGTTTTATCATTATTATTTTTAAGTAGACAATGAAGGATGTTTTATTATATTACAGATATTTAATATTTTTATTTTGCATATTATTTTACTTTCTTTCTCTTCCGTAAAGAAATATCTCCCGGGACTTTTGGCAAGCCCTCTTTACGGAAGAGAAAGAAAGTAAAATAATATAAGTGCAAAATAAAAATATTAAATATCTGTAATATAATAAAACATCCGTTATTGTCTACTTAAAAATAATAATGATAAAACATTAATTTATATTATACGTTTATTTGCAACGAGTGAATAAAAAAAATTCAACATTTTTAAATATGTCAATCCCTGTCTAGTTTAATTTTATAGTAAAGGTAATGAAAAAAGAAACACATTCCCAGAAATAAAAACCAGATATATTAATTCTTTCAAGAATTATGAGGGGAAAATGGGTAATAAAATCACTGGTGTTTGAGCAAGAGGGCTTAAGGCAGGAAATGTAAAGTTTACAAGCCGTTTGTATCAATGGACCGTAGCTGTTGGCCATGCAGGAGGGAGATTGCGTATTTCAACAACCACTCGGTGTTTAACATTATGCCATTATGGCCAGGTCACATTCGCAGATGATTTTGTACTATTTGCAAGAAATAAAAGAGGCCCACAAAAGAAAGTGGAAGGAAATACTGGAAGAGAATGAAATGACGATCAACAAATAGAAAAGCAAAGTAATAACCATAGAACAGCACCAGAATTTAACATCCGAATAGAAGGAACGACAATAGAACAGGTAAGCGCATTCCCGTACCTAGTAATGACCATTGACCAGGAAGGAATCCAGAAGCCAGACGTTAACAAAATAATAGACAAAACGATATCGTCTATATCATGCAACGGGAGCTAGATTTATCAATATTATAATTTTAGTTTTACTAGAGATTTCGTTCTCTAGTAAAACTAAAATTAAAATATTCAAGGCAATGAGAAGACCTGTACTAACATACAGCTGCGAATCATACACATTATCAATAAGACAGAAAGGTAAAATCTAAGCTATATAAATAAAATATCTAAGATGAGCTAAGGGTGTCAATTACCAGAAAGAGGTAGCCCTGGAAACTAGCTGGGCCATACAATAAAGAGATACATTAAGAACATTGCCAGGACGAGTTTAGATCACGCACAGACCCAAAACAACATGGCGACGTACTGTGCATATACGAGCCTTTAAAAATGGCTGGATTTGGAAACAAATGCAGGAAGTTGTGAAAAATCACGTACAGTATAAGAGAGTGTTGGTGGAACTATGCTTCTCAACAGGAGTCTCCAAATTCCAAAAATTTCAAAAACAAGGGTGTCAAAACACTACACAAAATAAAAAACGCAGAAATAAGAGCAGTCTTAGATATACACTTGAATTCATAGGAAAAAGACAATTAGGATGGTGGGGAAAGCCAAAGAAGAGGAATGTCGATGCAAGTACTGCACCCTGCTGTGTGAAACTATCACGCCCTCACCTGCGCCTACAGAGACTTTAAAATCGGAAACTCTAATATCTTACTGTACAATGCCGTAAGTAAAAAAAAGTATTTTTTCATTATATGTGCAATAGATGTAATATAAAAAGAGAGGAAGAACTAGACTATTATGGGCCAAAGTATTGGCGAATCCCTGTTTCGTGGACCTGGAGAAGGCATTCGAAGACCACTTGTTAATAAACGCACACAACAACACAAGGCCCACGAGGCCCACCGTTGTTGTGTTGATCCATGTACGCAGGTTTTTTAGCCAAGATGTTCTTCTCCTTCCTGGTCCTCTCTTTCCTTCTACTCTGCCTTGCAGGATCAGTTGTAACAATCCGTATCTTTGATTGTTGCTCATAATATGTCCCAAGTATTCTAATTTTCGAGATTTTATCGTTAGGAGGAGTTCTCTCTCCTTGCCAATTCTTTCGAGGACATCTTTGTTGGTGACGTGCTCTGTCCAAGAGATTTTCAAGATGCGTCGGTACAGCCATATTTCGAATGCTTCTAGTTTTTTGCAGCTCGCTTCTGTTAAGGTCCACGATTCCACCCCATACAGGAGTATGGGTAGGACGCAACACTTTAGTAATCTGATTTTCGTTAACAGGGATAGATCGTGGGTTTTGAATAATTTTGACATCTTGAGAAATGCAGTTCTAGCCTTCTCTATTCGGCATTTAATTTCTAGTGAGTGGTCCCATTTGTTATTGATTGTTGTTCCGAGATATGTGTATTATGTTTGTACTTTTTCGATAACGTTACCGTTCACTATTAGTTGGCCAGGATGGTTGGCGTTTTTTGATATTACCATGTATTTTGTTTTCTTGATATTAAGTAAGAGTCAATATCTCTGGACTGGTTTCCGCTATTCTGGACATCAGTTCCTGGAGATTTTCGAGGTTGTTCGCAAATACTCCTGTATCATCAGCGTATCTTATATTGATGATGTACTCTCCGTTCATCTTTATACCAGTGTCTATGTCTATTAACGCTTCTTGAAAAATCTGCTCTGAGTATATGTTAAATAGTATTGATGATAAAACGCATCCCTGTCGGACGCCTTTTTTGATTTTTATATCTTCTGAGATTTCGCCTTGAATACGTATTGAGGTTGTTTGATTCCAATATAAATTGCCGATGATTCTTCGATCGCTGTTTTCGAGTCCTATGTTTTTTAGTATTTCCATAAGCTTGTCGTGTTGTACGTTATCAAATGCTTTCTGGTAGTCGATGAAGGACATCACAATCGAAGTCTCTACATCTTTGGATAAGGACTTGGACGCTGAAAAGGGCTTCTCTTGTACCTAGTGCGTTTCTGAATCCGTGGTAAATTATTTTTAAGAACAGTTTTAGGAGGTGACTCATTAAGCTGATCGTGCGGTATTCGCTGCAGTATTTGGCACTCGGTTTTTTAGGTAGAAGTATGAATGTAGATTTTAACCATGGTTTGGGTATTTCTCCTGTGGAGTATATGTTATTAAATATCTTCGTTAATCGTTTGACCCCTTCGACATCAAATAGTTTAAGAAGCTCACTGTAGGTGTTATCTGGGCCAGGAGACTGCCGTCTTTGAGTTGCGTTAATGTTTTTGTGACTTCGTCCTCTGTTATTGTCATGCCCTTAGGATTATTGGGTTCCATGGATTGTTTGGTTCTAGTGTCTTCGAAAAGTTCGGTTATGTATTTCTTCCAGGTTTCCATTTTTTCCACTTTGTCGACGATGATCTTGCCATCTGTGTTGTGTAGTCTACCAGTTGTATTGGTTTTGTATATTCCTGCTGTTTCTCTGATTTTTTTATGCATGTTAAATGAGTCATATTTCTTTTCTAGGTCTTCTATCTCTTTGCACTGTGTTCTGATCCAGTTCTCCTTGGCTATTCTTATGTTTTGCCTTATTTGTTTTTGGAGGTTCTTGTATTTTGTGGTGTTCTTTTTTGCTTTCCTTCTTTCATCCATGAGTTGTAATATTTCATTTGCCATCCAGCTTTTCCTCCTGGTTTTTTTGTCTGTTAAATATTCTCCGATCTGATTGAGGGTGTTAGTTAGTTTCTCAAGGGTGGTCTCTGTGTTGTTCGATGTGTCTATCTCCTTGCAGCATTGAGTTATTAAGCTTGTTACTGTTTCTTTGATCAGGTTGTTTTAGCCTTCTCATGTTCCACCTTTTCGTGTTTATTTTTCGAGCAACTTTTTTGAGTTTTAAATTGAATCTTCCTACTAGTGGGTTGTGGTCTGACGATATATCAGCACTAGGGTAGGTTTTAACTGATTGGCAGCTATTGCGGAATCGTTTGTTCACTAGTATATAGTCGATTTGATTTCTAACGACGTTGTTGGGTTGGTCTTGGGGCGATATCCATGTATATAGGCGTCGTGGTGGGAGTTTGAAGATGGTGTTCAGTATTACATACTCTTCTTCCTCTGCGAATCGTTTAAGTCTATCTCCGCGTTCATTTCTTACGCCCAGTCTAAATTCACCGATATATTCACCGCTTTTTCCCTTTTCAATTTTGGCGTTTAGGTGACCTATGATTATTATCACTTCATGTTTGTTAAGCTGCTTTATTGTGTCTGATAGTGTACCGTAAAGTTCTTCCACTTCTTCATCGGGTTTGTCGTAGGTGGGGGCATATATTTGAATAATGTTTTTCTTCACTGGGGTGCTGTTTAATTGTATGAGTAGCATTCTTTCTGATATTGGTGTGAAGTTTATGACGGTTTGCCGTATTTTGTTGGATATTATCATCCCTACCCCATGGACATGTTTGTTGTCTGCGTTTCCAGAGTAATAGACTGAGTGATCGTCGATTACGCAGTGTCCTGAACTGGGCCATCGCATTTCGCTAATTCCCATTATGTCTATATTGAGTCTATTCATTTCTTGGATGGCATTGTTAATTTTTCCTGCCTGGGACATTGTTCTTGCGTTCCATGTGCAGATCTTCATAGGTGATACCTTATTCTTTTTGGTAGCGACTGTCTCCCCAAAAACTTCGCCATGATGATTGTACTAGAAATACCATTTGGTCTTTATGCAGTGGTTTTTCGTTGCCTTCTGAATCCTTATGCCATTGACCATTTCATCGGTTCGTCCGCCTTTAGAGCCAGTTTCCCAGTTCTAGGACAAAAGAGTGCCCTTCTCTTGTTGGCTCTTCCACCCGGAGCTGTTGGCCACAAGAGTTGGATTGCTTATTCCGGCAATTGTTCGCTGTTTGCAGCCGCCCACTGTGGCTCAGACGCTGCTGCTGTGCTAGTTTTGGTCCGCCCCGGGTATTTAATTTCCCCGGTACCTGCAATATCTAGCAGGTTTTCCCCTATCCGCCACCTGGGGAGGCGTCCGATGGAGGACTAGCAACCTCACACGGAAGAGGTATGTATAATAATATGATTAAAAGGAAAGGAATATCAAGAAAGGAAGCAACAATATTAGCAAAGAACAGGAAAAACTGAGAGACTCGTAGACATTTTTCTACATAATTTATATAAAATACGGAATACCTTTACTTAAATATGCCTCTCATAATTTCTATAATTAACTCTGTATATGAAAGATGCTCACATACTGAGTTAATTATAAAAATTGGGAGATATATTTAAGGAAAGGTATTCTAAAAAAAAACCTGAGTTTATAACGTTAATAATCGTGGCATATTTAGCAGTCTATTATCAATCAACAATAATAGTTTGATGACTGCGTCAGAAATACTTGATTAAATTCACTTAGAAAAGTATAGAAATTATAAGTTCAATTAATTATATTTGTAAATGCATTTAATTGGTTTTGGATGAACTTTCTTTTAAGAAGAATAACACAAAAAGACATGGAATAACATTTCAGAGAAATCATGAATACAAAAAGTTCCCATATGTTGCATACTTAGGTTGTATATTGCCATATAACGGCCATATAAATTTACATATAAAATTTTCTGTTATATATATTCGCTCATAATAAATGATCGAAATACAAATAAAATATATTTTTGTTGTTCACAGCTAAGTGGCCTAGTGGTTAGAGTCCGTGTCGTATTGAACATTGGGGAGCAAAAGTCGATTTCGCGAGTCACCTTTCACAGTTTTTCAGAGAAATTAAGAAAATTCCGGGTAATTATACATCAAGCTTATCGGGTCGATTGCTATAAAGATAGAAGTTTTTAAAAATGTTGTTGCTTAATTGAATTAGCCCCTACACGAGAAGAAAAGTATTCGTCGCGTTACGAATCGCGTAGCTACTGTAAATTGCAAGTTATTGCCGTGAAAATTCATAATAGTTACTTTAAAATGAGTTTCCTATTTTGGTAGATGCAATATAAATAATTCATGATATTTTATAACATTACTCTGGGCAATAGAAACTTGATTTAATAAGTTTACACAGCAAATTAGGAGATTGCTGTTACATAATTAAATTATGTTCAACATGGGTTTTCAATAAATTAGAAACTGTTTACGCGATAGAAACCGTAACGATTTTAACGATATTTAATTCATTGAATGATAGGTAAAAAATAAATTACTCCTTACATCATTAAATCATAGCATTGTAATATTGTTATAATGTATTAAGTGGCGTAGCGAGGGATGGGCAAGGGGGGGTATCATGCCCCGGGTGCTACTCACAAAGGGGCGCCAAATGGTCCACAAAAATATATTTTACATAAAATATTATATAGTTTTCGAATGGGGGGGGCGCTAAAAAGGTATTGTGCCCCGGGCGCAAGTTAAGCTCGCTACGCCACTGAATGTATTGACAGATACGAATAGCACAGATCAAAAAATAGTTTTATAAAGTAAACTAAAATTAAAGAAAAAGTTAATTTTTAAGAAAGAAAAAAAAACTGGGTATTAGAATGAATAATGCTTGGGAGTAAGTTATCGCGAATTAATCAGAGCAATTTTGTATATTTTGCTTTATTAACCCCAATACAATAACACTACAAAAACAAACATCTGTTGGTGATGAGATATTTATGGCATTAATTGATCTAGAAAAAGCATTCGACTAAACAAATGACGTAAAATATGAAGCATTGTAAATGCAAGAGGTAGATAGGCATTTAATAAAGGCAACAAAACTAATATATCGGGACAATAAACCATATCCACCTTTCTCATCTCGATAAATGCTTACGTCAGTGTTGCTGCTTCTCATCAATGCTTTTCAACCTATATCTAGAAACTATAATCAGGAGATGGGAGAAGGTCCTAGAAAATTGTCGTTTTATATGTTGGGACTACTACATCTCCAACATGATAAATAATCTCATTTGAAGATCTATAGATTAGTCTGATTGTTGTGAAATGGAAGGCCAAATAAACTCACTTGAATTGGACTACTTGCGATGTAGCGCCAGAGTAGTTCGTAAACGAACTACTACATTCGGGTATTTCTTCATATCCAAACGAGGGAAATAATTTAAACAGCGACTAAATATTGGTTTTAATTCTTATAAAAATAACTTAAACAAAAACATTAATAATAATAGCAATTACAATTCGTTTAATTTATTTTTCGTATATAGTATTAAATTATATAAACATAAAAGGGTTAAATTTAAATTTTGACACAAATATAGTTAAAACAAATAAACAAAATAATTAATAAATTAAATTTTCATTTAATTTGGATGCTCATTTAGGACTCTATAATTTTCTTAAGACTGCATGACACGCTGTAATTCTACCTATGATATACTATCGAGAGTTTTAAGATAAAATACTCAATTATTGCCCTGTTTGCTATTTCAAAACGACGAATTTTCTGAAACATTCCTAAATCACTCAGAATGGGAGACAATAAAGCAACTAGTGAAAGTATTAAGGATCTTTTATGAAGTTACTAATGAAATTTCAGCAAAAAAGTGAGCGTGCGAAAAATGTATTTTTTTCAAATCAATGAAAGAATATATCGAAATACAATTGCAGGAGGATGAGTATTGTACAGATATAATACTTTTCTTAAAGACTATATTAACAAATTTATAATGTTTTCATCAGAACTTGAAAGTACAGATATTTTAACAGAAGCAATTTTAGATACGCGCTTTAAGGTCTTAAGAAGAAATTATTTATTGTAAACTCTGTGGAGACCACTATAGAATAGAAATTGTATATATTTTAGCTGCTTTTAGAATTTCATGTTATTTATAAACAAATAAAAAAAAGTACACTAGTAAAAAATCGTGGCAGAAAATGACTGGGACACATCATGTGCATGTAAATTTCGTACAATTATATTTAGTTGTGCTAAACTTATTATGGTTTATTATATATATATATATATATTATATATATATATATATATATATATACAAAAGTATAAACAAATCTTTTAAATTTTACTACCATATGTATATTTATTTCTTCTCTGGTAGTGCAGCAATCTACCTTTAATATTATTGTAGGAAAAGTTAAGTCAGCGAGTACACCACAGGTAGCGATAGTCAAATCGTCGCGTAGTATTTAATACACAGGGGAAAGTTTTCTAGGTCAAATTGCAAGTCGATTGTAAATTTTTCGCCAGATGACTCTTTAAATATTTTGTTTGTAGTGGAAACTGAAAAGTAAATTTTTTTGGTATAATCTAATTTACTGGTGGATAGGGCCCTCTTCGCCCTATCCACTGGTAAATTAGATTATACAAAAAAAAATACTTTTCGGTTTTCACCAAACCATTTTAATATGTACGACCAGAACCGTAACTGGGTTTTTGGGGCCCTGGGCAAGACCTCATCACCCCCCCTACACTAAATTATACTACTATACACTATATAAATTAATAAATAAAAGCTACTTATTTCCTCAAAATAATCAGTAGTATAATCAGTAGTACAACGAAAGAGACGAAATTCCCAAGGATCTCTGATGGCCTGATGTCTTATAGAGCTTTATAAGCTAATTTAGTATTCTTGCTTTTTTAGAAAGTTACATAATACATCAAAAATATGAAGATCGAGACGACATTTATGATGCAGGAATTGTATTTCACACTAAGCTTATATTTCAAGAACATACGTCCCAAATTTGAAATCAAACTTTGAAAATGTTGGGGGTTATTATAAGGCATGCCAGAGAGTTTACAGAGAGTGGCACAATTAATAAACTCTATATTACACTGGATCGGCCACAATTGGATCCATCAAGTGTATGATCCGTTTAGAAACTGAGGTATAAATTATACTATTAGTTGAAATTAAAAATGAGTAAACTACGAAGAACGTATTGGTATTACGGGTGGAACTCGAGGGTACAGTGACAGTATCATCCCATGTAATTCGGTACAATGTACCATAGTTTTAGTTATTAATATATATATATATATATATATATATATATATATATATATATATATATATATATATATATATATATATATATATATTATAAATACGTTCTATACATCTGTGTTGTTTCTCTTTGTTTCAAGTTTGCTCATTTTTAAGATGTTATAC
Source organism: Lordithon lunulatus (assembly GCA_963942505.1). Classification (NCBI taxonomy): domain Eukaryota; kingdom Metazoa; phylum Arthropoda; class Insecta; order Coleoptera; family Staphylinidae; genus Lordithon; species Lordithon lunulatus. The sequence goes on from OZ012666.1 coordinate 16,188,949, forward strand.
ATTTCATACTGGTAGCTGCATCGACGTGCAGGCCAAACTAGATAAGAATAATAGAAAATCTGAGCAGCGGCAACTAGCTGTCTCAAAATTGAACGTGAACAGAAGTTAGGGAGAACCAGAACGGTCAAGGATCAGATAATAGGCGGCAAGGTGGCAGCCGCAGAACTGGCGTCTACCTAGCGTTGAGGAAGGCAACTCCCGAGATAGGTAGCCAGGGGTGAGTGGAGCAGGAAGCATAAAGTGTGCATGGCAAGAGCGAGGTGTGGGTCAGACGAGAGAGGAAATAAAGTGTGGATGGGGCTGGGGTACACCGTGTATGCTCTGTCTAGTGAGGGAAGTGACACGTGATGGCACCTTAGTAATTAATGTGAGGGTGTGAAAGCAGAGTGGGTTGGAAATTGCTGAATGGGAGGAGAGGATGGGAAAGGCGTGAAAATCTGCAGGAGGCTGACGTGGGAAAGGAAAGCGGCGAAGGCAGAGGGAGTGTAGGGTTATTTATGCTTTTATTTTTTATGTATATACTTTGTTGTTGTTGTTCTTGATGAGCATTGCATATTGCAGGGTTCTTGTATTTTTTTGAGTTGATATGCCAAATAAATGTCCACAACATAATCCAGGAAATGGACCGACTAAAAATAGACATAATCGGCATTAACGAAACACGGGTAAATACAAGATACAAGACCACGTTGTCTATTACCCAGGCAACGACGACAACCCTTACTGGAACGGAGCAGCCTTCATAGTAACAAAACACCTAATATATTTATAACAAGTTTCACCCCATGCTCAGATAGAGTCGCAATGATCAAAATAAGCTACAAGCCCTTCGACAGAAACACCATTCAAGTATATCCATCGAGGAGTTCTACGACCAGCGTAAAACTCTGATAAAACAAATAAAAAAGGATGAGCCGATTGATGTGATGGGAGATTTTAATGCGAAAGTAGGGAAGGGCAAAGAAAAAAACGTAGTCGGCGAGTATGGTCGCGGTGGCCAAAACAAAAGAGGAGATCGATTCGTGAGTTTCTGCAAAGAAAATGGGCTAGTAATATCTAACACCTTTTAGAAGCTACCATCCAGGAGACTCTATACGTGGAAAGCAACTAGCGACACACCACACAACCACATGAGAAATCAAATAGACTTCATTACCATCAACAGGAGATTTTGCAATGCGATAACATCAACAAAGACGTACCCAGGTGCCGACGTCTCATCGGATCATACCCCCGTAGTCTCTAACCTCCGAATTAAACTTAAAAGCCATGCCAAAGCCCCTCCAAAATTAGCGACAATATTAATCGCTAATTTTGGAGGCAAATAAATACTACAAATGCTAACATGGATATCAAAAACATACTTGAGGAACATCTCAATCACAAAGAGAAGATTCACTGGAAGAAGAATGGGAAAAACTAACAATATAAAAATAATAAAACAGCACTTGCGAAAAGCACCTACAAAGACAAAGGGATGAACAAAGAGACATACCTTAAAAATAATGGAAATTAGAAGAAGGCTAAAGAACACGAACTAAATACCAAGAAACCAACAGTGAGCTAAAAAAGAAGATCATAATCGCAAAGGAAGTATGAATAAGCGAAAAATGTCAAGAAATAGAGCAGTACGAACAACAATACAATTTCCCAAATAGGCATAAGAGCAACAAATTGCAACCTTAACAGACAACGCAGGTAACATAATAATAGACATCGCCGACAAGCTAAAAACATGGGAAGATTAAATCGAAGACCTCTTCCGAGACACCAGAAAAGAGGCTATGATCAGCGAAGCAAATAGAGGTCCACCTATCATCAAAGAAGAAATAGTCAAAGCTTTGGGAAGCATGAAAAACGGGCGTGCTCCAGACGGAATCCATACTGAAGTCTTGAAAATCCTTAGCGACTCTCAGGAGTTCATGGACATAATTAACAAAATTATTTAATAATATGTACGACTCTGGAAATATACCACAAAAATGGATAGTGTCCACCTTCATGGCAATACCGAAGAAAGCGTAATCGAGGAAATGCGACGACCACCGCATGATTGTTGTTGATTAAGCTCAACAACATAACAAAGATATTCCTTAAAGTAATTCACACATCAAGTGCGAGTGTGAAGTGTCGGAAACTCAATTCGGCTTCCGTGAAGCGCTTGGAACCGGAGAACCAATATTTGCCCTACAAGTGTTCATCCAGAGATGCAGAGACATGAGTCATAACATCCACATCTGTTTCATCGACTCCTCCAAGGCGTTCGATAATGTGGGCCACGACAAACATATTGAGATAATAAAAACAACCGAAATGGACGATAAAGATATAAGAATAATGGTAAAAACTTATACTGAAAACAACTCGCAACAGTAAATATCGACGGCGAGACATTAAATGAGATCGAAATATGCCGGGGAGTTTAGCAGGGATGTGTTCTCTCCCCAACACTGTTCAATCTATACTCCGAAAGATAGTTCAGGAAGCTCTATATTGAGAAAACGGCATAAAAATTAATGGAGAACACATAAACAACATAAAGTATACGGATCACACTGCTATCATCGTCAACAACATCGTCGATCTGAAAAACCTAGTCGAAAGTATCCATCACCACTCGGAAAGGTACGGCCTTAACTTAAACATCTCCAAAACCAAATCCATGGTAGTATCAAGGAAAACAACTCAAAATCAGAGTCAGTTAAAAATCAATGCCAGAATAATTGAGAAAGTCAAAGCGTATAGTTACCTCGGAACGACCACTCAAGACACTTGGAACTACGGTACGGAAGTCAGAGGCCGCATCGAAAAATCCAGGGCCACATTCATCCAAATGAAAACACTCTTCACTGCAAAAGATCTGAGCTTGAAACTAAAAGTGAGAATGTTAAGCTGCTACGTCCTCCCCGTACTGTTTATATGGGGCAGAGGCCTGGACGGTTAACGTGGCATTAATAATGAAAATAGATGCCTTTAAATTGTGGCTGTACAGACGCGTGCTGAAGATTCTTTGGACTGAACATATCACTAATGCGGAGGTGCTCAGTATAATGAACAAAGATTTGGAAGTCACTCGTACCCTGAAAACACGCAAACTTCAATACCTGGGACGTATAATGAGAAAAAACAAATACAAATTACTACAACAAATACTCCAAGGAAAACTGAAGGCGAAAAGATGCGGTAGGCGGCATCTAGTGGATAAAAAACCTGCGAGAGTGATTCGGAATCAACTCAACCCAACTCAAATATTGTATCTTTCCTTAACATTCTTTTCAGCTTCTACCTGTGGACACGAATTCACCAATAATTAATAACATCAATAAATTCTAAATAAATGAATCAATTGGTAATGATGAGGATCAGGAACTCTTCCGAACTGCCGTAAACAAAATTAAGATCGCCAATGTCCGGACCGGATAGGGCACCATCAGAAGAAGAAGACACATTTTATTAAATTAACTAGATAATGTAAAATTCCTAGTTCAAGAAACATCACATGTATAGAACATAATTTCAAATTAATTACAGCATCAATTTACCTTCTATCTGTAACTATAGTTACAGCAAGAAGGTGAATATAATATATAAAATATTTATATCTTTATAAAGATATAAATGTTTACATTATTAGTGTGGAATCACCGCATTTTAACCATAATTGGTTCTAAGATGTTTCATGTAACAAAACCATTACAATCATGAAAATAAATTGAGTTGCCTATCCTTTTGGTTTCTGAGCTACATTCTAAATTTATCTTTTATTTAAGAAAAAAGCCATGAATAAACCCATATTCGCTTGTCAGATTTGTGTATGCTTGTGATAATACGGTTTATCCACACAAAGTAAGTAATATACATACACCATACATAATTTTGCTTTTAACTAACATGTAACACAACCTGCATTATATGTAGGTATTCGTGTTTCTAATATTCAGCGAAACCCGAAAAAAAAACAGTTCTTTAATGATGGGAATGAAAAAATGTCCGGGCGCGCCAATATCCAGTTCAAATAATTCCAGCACTGAAGAGCAGAAGAACTTGATGAAAGTGTGCCATCATGTTTACGAAGCTGTTGATATTAATGAGCTGCAGAAGACGATCGCCAAGACCTCTATTAAAAAAGACTGTGAGGAATGCCAAAAAAAGCCTAATGCAAACCACAGCGACAATGCTGGCCCTACCATTTGGATGTGCCTGAAGTGTGGGAATCAAGCATGCGGTCGCCGGGATAATAAGCATGCACTGGCACATTTTAGTTCATTACATTCACATACCTTGTGTGTGAACACCACTAACTGGAAAGTTTGGTGCTATGAATGTAAATTGTATTGTGATGGTTTTGCTTGTAACCAGAAATTGCTGGAGTGTATTGAGTATCTTAAAAACCATTCAGAGGCAATTAAGGTAAGAAGTTATGATACTGTTGGGTATCTGGCGCCCTGCATAAACTTTAACGTTAGAGCTCTATATGAAATATATAATAGAAAACATTAAGTCAATATTAAATAAATCTATTTGACGTCAGCTAAAAATATGTTCCCTAACGTTCTCTTTTCAGCCTTTACCGGTGGACACAATTTCACCAATAATCAATAACATCAATAAATTCCAAATAAATGAATCAATTGATAATGATGAGGATCATGATGAGTTTGATTATTTTGGCAAAAACATCGCAGTGCAACTTAGGAAAATGCACATTGATAGCGCAAGACAATGCCAAGTAAAGTTGCAAGCCGTCATGAGAGACGCGCGTTAATTGCATTTCTTTAGCAGCTTCTCCATCATACAAAATATAGTACCGTCTACCTAAAATATGTCCAGTAGAAGTAGGAACACCGAATATTTTTAGTTAACAGCAATATAGCTACTTCTTTACGGTTTAAATTGAAAATAGACCACTTTTATGTGATAAATATCTGTTTAAATTATTTATTAATTTCGAACTTTTTTCTTCTTTAACGTTTTATATATTAAATTGTAACCATATATTTATATAATTAATTCTTGCAAATAAATGTATCTATCTATTTATCTAATTTGGGGCGCTTTAATTTATTAATAAATCCCTTATAAGCAAAATTTTCCAATTTCCTTTGGGCATCTGGTGCACTGATATTCTGCACTAAGATCAGTAAAAAAATTAAACAAAATATGTTGCATAATTTTTTTATCGACCCAGCCTCTAAAATCAGCAGATCGAGATAGGAGCGTAAAAGTTAAAAATAAAATAGAAGGAAAAATATGTCAAGATAGAGACTTTCCATTTTCCATTGTCATTTTGTTGTAAGCGTTGTGTAGTTTTTTCAAATCAATTGTATGACGGATCCATGGTCAAAAATAATTCTAAAATCAGCATATCGAGATAGGAGCGTAAAAGTTAAAAATAAAATAGAAGGAAAAATATGTCAAGATAGAGACTTTCCATTTTCCATTGTCATTTTGTTGTAAACATTGTGCAATTTTTTCAAATCAATTGTATGACGGATTCATGGTCAATAATAATTCTAAAATCAGCATATCGAGAGATAGGAGCGTAAAAGTTAAAAATAAAATAAAAGGAAAAATATGTCAAGATAGAGACTTTCCATTTTCCATTGTCATTTTGTTGTAAACGTTGTGCAATTTTTTCAAATCAATTGTATAACGGATCCATGGTTAAAAATAATTCTAAAATCAGCATATCGAGATAGGAGCGTAAAAGTTAAAAATAAAATAGAAGGAAAAATATGTCAAGATAGAGACTTTCCATTTTCCATTGTCATTTTGTTGTAAACGTTGTGCAATTTTTTTCAAATCAGTTGTATGACGGATCCATGGTCAAAAATAATTCTAAAATCAGCATATCGAGATAGGAGCGTAAAAGTTAAAAATAAAATAGAAGGAAAAATATGTCAAGATAGAGACTTTCCATTTTCCATTGTCATTTTGTTGTGCAATTTTTTCAAATCAATTGTATGACGGATCCATGGTCAAAAATAATTCTAAATTCAGCATATCGAGATAGGAGCGTAAAAGTTAAAAATAAAATAGAAGGAAAAATATGTCAAGATAGAGACTTTCCATTTTCCATTGTCATTTTGTTGTAAACATTGTGCAATTTTTTCAAATCAATTGTATGACGGATCCATGGACAAAAATAATTCTAAAATCGGCATATCGAGATAGGAGCGTAAAAGTTAAAAATAAAATAGAAGGAAAGATATGTCAAGATAAAGACTTTCCATTTTCCATTGTCATTTTGTTGTAAACGTTGTGCAATTTTTTCAAATCAATTGTATGACGGATCCATGGTCAAAAATAATTCTAAAATCAGCATATCGAGATAGGAGCGTAAAAGTTAAAAATAAAATAGAAGGAAAAATATGACAAGATAGAGACTTTCCATTTTCCATTGTCATTTTGTTGTAAACGTTGTGCAATTTTTTCAAATCAATTGTATGACAGATCCATGGTCAAAAATAATTCTAAATTCAGCATATCGAGATAGGAGCGTAAAAGTTAAAAATAAAATAGAAGGAAAAATATGTCAAGATAGAGACTTTCCATTTTCCATTGTCATTTTGTTGTAAACATTGTGCAATTTTTTCAAATCAATTGTATGACGGATCCATGGACAAAAATAATTCTAAAATCAGCATATCGAGATAGGAGCGTAAAAGTTAAAAATAAAATAGAAGGAAAAATATGTCAAGATAGAGACTTTCCATTTTCCATTGTCATTTTGTTGTAAACGTTGTGCAATTTTTTCAAATCAATTGTATGACGGATCCATGGTCAAAAATAATTCTAAAATCAGCATATCGACATAGGAGCGTAAAAGTTAAAAATAAAATAGAAGGAAAAATATATCAAGATAGAGACTTTCCATTTTCCATTGTCATTTTGTTGTAAACGTTGTGCAATTTTTTCAAATCAATTGTATGACAGATCCATGGTCAAAAATAATTCTAAATTCAGCATATCGAGATAGGAGCGTAAAAGTTAAAAATAAAATAGAAGGAAAAATATGTCAAGATAGAGACTTTCCATTTTCCATTGTCATTTTGTTGTAAACATTGTGCAATTTTTTCAAATCAATTGTATGACGGATCCATGGACAAAAATAATTCTAAAATCGGCATATCGAGATAGGAGCGTAAAAGTTAAAAATAAAATAGAAGGAAAAATATGTCAAGATAAAGACTTTCCATTTTCCATTGTCATTTTGTTGTAAACGTTGTGCAATTTTTTCAAATCAATTGTATGACGGATCCATGGTCAAAAATAATTCTAAAATCAGCATATCGAGATAGGAGCGTAAAAGTTAAAAATAAAATAGAAGGAAAAATATGTCAAGATAGAGACTTTCCATTTTCCATTGTCATTTTGTTGTAAACGTTGTGCAATTTTTTCAAATCAATTGTATGACAGATCCATGGTCAAAAATAATTCTAAATTCAGCATATCGAGATAGGAGCGTAAAAGTTAAAAATAAAATAGAAGGAAAAATATGTCAAGATACAGACTTTCCATTTTCCATTGTCATTTTGTTGTAAACGTTGTGCAATTTTTTCAAATCAATTGTATGACGGATCCATGGTCAAAAATAATTCTAAAATCGGCATATCGAGATAGGAGCGTAAAAGTTAAAAATAAAATAGAAGGAAAAATATGTCAAGATAAAGACTTTCCATTTTCCATTGTCATTTTGTTGTAAACGTTGTGCAATTTTTTCAAATCAATTGTATGACGGATCCATGGTCAAAAATAATTCTAAAATCAGCATATCGAGATAGGAGCGTAAAAGTTAAAAATAAAATAGAAGGAAAAATATGTCAAGATAGAGACTTTCCATTTTCCATTGTCATTTTGTTGTAAACGTTGTGCAATTTTTTCAAATCAATTGTATGACAGATCCATGGTCAAAAATAATAAAAATTAAATTTGTTCGACTTGGTCGCCGAAAAAAAAACAAAATTTTCCAATTTTCTTCGGGTATCCGGTGCACTGATATGTTCTGCACAAAAATCAGTAAAAAAATTAAACAAAATATCTGTATGACAGATTCATGATCAAAAAATAATAATTCACGTTACAGCATATATTATACAAGAACGCCTATAAAAATTATTAATAAAAATATATAAGTATATATTATGGTCGGCAAGACATTAAGCAAAAGATTGCTCAAAATTTGGATTTTATTGGTCACCCCAATTGGTCAGTACAGACCCGCAAGCAATCCGCTGTGCGCGCGGCATAGAGGCTAGGACCTTAGAGGATAACACACCGGTATAAAATTCTATGTTTTGTTCCTTTTGTTTTGTAGGTGTGGATGGTAGACCAGTTGGAGCGAAAACTCTGAACTGAATCACACCTACCGGTTTATGTACTTGCATATGATTAAAAATTGTATTATATTGTATAATGTTATAAGTAACCTAAATAAAATATATTATTATTATTTTTTAATTTAATTTTCATTTATGGTTTTTTCTTCTTCTCATTTTGAGTGCGGGTAATGCGCCATACAGAAATTGGGGATTAATACACATTTGGTCACGGAATCTGTTCTTTTTGAAAACGAACCCCCGCCTCCTTTTCAATATAGTCTATAATTAAAATATTTGTGTAAAACTGTATATTTTCATAGGGCGCGTACTTGAAAACGTTCCAAAAAACACAAAACACAAAGACACATATAAGAGCAACCGGTAACAATTGCTTTAGTCATCGGAGGAGCTCGAAAATGACTAAAGCTTAGCCGAAACAAGTTACAAAAGGTAACTAAAAAAAATGCATAGCAAAAATCTTTTATGTTTTAACCTTAATTCATTTATTTATTGTGTTTGAACTAAAGATATGTCATAACATACGCAATTAAGACTACGTACCTTTTCCTGTTTGTATTCTTAATTTCACCTGGACCTTAAATAAATACTCACCAATTTTATATGCAACAGCGAACATACGTTAAGTTAATAAAAAAACACTACAAATATTTAAATTCTATTAAAAATATATTTACAGCAAACAAAACATAATTAATCAACTAAAAATTACATTATTTCATCATTTTTCAACTCAACAGTCTTCTTTTTCACCTTCCTAAAAGCCCCTTTCAACTTTTCCATTTTATTTTTCTTCGCCATCTTTTTCTTTTCATTGAGCTTGATCTTCTTTTTCGCGTACATTTCAGGATCGGTGACAGCTAATTGCACCCTACTACGTTTACGCTCAGCTCTCTTCACAGATAACTGCCGCTGTATCAGCGCTAATTTATTAGAATATTCCTCTAGTCCGATTAGTTTCTTAATTAAATTCCCCACTTCCTTCGACAATTGCCTAATTGGGGCATTACTTTCCTCCGTTGTAATCATTTCCCGAACTAATGGAGCTAGTAAGTGATGCATTATCGGTTGGAGAATGGTTAAGTCTATTACTGTGACTACAGCGGCTATCCATTTAAAGACTTCTGTACGTAGGGTGATACAGTTTGCATTTTCGACGACTTCTTGATTTACGATTTTACGCATACGTTTTACTAGCCAGAGTAGGTGGATGTTTTGGTCTTCTTCGTGTTTTGTGTTCATTGGTACGTTTTCAAGTACGCGCGCTATGAAAACTAGATTTTTTATAACTTGTTCCGCCATTTCGGGTTTTATGGTGGCTGGCTGGAGTTGTGCACAAAGATCCAATGCTAGGGATTTTATGTTGTTTACAGGATCTGTGTGTAAATAACCTGTGGGTTGCTTTTGTTTGGATATGAGAAGTTCTGATAGTTTTTCTATATCCAAAGCGGATAATATGAAGCCCAAAAATTTAGCGGCTGATAATCGTACCCATTCGTGAGGGTGTGCTAGAAGGGTTTGAACGTGTGCGGACAAGTTTTCTATATGTTCGGTTTGATTTAAAAAGCTCGGACATTGTGCGCATAGTTTTAAAATCATTTGCAGTACTTGGTATATGTGGTGATCTAGTAAGCGTTCTTTGCCTTCGGTTACTTGTTCTGGTTGTTTCTGAAGTCGCACAAATTTTCCAGGTCTGTCTTCAGTCTCCAAACCAAATTGTTGCAATATAAGAGGCGTTAGTAAGGAAATTCTAGAGTCAAAATCAGTTTTCTCCACATTTATGAATATCCCACATAATTGTGCTGCAAGTCTTTTATGTTGTACCTGTTGAAAATATTGAGTTATAGAATAGAACAATAAAGTATGAGTGGCTTCGACTTTTGAGCGATCGCTTTATAATGCACACGTTTCATAGCGAGTCTATCGCTATGAAACGTGTGCATTAACACACGTTAACTAATGAATTTCAAAACGCAACAGTAGAACGTCAATAATCCGGATTAATTGGGACTGGATCCCTTCCGGGTTTTAGCAATGAACCAGTAAAAGGGGCGGCAGACGTGTTCAATATAAAAAAATAATAGAAAAATTCATAATTTACTATGATGGCTGTAGAAGTGGAGCGGATCCATTCATGTATGTAGTATAGTATATTAAGTAACGAGTGCGAATAGTGAGATATTTCGAATGAGTGTGACGTTTTCACACGAAATGTTAAAATACACTTTCCAGTCAGTAAAAGTATACTATGACCCTAAAATCTAAAACCCTAAAAACGTCATGAGAAATTTCCGTTTTCTTACGATCCCTATGAATAGGGTTTCTAACTTTTCTTGTTTCAATAGGACAGGTCGGGGAGGGGGGTCAGGGGTGGTTGCCCGGAGACGGCAAGTAGAAGGGAGTAAATCCCAATACCCAGACAATTCCTGAGGCGTGGAGAAGGATGCCTAGCTCAAGAGGTCTGGCCGGCACGGTTGCTTCACGCAGAAGGCCGAGTACCCCGCCAGGCGACCGCGAGTAGACGCTGATCCCGTGAGTGGACTCCGATCCGCCCACGAAAACCCGAGAACTGAGACAAGTGACCAAGAGCTCAAATCAAAAATAGAAGGAGAGTGAATGGAATTACTGAGTAAAATAACCACTACGACGACATCTGCATACGACTAAGGAAGGGCACTAATTTTATCCTGGAATAAAAGGAACTAATGGACAAGGATAAAAATAATTAATCGTTTACTGTGCGGAGGAGGGGAGATTTCAGCACCGGTCGGCGAGGGCATCGCGGTGGGTGCCCCCCAACTGGCACCTAACTACCACGAAGAAACAATCAGAGTCCGTAGAAGACACCAACCCATTTGGACCTCTGCAGTAAATAATAAAAAATAGTTACCTTAGTATCATTAAGCCACGATAATACAATATCAAACAACGTATCCTTTTCCGTTTTGGGTAACCTGGTTAGCATAGAGCTAATAGCATCAGCAGCCATTTTCCTACATTCTGGCACATCATCGTTTACCAACTGTGCTCCTAATGTTATGAAGAAAGTACCACTAAACTCCGTCAATTTACTCTAAAATATTGAAGAAACTATTAAAACTCTCCGCAGCTGATACATTCTATCGACATGTACATGCAAAATATAGTAACTTACAATTGGAAATGAATGAATAATACTTTGTATCATAGTCAACGCCGATTCCCTTCCATATTGCATTTCGTAGCTCAATTGAGCCACGTAAAAATTAACAAGTTTCGCCAACTTCTTCTCCAAAGGATAATCCATTAAATATTGATGAAACACCACTCTAGCTTGAAGTCGGACATGCGTTAATTCCGACGTTATACTCAATTCAGACACCTTAGCCATAATGCTGTGCATTTCAGGTATACTCAGCTTACGCGCTATTATTGCTTTGAGCAGACCAAAAGCGATAGCCTGTCTGTCGTGATCATAAAGATCCTGTTCGACATATAGCAGCAACATTTTAAGTTGATCCGTTTCAATCATGTGATATTTAGCATCCCTTACCAAAACAGCCATTGCCTACAAATAATAAATATAACATAACACAACAAATATATTTAAAAACTGATAAATCGTTGCCTAAGCAGGCACACTACTAATCTAAAATTTTATTCGAGTTTGATAGGAGAGTGAACATCTGAATATAAAATGTTTATTGGAGTAATTAAATTGCTCCTGCTTCAAATAAATAAAATAAAAAATGGTTAGCTGTTCTCAGAGTAATATCTTCAAAAAAACATTTTATAATCAGTTTTTCTCTCTCCTGTTAACTACGAAAAATTTTAGATGTATGATGTTGCTGCGTACGCGACGAATTCGACATATTACCGCATGGTTATGCCTATGACTATTTATTGTTTTAAAATATCATACCTTAAAAGAAGCGACCACCAAATCAAAGTTATCGCCCTTGCTGAGTCCCGCCGCAGCATATTTATGTAAAATCGAAAAAATGGATTTACAAATATCTGGAATATTTTTATGTAGCGACGGCATATCATATTTCATAACCCATTGTAGACATTGTAAAGTAACTGTACTCAACTAGAAAAAAAATATTACAACACACCATATTTAAAATTAATTTAATCAACTTACTTTAACTTGTTGTGAAGTTAAACAATCCTTAAAAACCTCGACAAACGGATCAATAAATTCTACATAATCATCTCCTCTAAATTTATCCCGTTTCAGCATGAAATGGAACAACCGTAGCCCAAACTCCACAAGAACATGAGCGTTCGTCTTCGCATTCGTTCTGACTTTGTTCAAGCGGTAGCCCGAATTTCCAACAGGAGCTTTTGGTATGATCAAACAGTCAGGTCTCTGACGTAGAAGTTTCTCGCGTTCTTTTTCGGTTAGGCTCGGTTTTTCTTTATTTAATAACTGCGGGATGCTTTTAGAAGACGTTCCATATGCGAACATTAGAAGGGAAATAATTTGCACGAACTCGTTGTCCACCAAACCTAACGCAATATGACGTAAACATTCCTGCGCTTTGTTTGTTATTTTGAATGAATGAGTGCTGGCCAGAACGTTTTTAATGGGCAATATTAGGTCCATTAAACATTTGTCTGATATATACTGAGCGAGTATTTGTAGGGTATCGAAACTTTTCGTTGATTTCGCTTCAGAGGTTTTGCTGATTATTTTTGAAACCTCTTTTTCTTCGGATAGTGATCCGAATAAATCAGCAGAGCATAACTAAAAAGTAATTATCCGTAGTTTAAAATATACAAATATTTTTACGATATATTTTGTACAGTTGTAATATAAGATGTCAGGCTTTAAACGTAACAACAATTCTCTTTCATATTTTCAGATATGCGTCAGTTATGTATTAAGAAATTACATTGCTACATTGAATTAAATTAAACATTTATGAAATTATTGTCTTCCTTTGAGCTTTTTCGTCAGTGGTGGTAAGTGGTTGACAATTATTAATTACACAAGTGGTGTGCATTAACTTGAAATATATTTTGTACACTAAGGGCCGGTTCTACAATTGATATTTAACCAGAGAATAAGGATATTCGTGTATAATTTGAGATATTAACGCCAATATGTCAAACTTATTCCACGAATAGATTTATTCTCCAGTTAAATGTCAATTGTAGAACGGGCTCTTAGAAAACTAATTGTAACCGCACTCAACAGAAGAACATAGTATAAACTTCTACGACCTATAAATAAATACAAATAATTTAAAAAAAATAGTTTTAGATTTGTACGAGATTTAATAAACAAATTCAAGTTGTTTCCTTTTATCTTATACGAGTATAATTTGAATGTGATAATTCGTCATACATTATTTATTTTTATATAAGCGCATATATATATATATATATATATATATATATATATATATAACACTACTTGCTCATACAACCCCATAGTTTGTATTATAAATAAGTAATGTTGAGGTCAAAATTGTACTCAAACTAAATTTGTTAATTTATCAGTCGTGCAGCCCGTGCGTTTGGGTAAGGCACATATTAAGTCATCTGTAGACGATAATGAGAAATTTTTCGGGGCGCCGCTATGTAAACGCCTGTTCGAAAGGATAAGACGCTGTTTGATTTGAGAAGCGCGGCGGCGGTACTAATACACCCAGCGACGGTTTCATATGTCCCACATGCCCCTGGCTGTAGAATTTTTGATACAGCATACTCATAAGGTTTAACATCTACGGGTGATTAATCAATTGATAATAACATGTTACTACATGTTACTCAATAATTTCCACAAACTTCGATTATTGTGGAAATGTTACCCGACATACTACAACTGTACAGATACATAGATACACTTACCTTAAGTACTGTTGTTAAAATCTTATCAATATCTCCTGCTTTATAAAACTCTTTCAAACAAGAGAGCACGGAGTGTACTGTATACACAAGCACATGTATATGGAAACCTTTGGATAACAACGTAGACATTTCCTCCAATAAAACTCCTAAATAATCCGGACCTAACGAGGTCATTATTTTCTGTAATGTTTCACGTGCAGTTCTTCTCACACTCTCCAGTTGCGATTTTAAAAATGTGCACAATTTCATAAATACACTGTAAGAAATAACTGTTTGTATCAAGATGAAGAAATTTGTACATTTGTATTACCTTGGTAGATTTAAATCGAGTATTACTTTTGGAAGACGTTGTAATAATTTGACAACGGCTAGTGATATTGGTACACGCAATAAGTCCTCATCTTCTCTCTCTGCCCCAGTTCTTTTCCTGTTTACTTTATGGGAGGTGTCATGTGTGGTCATTTGTGCTAATGTTCTGTGTAGTTGTGGAAGAAGCACAACCTAAAATATTAAAAAATAAAAGGTGGGCTTATGGTAGATGTGCAAAAAACTAGTACTTGACTTCTTGATTAGTTCTAGGACTAAAAAAGTTTAAATTAGTATTTTAGTTTGATCTTCATGCGCCCGTCAAGCGAACTAAATATGCAGAATATTAGAATATATATAGAATTATAATAAATAACAGCAGAGTATAGATATAAACTAAGAAAATCTAAACTCAGTTTAAACTCAGAATCTCGTATAATTCTACATAATCAGCTTCATGCATTCTGGGGAAGGCACAGATTTTATATAGAAAGAAAACACTCGGAAACCCCAACGGGGAGAGAAAATACTTAAGCAACATATAACATACGAACTAGAACCACCCCAGAAAACATTATCCAAGTAATAAAAGCACATCTTGGGACTAAAGCCTTGGTTTCCTAGGAAGCGGTGTTGACAAAAGCGGTCGTATTTCACATCATTTTGACGTCACACATTTCTTTTACGTATATTTAAATAAATCTGGTAATCCAAAGAGCGGTATACTTCAAAGTATTGAGAATATCATGAATTACACTAGAATCTGGTGAGTTATTCAATTACATGTACTTAAAACGTATCTTGTAATGTATAAATGGCGTCAAAAACGGCCGTACTTATCGACACCGCTTGCTATGAAACCAGGACTGAAGCGAGACACGTATGTCCCTACTAAAATACACCTTAAAATCAAAACACACACTATATCAATACAATAACGAAGTAAATTCACGGAGCGTCAAAGGAGGAGTAGCAATATTTATAAATAACTCCATAGAGCATATGGTCTGCAAAGTGCAAGCTATTGTATCTTTTGCTGCGTTGTAGAGTTTCAGGGTGATGTATATAATTCTGATATACATCACTCTGAAACTCTACAACGCAGCAAAAGATACAAACTCCAACTAATTCAAGCTTATGCTCCTACAAGTACCTCTAACAACGAGGAAGTAGAACTATTCTACGATGACATTAAATGTACCCAACCATCAGAGTAAACTCAATATTCAGTAGTAATATGAAACTCAACACTAGGCCTAAAGAAGCCGAAAATATACCAAATATCCGGAACTATGGCGTATGAGAAAGGAACGGCCGAGCGAAAATCCTTATAAATTACCTACAAGACGAACACCTGTTGCATCAACAGTTTTTTTCAAGAAACCAATACTATGAAGATGAATATGATTAAGTTCAGATGGAAAAATTAAAAACGAAACAGACTAAGTGATATCTAATAATAAGAATACGATCACAAACGTCTCGCTGTTAAATAACTTCTACACTCACAGCGATCACAGACTAATAAGAGCTATCCTAGTAATTAACCCTAACATAGAAATAAATATCTGGTGTGGGCACCACAAAACTTTTTGAAAGACTTAATATAAAATCAAAATTTAAGATGTTCCGTTCACATTTTGTCACCTTTTCTCACTTTTTTCCCAAAATTTTCTCACATTTATTATCATTTTCTCACAATTCATCACATTTTCCCACTTCTTCACACATCTTCCTATATTTTCCCACTTCTTCACACATCTGCCCATATTTCCCACATGTTCCCGCATTTGCCACGTTTTGTCACATGTTCCCACATATTCTCACGTTTCCACATGTTCATTGCTACATTTAATGCAACCATTTTCGCGAATTTCCCGCATAATTTACATATAGTAGCGCCGAAGATGTCACTTGTTGCTGCGCCGTACGTTCCTTTTTTGAAGCGACCCCGCCGAATTATGCGCAGGAAATCGGGTTTATCGACATTTCTTCTCTGTTAGTGAACCCACATTGCACACAATTTTCACAGGGTCGCCCAGCTCGGGTTCTCAGATTTCTAAATATGGCCGCGATGTGCCGTTTTCCCGGAATTTTGTTCACAGACGTCCATACATACATACACACAGACATTGAAAAAACGGGGTTATTTAGACTATTTTAGTCATAAAATGTTAAGAAAATTGTTTTTTTTTTCTAAATTGTTCGCGATAACTTCCTCATTCTGTTTTTCCCCAGAAAGTAATAGTATATTTCTACAATATTAGTTAGAAAACGTGAAGACGTTTAAAATACCTTCCTTATACAGCAGTGCTGTATTAAGAAAAAAAAAACAAGACCTTGAACATAGTTACAACATGTATGTCAAGGAGTAAAACGAAAATCCATAAAATATTATTAAATAAATATTTATTAAATTAAATTATTAAAATAAGGACAGTGTAACAGACAACGACAAAGAACACATTCTTATTCGGAGCTTCTACACAGACCCAAGTAATTTTAATACATAAGAAAGGGGACAATAACGATATTAAGGATTATAGACACATTCTTATTCGAAGCTTCTACGCAGACCGAAGTAATTTTAATACATAAGAAAGGGGCCAATAACGATATTAATGACTATAGACCCATTAGTCTGCTATCACTAAACCTATAAACTGTTAACAAAAATTATAGCAAATCGCCTAACAAACTGGATTTTTATCAACCGAACAGACTGATTTCGTCAAGGATTTAACACACCGAATCACATATATCCGAAAGTAATCGTCCGCCTAGTGATTATCTATTACGAAAAAAAGTTCGATTCTATTGAGCTCTGGGCAATCTTTGCTGCCATGTGTAAGGCCCTAATCGACTCAAGGTATACACAATTCATATGACAAATATACAAAAATGCCAGATCAAGATAGGTAGAAGAGGTCAGGCCAAATGAACTTGGGTAACCAAGACCATGACCTTAGAAGTTGAAGCCTAGCCATATCAAGAAGAAGAGCTAGATCCCATAAAGTGGGATATAGTAGAAGTATGCGAGATTAAAACTCCGTCTTCTAATCTCGCATACTTCTACTATATGCCACTTTATGCGATCTAGCTCTACTTCTTGACATGGCTCTTTTAATGTAATGGAGAAGTCGATACATACATTGGAGGTGAAGGTTTCTTTATACACAAAAAGCATGCACAAAATGTAGAACGTCAATTCAGAAGATATACAGGAAATAGATTTTCCCAAAATCAATAACTACTACTACTCAAACACTGGACCAATGTTCATGACAAACAGCTGAGAAGAGAGTCTTATTATCTATTAATCTCAGGTTAATTTTGGACTTCTAGAGCTTAAGTGCTATTTTTTTATTTCGTTAAATTACCTTCAGTATAAAGGTAAGAGAAACATATTTTGTGAGTTGGTTCCTTTCTGCGGAAAGGCGTCCAATTAACGACACTGTAGAAAACTCAGGGACGATTTTTTGAGGTAGTCCTAACACTCACATACTCAAACACACGGTAGAAGAACCCGAAGGTCGGTAGCCAGATACATAATTATAACAAATACAGTAACTACTACTATTAAAAATAAATTAAGGAATCATGATTAAATTTATATAGAAACACAATTAACAAACAGAATTAGAAATAAGAAAAATAATTAAGAGAGCCAACAAAGAAAAGGTAAAGGGTATATAGACAAAAATAGGATACAAGAAAATTAAAGAAGGTAAAGGGTATATAGACAACAATAGGATACAAGAAAATAATACAATGAAAAAAAGAAATATTAGAAGAAAACAAACAAGCAGTGAATGAATACATGAAAAAACGAGTAAGAATAAAAAGGAAGTTACAAAATGTAAGAAGGTAAAATAAAAAACACAGTACATTTAACGGAAAAAGGAAAACTGGGAAAAAGTAAACGAGGCAGAAATGAGAAGAGGAAAAAAACCAACTCCTAACGTTTAAACAAACAGAATGAATCCTGTACTACGAGAGTTCGCAGTACAGGATTCATTCATAAAACGTTCGTAAAATGTGCAAACTAGAGTTAGTTTGCACATTTTACGTGATTATAGCCATTTTATGGCTGTGAGACGACCAATTCTTGCGGTAGCAGCGTCCATTCATGCACCGGAAGCACCCCGATGCTAACCGGAAGGCAGAGGAGCTGTGACACGGTATGCTCATCCAACTCCAGCTGCATTTTGCAAAAAAAAAGACTGTCAACCCGCTGGCAGTTTCGGTGGGAAGGTTGAGGGGTCGGACGGAGCAGAACAACGGGGTGCGACAGCGAGTCATGTCCACGAAATTGATCAAGTTGAGAAATTTGCAGAGCTAGTTGAACGATGCCAATTTTCATTTAATGGAATTCGCGTAAGAAAATCGAGCCCTGAAAACTCTCCAAAAACGTCAGGACAACACCCTAAACAATTACAAGGGCATCAACGCGGATCTTCCGCGTCTCCGAAAGGCGCATGAGGAAGAAAACCGAACACTAGGGGAGAAAAATAAGGGTTTTT
Organism: Lordithon lunulatus; assembly: GCA_963942505.1. Classification (NCBI taxonomy): domain Eukaryota; kingdom Metazoa; phylum Arthropoda; class Insecta; order Coleoptera; family Staphylinidae; genus Lordithon; species Lordithon lunulatus. Next base: position 16,207,958 of record OZ012666.1, read on the forward strand.
TTTTTAAAGAGGCTGAAGAAACATTTCAAATGGGCAACATACAGAAGGACGAGTAAATGGGGGAGTATATTTAATAGCCCAGATATAAAAATATCTGATAAATGAAATAAATGAGAGTATCATGAGGGTGGACTATACACTATTGGAAGGGAAACAATACCATACAGGTCAACTGAAGACGCAAAGGAGAAAGATACATAGAAAAATAGTTGGAGTAACAGAAAAAATTTAAGACATTTCTCAAGAATTTCATTTGTTTTGGTAGGCCTCGGTTCGATTCGGTTCAGTTCGTTGTTTTTGATATTTTGTTTTATCTTAATTTATCTTCATTTTGTCTTAATTTGTATCATTTTGTCTCAGTTTGCCTCTGAATTGAAAATGACAAAGAAAGATGAAATAAGACAAAATGAGGATACATGAGACAAAAGACAATGAAAAAAAAATAAAGACAATAAAAAAATAAAGACAATGAAAAAAATAAAGACAATACAAAATAAAGCCAATGAAAAAAATAAAGACAATGCGACTAAATGAAAATCAGGTTACAATTATGGCTCATTTTGTCTTATTTAATATTTTTGTGTCATTTTCATTTCATTGCCTTATTACATTTAACACCCGACCATTTTGGCTAATTCCCCGCGCGATAGGAAATGGTTTTCCAAAAATAGTCCATATCGACTACATTAGTCATGAAACTGATTTTTTTTTGGCAATAACTATATGTACCTTATACAGCAGTGCTGTATTCGGAAAATAAAAAGTTATAAACTACGTCAATAGAAAGCGGGCAAAAATCGAAATAGAAAAAAAAGAGTGGTGGTACAGGATTTTTGTTTACATTGACAACAAATATTAACATTTTAAAATATGAGAACTAAAGAGTATAAAGAAAAAGTCAAGAAAGAAAGGACAGAATGTGAAAAAATAAAATAAACATAAATGTTAAAAACTATATTTTCATATTTCCCATTTTATTTGTTAAATGTTTTTTTTTTAATATTATAATTAGTCGTGGGGAACAAATTTTCGAAATATTATAAATCTAGAAAATATTCGCACAAATATATAGATTATTCGTAAAAAACAATATTTTTGCAAACTATTTTTATTTTTCGTCTTCTCGCAAAAAAAAAATTGAATGAAATGAAAAATCGTTAAAAGATCCGTTGCAATTTTTTTATTCAACATAATGGATTTTTAAAATGTCTATCTTTTGCAATTATACAGAATGTTATGTAATTCACCAGTGTGAAGATATCCATTTCCGATAATTCCGGCGGCCGCGTGGGTAATGATTCTCCAGTAGTGGAGCATTAAAAACAATGATTTTTGGTACAATTGTTTACTCATGTCTTGGTAATCATAATATAAGAATTTAAAAAAATTAAGTTGATTTAGTTAGTTGTTATTGAATAATATTTGCAAGAAAACATTTTACAATTTTAATTAACTTTCCCCAAGAATTTGTTTATATCTAAATTTTCATGTTTTGTTTAGTATTTAATAATCTAATTTAGTAATCATCAAACATATTTTTTTAAAGTGGCACTGGAGTTTTTTTTTTTAATTTTGTTGCTAACACAATAGTAGTTACATAAAGTATTTTTTTAGATTGACACGGACCCTTTTTTTTTGTTATATCGATTTTTAATTAATTAAACCATATACGTGGATGGTTAATTACAGATTGACGTGAATACAAACCTTTGTTTAAATCAAACCATATGGTTGCTAAACCATGGCTTTAGTAGTTTCTAAAATGTCCTATTTTAAAACATGACAGTCAAAGTCAAAATTTTATAATTTTCCATCATTGCCCACGGAGTTTTTTTTCAAATTTTTACCATTTGTTGCTAACACAATAGTGGCTAAAAAAGTATGTTTTTTGATTGACACGGACCTTTTTTTTTGTTATATCGATTTTCAATTAATTGAACCATATACGTGGATGGTTAATTACAGATTGACGTGAATACAAACCTTTGTTTAAATCAAACCATATGGTTGCTAAACCATGGCTTTAGTGGTTTCTAAAAAGTCCTATTTTAAAACATGATAGCAAGTATTTTTTAGAAGCTGTCAAAGTTGTCCCGAAATCTATGGTTGGACTTTGTTGCTGAAGGAATTACAAAATATTTAGCAATATTATTATTATTTAAATTATTGTATATTGTTTATACTACATTAGGTTAACATTGGGTAAAATCAAAAATCCAAAAATGACGCTCTATAAGTTTTTGACGGTGGTCAAAGTCAAAATTTATTAATTTTCCATCATTGCGAAGTTTTTTTTTCTTCAAATTTTCACCAATTAATTAAAAATCTATATAACAAAAAAATGGATCCGTGTCAATCTAAAAAAAAAACTTGGACAATGATGGAAAATTAAATAATTTTGACTTTGACCACCGGCAAAAACTTGTAAAGCGTCTTTTTTGATTTTACCCTATGTTGACCTAATGTAGTATAAACAATATACAATAATTTAAATAAAAATAATATTGCTAAATATTTTGTAATTCCTTCAGCAACAAAGTCCAACCATAGATTTCAGGTCAACTTTGACAGCTTCTAAAAAATACTTGCTATCATGTTTTAAAATAGGACTTTTTAGAAACCACTAAAGCCATGTTTTAGCAACAATATGGTTTGATTTAAACAAAGGTTTGTATTCACGTCAATCTGTAATTAACCATCCACGTATATGGTTCAATTAATAGAAAATCGATATAACAAAAAAAAGTCCGTGTCAATCTAAAAACATACTTTTTGTAACCACTATTGTGTTAGCAACAAATGGTAAAAATTTGAAAAAAAAAAACTACGTGGGCAATGATGGAAAATTATATAATTTTGACTTTGACTGCCGCCAAAAAAATAGTAGAGCGTAATTTTTAATTTTTTTATTTCAACCTATGCTGACCTTGTAAGTGTTAATCATTATAGAAAATATAAACGCATTACTTAGATTCTAATCGATTTTACTGATTTTTTACCACGCCCTATACTGACAAGTATAAGTTCAAAATTAACTAAAAAAAAAGACCAGTGCCACTTTAAAAAAATATGGTTGATGATTACTATTAAATTCTAAACAAAACATAAAAATTTAGAGAGAAAAAATTCGTGGGGAAAGTTGATAAAAATTGCAAAAAGTTTTCTTGCAAATATTATTCAATACCAACTAACTAAATCAACTTAATTTTTTTTAATTCTTATATTATGGTTACCAAGACATGAGTAAACAATTGTACCAAAAATCAATTTTTTTTAATGCTCCACTACTGGAGAATCATAACCCACGTCGCGACCCCGCGCGGCTGCCGGAATTATCGGAAATGGATAACTTCACACCGGTATGTAATTCGAGGGTAACCCATTAAGTGGAGGTAGAGGTGAGTTAATCTAGGAATAATTCGATTGTTTGGTCGAAATGGTGAAAAAAAAATAGCATTTTCATTAAAAATGGGCAATTCAAAATTAAAAATCGACGCGTCTGAAATTTTTTTTATAAAAAATCATGTATAAAGGTTTTATTGAATTTATTCCATATTTTAGGGACATCCTATATATGTATTATTATAAAGTTATACGTAAAATAACGATTGTTATTTCATATAAGATCGGGGAAACAGCTTTATGTATCGGGACCAAAAATTTAACAGCGAAACTTCACATGACAGATTTTGGGTACCGCCACATAAAGCCGTTTCCCCGAAATTTGTTCCAAACATTTTCTAAAAATAGTGTATTATGACTTTATTAGTCGTAAAACGTAGACAAATGTAAAAATTATCAATTCCATTTTTTCGCGGTAGACATACAGCACTAAAGTAATATGTAATATAACTTACTTGTATAGTTTTTGTGACCCTCGTAGCAGCGGACTTGCACAATATCGTAGTTTTATCATAAGCTAAAACCTCCTCCTTATCCTTATTGGCAACATCGTCATCATCTTCTTCATCAGCGTCCCCTTTATCATCCTCAAATATCTCATCCAAATCCTCATTTGCAGTGTCTTCACTAATTTCTTCCTTAGCACGTTCTTCATTAACCGTTTCCTTGGCACTTTCATTAATTGCTTCCTTGGCACTTTCTTCAATCACGATGACTTCTTTTTGAATAGCAACAACCTTAGCTTTATTATTTTTCTGTACACCCTTAATTTCAACATCCCCTTTACTCAAATCATAATGGAAAGAATCCAATATACGCACAATCAACTTGACGAGCTGTTTTTGGTATTCCATCTTAAATCTCAATTTAGTCAAATAGTACTTCAGCAAAGCTTCATACTGATGCCATGGCAATAATTTACAAATAGTCCCAATAGCTTCAATAGCCGTATCCACTAAACTGTGTTTATTCATGAACTTTTCACTACATAAATAATGCGTTGTTAGAGGTAATACAAAATTAGTTAATGATTGTGTATTTGGGAGCGTTTTCTCTAGCTTTAAAACTTGTGTAATTCGCAACAAAGCTTTACCGTGTCTATGAGTTTGCAAATGCGTTAAATTCTCGAAGAAATCAACTTCCATATCATCTTTGTTTGTTAACTTATTTAAATCCCGTAGGACAACATGTGATGAGGCGCATTCTCTAGCCATATGTCCTAATAATGCTATACATTCATTCCTAACATCATCCCGCTTGTTCTTTAAGCCATTGCGAATTATTTTCAACAACGTATCATTTAAAATATAATTTTTATACTGCTGTGACTGTTCGTACTTCTTAATCAAATAAGGCGTTATTGTTTTCAAACAATACGACGCGTTTTCTCGCAGCGATAAATCTTTTTCAGATGTAATTAAATAGTAACAATTGTAAATAATCAATATCCCTAATTCAAGCGTTAATGACCCTTCAGTAGCCATGCTTTGAGCTTTCTGTAGAGCATCTAATCGTCTTTGAAAATCGGGTTGATCAACCCATTTCGCATCAAATGAATTAACTTCGAGAATCATATGTGTAGTAGTTTTTAAATTATAAGCTATACTTGGTTCGCATTTTAAAGATACTCTGTTTAATATATCACACAATATTTTACGACCTGCTACATTACTAATGTAACCGAATAGGGGTGATATTTGCGGTAAATGTTTTTCGGGTACTGTAACGTTTTTAATTAAATTATTTGTGGTTGAAACTAATTGATTTATGCTTTCATCATCACTTCCAATAGTACACTTTTTTAATAAAATAGGTAGTAGCAGTTGTATAATTTTATCACTAGTATCAGCCTCCCATACTAACTCGGAAATACGGGATAAAATAAATAGTTCCCTTCTGTTAATATTTTTCGCTTTACTTTCCAATTTCCGTTTAATTTTTTCTAACACAAACGGAACATGAGGTAATAAAATGCAACTTCCATAATTTAATTTCTCGTTGGTTTTAATTTTTTCCAAAATAGTTTCGTGAATAGGGACTTCATTATCTACTTCAATCGCGGTTTCCATTTCCTCCACATTTAGTGTCAAATTTAGTAATTTTTCAACAGTTTCCATAATCATAGTTGCAACTGATGCATGTAATTTAGGATTTACTAATAACGTAATTACATGTGATAGTGCGTACAAAGTTTTGTCATCTTTATCATGTTTTACTAATAGTGGGAAATATTTCGGATTAGTACCCCAAAGACATAACAATTTCAGCAAAGAAGTAGGACTGTGAATGCCCTCAATATTAAGCTTATCGAGATATGGGAAAACGAACACATTAAATACTGCGTTTATTTCCTTAATAGTCCACGGGTAATTTTCAAAATGATAGAAAAATCTCTCCACTAATTTAATGCATGATGTTCTAAGGTTACGTAGTACTGATAAATATCCGGCATGTATATTGCTGTAATCATGTAAGGCTCCTTTGATATTAGCTCCAACACAAAGAAGTACTTTCAATACAAATCGCAACAAATCATCACCCATAAGATTACCAAACTGTTCTAAAACAACTGTTAATAAATTAACAGTACTTTGCAAACGTTTCGGCGGTACAAATGCATCCAGTTTAGTATTATTAGATATATTCGACACCATACATTCAGTATCATCATTAAAATATTTGATGTAAAACTTAAATGCCATATGTATGAAATTCAACATTTCGTCCGGTTTGCATCCTGCCAGGAAGCGAAGAATTAAATTCCTTCTGAATTGTCCGGATGATTTTCCGCCTGTGCGCAAACCAGTTTTTGCAGTCATTTTGCTGAATACAATTTTCATAACTACTGGAATCAGACTCTCTCTATGTTCCGCTTGTATGATTGAGCTTTCGCTATCGACTCTGAATGTGGCTAATTCATTTTTAAAGTTTTTGTCGTCAATTAGGCCGTACAAATGTTGCTGGTATGGCACTAGGTATTTAAATTTGTACGTCATTATACAATCTAGTGCAGCTTTTTGCACATGTGAATTTTTATGTGAAAGGAAATCAAAGTAGAGTTTATAAAGCTCTGATTCTTTGTACATTGATTTTGGGCTTTTTATTTTAGAGAACACTTCTAAATGTTGCAAGAGTAATCTGAAAAAAAGGGTTAAACTTAGCGGAATTATGGTTTTCGTGTAACTGGGTGACATGTATTTTCTTCCCTTTTGTTTATGCAGCTAAACGTTGAGATTTGTAAAGCCCTGATTACCTAGGTAACAATTGCCTTAAAAGTGGCAGTTTGTGATATCATTTGCATGCTAAATAAACCGTTTTAAATGTATATAAATGAATACCTATATGCAGTTTCTTCCGTATATGTCACAGTGCAATTTTAAATAGTTTTAAAAACTGCATATATCTATAAAAATATTAACATTTTCCCTTTCATAATTAATTCTGTTGCAAATAAAATAATTTTAAAATCCTTTGTAATGTAAGTAATGGACATAAGTATAGCAAACCTCCAGATATCTAATATTAGTATTAAAACGAATGTTTGACAATATTTAAATACCGGTATTCATGGATACATAAAATGGATCTAGAAATCTTCCAAGAATCGGCGTAACCCGACAAGATATACATATTTATAGATACATACCGGGTATCAAGGATACATATCGGTATTACAGTAAAAGTAAATAAAAAACATGCTGATACAATGACCAATAGTGTCTAAATTATCGATTGTTGTTATACTAGTATGCGTATGAATATTAATTATAAAAACGACTTACTTTAAATTATTCTTCGCACCACTTTTTGCAGGTGCTTTCGTCAATTCCCTTTTAATTATCTCAGTTTCATCTTCGTTACCTTCTTCATCAACTTCCATCGTCTCGTCAACAGCGTCTGTAGTATTTTGTTTAATATTCCACGAAGAAGCAGTATCAGAATTCGATTTTGTATATTCCTCCCTAAAACGTACAACAGATTCATGAAATATATCTAGAAACTGGCATGCATACTTTTTTTAATCAGATTTATGTATGTATGTGTGGTAATGGCTGTATCAACATTGTGGCGTTAATAACAACTTAAATATCAGACAATTTGGCCATCAACATTCATGACAATAAAAAATGGATATATCAGGCAACATTACGCTTATTGATACATCGAGTAATATTAGTTTTTTTCGTAGTTAATTCGTAAATGATTTAGCCTTATTTATGATATATTTATAATACCCATTTATAAGAGGAGTATATAAGTGCCAGAGTCATTACAGAGGAATAACACTAACATGCACAGTACTAAAGGTATACTGAAATCGATAACACTATGATGCCAATAATAGAGAATACAATAGATGAATTACAAAGCGGGTTTAACAAAGGACGAAGCGCACAAGACGATATATTCTCAATCAAGACTTAGAATGCCCAATATTGTTACAAATTGTAATCTGTAAAATGTATTTTAGATGTATTATAATCTGTCATCTATTCAATTCTCAATTCGTCGCTGCGACAGAACCACCGACACAGTTGGACAATGGACTATGGCCCAAGGAAAATGGAAAATTTTGATTCTAAGTTTTTTTTTCGGCGACTAACTTGTATATCATTATTATTATTTTTGACCATGATGCGCAATCTTCATGGATTTGAAAAAAATTGCTTAATGTTTATAATAATATGATAAAGTAAAATGGAAAGTCTATATACCAACGTATTTGTTTTACTATTTTTTTTTTAATTTTAAACTTTTACGCTCATATCTGGATAATCCGATTTTACAGGCTATAAAAACATCGATAAAAAAATAATGCAACATATTTTGATTATTTTTTTTACTGATCCTAGCACAAAACATATCAGTGTACCAGATGGCCGAAGGAAAATGGGAAATTTTGACTCTGAGTATTTTTTTTCGACGACTAACCTGTATATCATTATTATTATTTTTAACCATGACGCGCAATTTTCATGGATTTGAAAAAAATGCTTAATGTTTATAACAATATGATAAAGTAAAATGGAAACTCTGTATACCAACGTAGTTGTTTTTCTATTTTTTTTTTTAATTTTAAACTTTTACGCTCATATCTGGATAATCCGATTTTAGAGGCTGAGTCGATACAAAAATAATGCAACATATTTTGTTTAATTTTTTTACTGATCCTAGCACAAAACATATCAGTGTACCAGATGGCCGAAGGAAAATGGAAAATTTTGATTCTGAATTTTTTTTTCGGCCACTATCTTGTATATCATATTATTATTTTTGACCATGACGCGCAATCTTCATGGATTTGAAAAAAATTGCTTAATATTTATAACAATATGATAAAGTAAAATGGAAAGTCTGTAAACCAACGTATTTGTTTTTCTAATTCTTTTTAATTTTAAACTTTTACGCTCATATCTGGATAATCCGATTTTAGAGACTGAGTCGATAAAAAAATAATGCAACATATTTTGTTTAATTTTCTTACTGATCTTAGCACAAAACATATCAGTGTACCAGATGGCCGAAGGAAAATGGAAAATTTTGATTCTAAGTTTTTTTTTTCGGCGACTAACTTGTATATCATTAATATTATTTTTGACCATGACGCGCAAACTTCACGGATTTGAAAAAAATTGCTTAATGTTTATAACAATATGTTAAAGTAAAATGGAAACTCTGTATACGAACGTATTTGTGTTTCTATTTTTTTTTTATTTTAAACTTTTACGCTCATATCTGTATAATTCGATTTTAGAGTCGATAAAAAAATAATGCAACATATTTTGTTTACTTTTTTTACTGATCCTAGCACAAAACATATCAGAGTACCAGATGACTGAAGGAAAATGGAAAATTTTTATTCTAAGTATTTTTTTTCGGCGACTAACTTGTATATCATTATTATTATTTCTGACCATGACGCGCAATCTTCTTGGATTTGAAAAAAATTGCTTAATGTTTATAACAATATGATAAATTAAAATGGAAAGTCTGTATACCAACGTATTTGTCTTTCTATTTTTTTTTTAATTTTAAACTTTTACGCTCATATCTGGATAATCCGCTTTTAGAGGCTGATTCGATAAAAAAATAATGCAACATTTTTTGTTTAATTTTTTTACTGATCTTAGCACAAAACATATCAGTGTACCAGATGGCCGAAGGAAAATGGAAAATTTTGATTCTAAGTATTTTTTTTTCGGCGACTAACTTGTATATCATTATTATTATTATTGACCATGACGCGCAATCTTTACGGATTTGAAAAAAAAATGCTTAATGTTTATTACAATATGATAAAGTAAAATGGAAAGTCTGTATACCAACGTATTTGTTTTTCTATATTTTTTTTAATTTTAAACTTTTACGCTCATATCAGGATAATCCGATTTTAGAGGCTAAGTCGATAAAAAAATAATGCAACATATTTTGTTTAATTTTTTTTACTGATCCTAGCAAAAAACATATCAATTGCTTAATGTTTATAACAATATGATAAAGTAAAATGGAAACTCTGTATACCAACGTATTTGTTTTTCTATTTTGTTTTTTAATTTTAAACTTTTACGATTATATCTGGATAATCCGATTTTAGAGGCCGAGTCGATAGAAAAATAATGCAACATATTTTGTTTAATTTTTTACTGATCTTAGCACAAAACATATCAGTGTACCAGATGGCCGAAGGAAAATGGAAAATTTTGATTCTAAGTATTTTTTTTTTCGGGGACTAACTAGTATATCATTATTATTATTTTTGACCATGACGCGCAATCTTCACGGATTTGAGAAAAATTGCTTAATGTTTATAACAATATGATAAAGTAAAATGGAAACTCTGTATACCAACGTACTTGTTATTCTATTTTTTTTTTTATTTTAAACTTTTATGCTCATATCTGGATAATCCGATTATAGAGGCTGAGTCGATAAAAAAATAATGCAACATACTTTGTTTAATTTTTTTACTGATCTTAGCACAAAACATATCAGTGTACCAGATGGCTGAAGGAAAATGTAAAATTTTGATTCTGCGTATTTTTTTTCGGCGACTAACTTGTATATCATTATTATTATTTTTGACCACGACGCGCAATCTTGACGGATTTGAAAAAAATTGCTTAATGTTTATAACATTATGATAAAGTAAAATGGAAACTCTGTATACCAACGTATTTGTTTTTCTATTTTTTTTTTAAATTTTAAACTTTTACGCTCATATCTGGATAATCCGATTTTAGAGGCGGAGTGGATAAAAAAATAATGCAACATATTTCGTTTAATTTTTTTACTGATCTTAGCACAAAACATACCAGTGTACCAGATGGCCGAAGGAAAATGGAAAATTTTGATTCTGCGTATTTTTTTTTTCGGCGACTAACTTGTATATCATTATTATTATTTTTGACCAAGACGCGCAATCTTCACGGATTGGAAAAAAATTGCATAATGTTTATAACAATATGATAAAGTAAAATGGAAAACCTGTATACCAACGTATTAGTTTTTCTATTTTTTTTTTAATTTTAAACTTTTACGCTCATATCTGGATAATCCGATTTTAGAGGCGGAGTGGATAAAAAAATAATGCAACATATTTCGTTTAATTTTGTTACTGATCTTAGCACAAAACATACCAGTGTACCAGATGGCCGAAGGAAAATGGAAAATTTTGATTCTGCGTATTTTTTTTTTCGGCGACTAACTTGTATATCATTATTATTATTTTTGACCATGACGCGCAATGTTTACGGATTTGAAAAAAATGCTTAATGTTTATTACAATATGATAAAGTAAAATGGAAAGTCTGTATACCAACGTACTTGTTTTTCTATTTTTTTTTAATTTTAAACTTTTACGCATATATCTGGATAATCCGATTTTAGAGGCTGAGTCGATAAAAAAATAATGGAAAATATTTTGTTTATTTTTTTTACTGATTCTACCACAAAACATATCAGTGTACCAGATGGCTGAAGGACAATGAAAAATTTTGATTCTGCGTATTTTTTTTTTCGGCGACTAACTTGTATATCATTATTATTATTTTTGACCATGACGCGCAATCTTCATGGATTTGAAAAAAATTGTTTAATGTTTATAACAATATGATAAAGTAAAATGGAAGGTCTGTATACCAACGTATTTGTTTTTCTATTTTTTTTTTAATTTTAAACTTTTACGCATATATCTGGATAATCCGATTTTAGAGGCTGAGTCGATAAAAAAATAATGGAAAGTATTTTGTTTATTTTTTTTACTGATTCTACCACAAAACATATCAGTGTACCAGATGGCTGAAGGAAAATGGAAAATTTTTATTCTGCGTATTTTTTTTTCGGCAACTAACTTGTATATCATTATTATTATTTTTGACCATGACGCGCAATCTTCATGGATTTGAAAAAAATTGTTTAATGTTTATAACAATATGATAAAGTAAAATGGAAGGTCTGTATACCAACGTATTTGTTTTTCTATTTTTTTTTTTATTTTAAACTTTTACGCTTATATCTGGATAATCCGATTTTAGAGGCTGAGTCGATAAAAAAAATAATGCAACATATTTTGTTTAATTTTTTTACTGATTCTAGCACAAAACATATCAGTGTACCAGATGGCCGAATGAAAATGGAAAATTTTGATTCTAAGTATTTTTTTTTTCGGCAACTAACTTGTATATCATTATTATTATTTTTGACCATGACGCGCAATCTTCATGGATTTGAAAAAAATTGCTTAATGTTTATAACAATATGATAAAGTAAAATGGAAAGTCTGTATTCCAACGTATTTGTTTTTCTATTTTTTTTTTAATTTTAAACTTTTACGCTCATATATGGATAATCCGATTTTAGAGGCTAAGTCGATAAAAAAAAAATGCAACATATTTTGTTTAATTTTTTTACTGATCCTAGCACAAAACATATCAGTGTACCAGATGGCTGAAGGAAAATGGAAAATTTTTATTCTGCGTATTTTTTTTTCGGCAACTAACTTGTATATCATTATTATTATTTTTGACCATGACGCGCAATCTTCATGGATTTGAAAAAAATTGTTTAATGTTTATAACAATATGATAAAGTAAAATGGAAGGTCTGTATACCAACGTATTTGTTTTTCTATTTTTTTTTTTATTTTAAACTTTTACGCTTATATCTGGATAATCCGATTTTAGAGGCTGAGTCGATAAAAAAAATAATGCAACATATTTTGTTTAATTTTTTTACTGATTCTAGCACAAAACATATCAGTGTACCAGATGGCCGAATGAAAATGGAAAATTTTGATTCTAAGTATTTTTTTTTTCGGCAACTAACTTGTATATCATTATTATTATTTTTGACCATGACGCGCAATCTTCATGGATTTGAAAAAAATTGCTTAATGTTTATAACAATATGATAAAGTAAAATGGAAAGTCTGTATTCCAACGTATTTGTTTTTCTATTTTTTTTTTAATTTTAAACTTTTACGCTCATATATGGATAATCCGATTTTAGAGGCTAAGTCGATAAAAAAAAAATGCAACATATTTTGTTTAATTTTTTTACTGATCCTAGCACAAAACATATCAGTGTACCAGATGGCCGAAGGAAAATGGAAAATTTTGATTATGAGTATTTTTTTTTTCGGCGACTAACTTGTATATCAGTATTATAATTTTTGACCATGACGCGCAATCTTCACGGATTTGAAAAAAAAATGCTTAATGTTTATAAAAATATGATAAAGTAAAATGGAAACTCTGTATACCAACGTATTTGTTTTTCTATTTTTGTTTTAAATTTTAAACTTTTACGCTCATATCTGGATAATCCGCTTTTAGAGGCTGATTCGATAAAAAAATAATGCAACATTTTTTGTTTAATTTTTTTACTGATCTTAGCACAAAACATATCAGTGTACCAGATGACCGAAGGAAAATGGAAAAATTTTGATTCTAAGTATTTTATTTTTCGGCGACTAACTTGTATATCATTATTATTATTTTTGACCATGAAGCGCAATCTTCACGGATTTGAAAAAAATGCTTAATGTTTATAACAATATGATAAAGTAAAATGGAAACTCTGTATACCAACGTATTTGCGTTTCTATTTTTTTTTTATTTTAAACTTTTACGCTCATATCTGGATAATCCGATTATAGAGGCTAAGTCGATAAAAAAAATAATGCAACATATTTTGTTTAATTTTTTTACTGATCCTAGCACAAAACATATCAGTGTACCAGATGCCAGAAGAAAAATGGAAAATTTTGATTCTGAATATATTTTATTCAGCGACTAACTTGTATATCATTATTATTATTTTTGACCATGACGTACAATCTTCATGGATTTGAAAAAAATTGCTTAATGTTTATAACAATATGATAAAGTAAAATAGAAACTCTGTATACCAACGTATTTGTTTTTCTATTTTTTTTAATTTTAAACTTTTACGCTCATATCTGAATAATCCGATTTTACAGGCCGAGTCGATAAAAAAATAATGCAACATATTTTGTTTAATTTTTTTAGTAATCCTAGCACAAAACATATCAGTGTACCAGTTGGCCGAAAGAAAAAGAAAAATTTTGATTATAAGTATTTTTTTATTCGGCGACTAACTTGTATATCATTATTATTATTTTTGACCATGACGCGTAATTTTCATCGATTTGAAAAAAATTGCTTAATGCTTATAACAATATGTTAAAGTAAAATGGAAACTCTGTATACCAACGTATTTGTTTTTCTATTTTTTTTAATTTTAAACTTTTACGCTCATATCTGAATAATCCGATTTTACAGGCCGAGTCGATAAAAAAATAATGCAACATATTTTGTTTAATTTTTTTAGTAATCCTAGCACAAAACATATCAGTGTACCAGAGGGCCAAAGGAAAATGGAAAATTTTGATTCTAAGTATATTTTTTTTCGGCAACTAACTTGTATATCATTATTATTATTTTTGACCATGACGCGCAATCTTCACGGATTTGAAAAAAAATGCTTAATGTTTATAACAATATGATAAAGTAAAATGGAAAGTCTGTATAACAACGTATTTGTTTTTCTATTTTTTTTTCATTTTAAACTTTTACGCTCATATCTGGATAATCAGATTTCAGAGGCTGAGTCGATAAAAAAAATAATGCAACATATTTTGTTTAATTTTTTTACTGATCTTTGCACAAAACATATCAGTGTACCAGATGGCCGAAGGAAAATGGAATATTTTGATTGAAAGTATTTTTTGTTTCGGCGACTAACTTGTATATGATTATTATTATTTTTGACCTAGACGCGCAATCTTCATGGATTTGAAAAAAATTGCTTAATGTTTATAACAATATGATAAAGTAAAATGGAAAGTCTGTATACCAACGTATTTCTTTTTCTATTTTTTTTTTAATTTTAAACTTTTACGCTCATATCTGGATAATCCGATTTAGAGGCTGAGTCGATAATAAAATAATGCTACATATTTTGTTTCATTTTTTTACTGATCTTAACACAAAACATATCAGTGTACCAGATGGCATTAGTTTATGTAAGATGTGATTGAGATGTCATGAGAGAAATGGAATGATTACGGATGAGCTGGCAATGATGGATCAAGACATTGACATAACACAGAGATGAGAAATAAGATTTAAAAAAACTAGAAATGATCCTGAAAATTAAATTATGGAAATGCTACTGTCATACCTCAAAAGAGGAAAAGAAAAGATGACATTTGAATGGATTTTATTTATTTATTATTTATGTTGATTTAAATTGTATAGTATTGTAGTTTAGGCTAAAGGATTCATTTTAGATGTTTTTTACAAACCAAATCCTAATAAAGCTTATTTTATATCATATCATATCATATTCTATATAAGCTGTGATTATAAAGTTATAAATGCCATTCAGTAATCATCTCTCGCAGTACTAGTCTAAAGAATACCATCTAGCCATACAATACAAATGATAGCACGTGGTATAAAAGTTTGATTTATGCTACCATTAAAGTAACAAATAAGTAGTCGTCAAAATGGAGTAAGGCACATATTTTTCCGATTATTTTAATTAATAAAATAATATATAAATACTCACTCAATATAATTCAGAAGCAACTCGGATACATCTCGCGTTTTTCTCTCCGCCACCTCAGGAAACAGACTCATAGCTTTCCATAACAACAAACGCATATTCCTAAAGTCCAACTTATCATCAACCTGATATGCATTTTGATACAGATCTCCAATAAATGTAAACTCCACAGGCAATAAATCCATCTCCACTACTGGAGCATGCTTTACATTTTCCACAGCACCCTTCAACTGCTCCACATACACATTCCAAAAAGTATTAATCTCCAAACCATATGCATGAGTTGTAATAATATTGCAAATTGGATCCCACAACAATTGAAAATTCATGTATAGAACACCGCATAAGTATCGCAGTGGCAATGTCGTAAAATCAGAATTTTTACACATTTCCATTTGTGGCTTGTCATAAGTCAGTTTTTCCAAATAATTTAGTTGGTCTCTATATGTGTCTATATGTGGAGAAATTGACTCCACTCTGTAGATAATTGAAAATATATTCCATTTCTCAGAATTACTGTTGGTTGTAGTCAGTTCTTCATTGTGCTCAAAAAGGGAGTAGATGTGGGCTGATAATAATCGCATCTATAATTAAAATAATATTGAATATTAATACATTATATTAAAGAATTAATTGTATACAGAGTTTGACAGAATTATGAATTTTATATGTAACTTATGTTCCATGTAAAAAATCAGTATTGGGAGAAACCAATTAGTAGAAATTAACAGGCAAAGACAAATCAGATTATTGTAAAATATGTAGAATGAAATTTTACTTACATTGTGGTATGGTGAATTGAAATTTTTCTCCAATACAATATGCACACGCTGCAATGTTGCCAGATCTAATTGATTCTCCAAATTTGTAATTGAAGAAAAAAACAAATCCAATGTTTTTAAAGCAACAATACAGTTAACATTATCACAAAGTGGCAGTACTTTCTCAAGTAGAACTTCTTTTAAACCAACTATTTCTTCTAAATCAGTTGACACATGAATCATACACTCCAGTACCATATTTATTAAATACAACTGCTTTTTAAAATCAACATTTTCAATATGTAATTCACTACATAACTTTTGAATTAAATTCTGCAGTGTACTTTTAAAATCATCCATTTTCACATTTAAGTGTGGTATGCAAATCAATGCAGATGCAAATAAATCCATGTTATTTACATCAGTAAGATGTTTCTGTATTAATTGTTTGATTGAATTGTTGTGCAAACCAAAATCAATTGTGTACTTGTTCCATTGTGGTAATAAAATTCCATCACAGCACAATTGTGATTTAGCTGTTATTATTTGAGCCAATACCCGAAACGATTGTTTTTCAAGCTGCTTTTGCACACAGTAGTTTAAAAATTTGGGTAATATTAGTGCCTCAAATGTTGGATATTTCGCTATATTCTCATAAAAATATAAAAGAACTTTATCACTTTTTAAATTCAAGGTTTTGTAGGTCAATCCACTAGCTTGTTCCTGTGATAACTTAATATTATTTGAAAGCAGGAGTAAAATTGTTATTTTAACACAATTTAATATAACATCATCATCCATATTGGGTAATGTCAGCACTTTAGTAAGTTGTGTTGTTAATTGTACTGAGTTTTGTAGTAGTTTTCCACCCTTATGTTCAACAGATTGGCCAACAAGTGTTAGCACAAGGTTTAAACATTGTGCATTTTTTTCATTTGGGTTGTTAATCCAATTATTTCCTAAATTATTAATAAAGTTGCAATATGTTATCCATAATAACTCACTTTTATGTGGATAAATGTTGGATGCAATATTTTTTACAACCTCCTCTAGAATTTCAAATAATTCATTTTGTGGCAGTTTCTCATTAGTTAATGATTCGAACAGGAATGGTAAAATAGATTCAGCACAACTGTGAAACTGTCCTGAAACTCCTTTAATCACCTCAAATAATAATTTTCCACATCCAGCTACACCCTAAAAATATTATTTGTTAATTGAATACATACTTATTATTATGTATTATAACTTTTATTATTATATTAAATTTAAAAAGACTTAAAATAAAGTTTTTTATGTATGATGAAATTGTTTAAAGTTTTAAATGCAAAAAAAAAGTAAATTATATAATATACTTACATCTTTATTTTGTTTGACAGCTTTTAATACTAAATGTAAAAATGATGGTCTGTCTTTAACTTTTCTTGCCACAAAGGCAAAGCTTTCTGCAGCAAAGTTATTTATATATTCTGGATTGCTGTCTGATAATAATGGTAAAAGAGCTTTGAAAACTGTGTTTATATCTTTTATCAAAGCCCTCCATAAGAATTTGAATAAATATGCTAAACACTGAAAAGTCCATTCCAATTGGTCTGTATCCTGTGTCCTTAATAGTTGTATTAATATATCCAAAAAATCTGGATAATATGTGTAGAAATCGTTTCTTAAATCTTTTGCAACTGCTACTACAATTCTGGAATATATTACAGACAATAAAAAGATGCAACAGCAGTGGTTTAATCTTGGCTATATGGTACAAAGTAGGACATACAGCATTTGGTTTACTACGACTATCTCTTGCTTTGTACCAAAGAAGAGTAAATCTGTTATTTCATTGTCAATGATGTATCTTGATATCAAGATGGATGAGGAGAGTAGAAATCGTGACTATTGCTACAAAAGGAGGTGTGAACGCCCTAGACCAAAAATGTGCCCTGTACTAAACAGGTAAAAGGAACCCTTGTAGGCCTTTTGTAATATCACACTGTGAGATGGAAAGTGTCATAACTTCCAAAAAGCAGACAAATGCATTTTAAAGATTGCAATACTCACTCTAGTAATGGTTGCAGACATAATGGGTTTTTCAGATTCAAATGTTTCAGCAGCACTCTCACAACAGTTTCTTTATTGTGAATTAGTTGTGGCAATGTGATTATACCATAAGCTCGGACTTCTTTTTTAAAATGATCGTAACCTTCTGTTAGATTTAAAACATTCCATTTTTCTATTGCTTGAAAGAAATTGCATTCTTCTTCCTCACTTTCTTCATATTCATGAGCTACTTTATGATATATGTCCACATCTATATTAGAAATACGTTCTGAGAATGGTTGAAACTGTAACAAACACAAGCTGGTAAGTCATTTTCACAGTGCTACAAATGTGTGAAATTGAATCAAATTTATTTATACAAATTATCCAGATTTATTTAATTCAAATAAAATTTTAAATATGTGATATTGCTGCTTAGGCAATGATATGTATAATCATTGTACACAGTGGCTTAAAAAAAAAAACATTGGAAGAAAGGATATAATGGAAACACACAGAACTGACAAATATATTAATCAGCTCATACTTTTGCATCCTATGCTCTGTTGTATATAGCAAATAAATTTCCTTTCCATAAAGACACCTTACATGGTCAATAATACTGTCAATCCTAGCACTGTCAGTATTTAGCAATAAGGCAACTTACATGATCAATAATACTGTCAATATTATAGAATAATGACAGTATTACTGTACGATAACATGTTTTTTTAGTCTAAAATATTGACAGTATTACTTAACTTGTAAGATACATTAATGATGGAATGAAGAGAATACTGATGTTCATCCAGATACTTGATTACTTCATAAATATAAAAGGAGGATTGAAGCAAATACTAGGAGTATTATTGAGTATGTAAGGTGCATTCATGATTCACACATCACTTTTGACAATAAAACAGAGGTACATAAGGCATGAAATGGATAATTAACAACTATTTATGCAACATCAAACAATATAATGATGGGCTATAGTTAACTCGCCTTAATACAAGTAAGCCTAAATGTATTAGAAATATTAAAAACAGTTTTTGGCATCCATAAACACACTCAAAAAGAAAGGAGTAAAAACAATAATGGTCTAATTCTCAACAGGAAAGGGAATTAAAGTATGTAAGAGTAACAATAGGCAATGAAATTTAAAGCAGTTAGTTCTACCAATAGTATCTACATAAAACAGAAGATTCTAATTAAACTAAACCTAATGCAGAATGGATATATAAATCTTCTATACTCAATAATCAACCACATATCCTAATAACAAGAACATAACCAATGTTTCAATTCAAGTATGAATGCAATTATTTTGTTATTAATATGTAACATATTTGTCATAATATATAAAAAAAAACTAAAATATCCTAAAACGTACCTTGAATGTATTCAAATCCTTATGCCTTGACGATTTATTCTTCATTTTCACACAAGTTTTATTCAATCACATTAGTAAACTGCTATTTAAGGTTATGTGTACTTGGTTGCACTCACCCCACGTGTTTTGATAGACTACCAACTGTAGATAATTGAAAACGAATTAACAGATGTTCTTCAATTTTGCATTATCTGCAACAGTACAAATCCTAATAATATAACACAGTGTATAATATTCTATTATAATATACTGTATAAATCGTTATTATTATGTTAACGAGTATTAGATGATAATAGCTATCTGTATATTATTACTCTATTGGCAATCCTGTTTTAGCATTTGTCATTTGTCTCTTTAAATTTGTTGTGCAGCAAGTTATGATTGTTAAATAAATAAAATGGAGGAAAGTGTGATGGATCGGTATTATGATGAGGGTGGGTACGACCCGGAAACGGTGGAAGTGGTGGAAAATGAAGAGGATGAACATATGGAAACTCATGTGCAACAGGAGGAAATTGTTAAATTTGGTAACGAAACTAATTCGGAGGCGCTACAACAGTTGATACTAATGAAATCTAAGGTTGCTATAGAAAATAAGGTAAGGTGTATGAAGTAATCAATACAAGTGGTCATATTCAAGTAACAATATTAAAACCAAATGATTCTGGTGGTTTTAGTTCATTTGTTCGATGTTGTACCATTAACAATATTATACCGGATAAATACATATATTGATTGGGCAATCGTTTTTTGTTACGATATAAGTGACGTCTGGGATTTTAATTGTTTGTTTCTTCGTCATTGAAAGCTGTTCCTGATTAGGGCAGCAAAGATGTAAACCTCCGTTCCTCTACACGGCTGAACGTAACCCATTTATGTTTTTGTACATGCAATAGTATTTTCATGGTTTCATCTCATAAAATGTATCCGTGAAATGATATTCAAAACAATACTATATTTACTTATAATGAGTGGGACTTAAAGGACCTTACACGATCATTACTGTCATTCTTAGTACTGGCAGTATTTTCTTCAATATTTATCAACCAATCAATTATCCGGATAAACATCAGTACATTATAATTTCTATTAAATTTATTTTTCGCTCTATTCATTGGTATCCAGTAAATACTGGATACCATTGAATGTCAAGAAAATAAAAAGTACCTTACACGGTCATTAATAATGTCATTATTCTCAAATATTGACAGTATTATTGATCGTGTAATGATGGAATGAAGAAAATTCATGGTAGCCTCTTGAACGCCTCAACACGTCCACTACCGCCATCTTTTCCACCTTCAACTGGTCCAGAACCACGTCCAGTTCCTTCCACGAGAACTCGTCTCGTCCAACTACATGCCTCACACTCCCTAGGTCCTTTACCATCCTCTCTTATTCTGTGAGGTCAATCTTTCATTTCTCTTGCCTTTAACAACTCCTGCAGCTCCTTCTACAACGCACACTCTAAGCATATTTCCCACACTTTTTCTCTTCCAGCTTTCTCATATCACCACCCTTTTATAATCCCTCTTCGCTCGGTTGGCTCGCTCTAACTCCTTGTTCCCATTTCTCCAATCCGCCATAATGCCCTTTTCTTCCTGCATCTTCATCAAACCAGCTCTTCCTCCGGTTACAATTTATCTCCTTCAACTGCTGGACCGAGCGCACCTCTTTTCACTTCATGGACTTTTATTCATGAGCAACTAGTTCCGCATCATTCAACCCGAAACCCTGTTGCCTCTTCATATCCTCCACCCCACTCTTCCACACTCTCACCATCACTGCCACTGGCATACAATCTGATTCGCCCTAGTTTTCAACTCTGAAACGCACCCTCACATTCCAATGCCAATGCCAATTAGATTTGAGTGCACGGTTAGTGCCTATTATCAGTTTAGTTTGATTTCCTCCATGGTCACATACGAGGGATGCAGATTCGGTGGCGATAAGATCTAAAACACGCATACCCAGTTAGTAGTTGGGCTAAATGGTACGACAATTTCCCGTGTTTTCTCCCCTGGCATCCGAAATGAGTGCCCTTGTCCAAACGCCTTTTTTGCCCACTGCCCACCGGTTCTACGCTGCATGGTAGTCTTTCGCTGACCATCTTCTTTGCTACCTGTTTCCCCGTACTGTTCTTCCTGTATTTCTGACCTCTCCCTTATCAGCAGGTTGCACGGAGTGGAGGATGATATGACCTCCATTCCGTCGATTGCGATTGTACGGTAGACTCGACCGATGCGTAGGTTACCCTGCCGCATTGCCGGGAAGAAATCGGGACAGGGTTACTGTCACGATTTCTTGCCACGCCCATGGCGTCGACCCACGCGAGGCACGCGATTGCTCTCACCAGCAGTCTGCTTGTCCCACGCCCGGCCCTCTACTATTAGAGGCACTTTCGTTTAGCACGGTATATCACTGCTAGTCACCCCTGTGGCGTGCAGTATCGCTCAGGTCTTGTGTTCGTGCGCCGCCGGTTGTAAGGGCCGAGGTAGAATTATGCGCATCGGAAGCGGCAATAGAACAAGAAACAATAAGCCCGTACCAGCCCAGAGTGATAAACGAAAGGCACTTAGGTAGCAGTCTAATGACTGTGTACCAGTGTCTTTGTTCTTCTTGTAATGATGACATTCGACGGTGCTCTTCAAAATCTTATTGTGGAAACTGTTCCAAAGTATTGAGACCAAGGCCGAGCCTTGTGGGACACCAGAGGAGGTCTTAATTTGTCTACTGTTAGAGATAAGGCTTTTGCAGCTGCTTCCGTAAATTTCTGCACTTGGCGGCTGTGGTTGCGGTTTACGTCTATTACCATCCCTTGGTGATTAGGTGGCTTTTAATCTCTATCTGCCTTTCATCACTATCCTTTCCATCACCTTCGCCAGGTCGTCTAGCAGGCAGATGGGCCTGTATGCCCATGGATTTTGTGCTGGTTTCCCTGGTTTTGGTAGAAGCACCAGCCACGCCTTTTCCAGTCAGTTGGGAAGCTACCATCCCGAAGAAAGGACCTCTTCTGGGTCTAGCAGTGCCGCATTGATGTCTTCGTTGGGTAGACCATCTGGCCTGGTGCCTTCCGTGATTGTAGCCTCCGCAACGCGGTTGCTATCTCTTCTGCCGTAACTGTAGGTGCTTCGTTTGACGGGAGTTCCATGCCTCTAGGGAGGAGTGGTGTGACCCTTTTCACTACAGCTGTAACCCCAACCGGTACCCCCACCTGAGGGGTCGCCTCCTGCGGTTTTTTTTTGGCTTTAGGTGGGGAATCTTCATTACGTCCAGGAAGCTTTGCTGGCATTCTCCCCCGAGGTGTGCTGGATTCCGACCCATCTAGGGCCGACCTATCAGCTAAACCCCATCTCTCTCCGCTCTATCCTGGTCTCCGCCTTTACCATTTATTCACAGGTAAGCCTTGTCTGCTGGATTCCGACCCATCTAGGGCCGACCTATCAGCTAAACCCCATCTCTCTCCGCACTATCCTGGTCTCCGCCTTTACCATTTCTTCACAGGTAAGCCTTGTCTGCTGGATTCCGACCCATCTAGGGCCGACCTATCAGCTAAACCCCATCTCTCTCCGCTCTATCCTGGTCTCCGCCTTTACCATTTCTTCACAGGTAGGCCTTGTCTGCGTTTATTATTGCGTTCTACTTTCTGCCTCCTGCATTTACCGTTCGTCTGTTTCCTTTGTCCGTATCACCATTTGATCCATTCAATGATCGCTATGCAGTTTGTCTCTGTCTCCAGTTTTGCGATGTTTTCTCGTGTTAATTGTGTACCACATTTCCGGTTTGCTATTGATCTGTACTCATCCCATCTGTTGCATTCGAATATTGTGTGTTCCTGGGTATCTTCGTATCCACAGTATCAACACTCACTGTTTTCACTCTTGCCGAATCGCTTTAGGTACGTCTTGAATACGCCGTGTCCTGTTAGGGCCTGCGTCATGTAGAAGTCCACATGCCTCCACTGTCTGTTGCACCAGTCCCTGACGTCTTTAATAAACAGTTTCATTCCTCCAATACTACGGAAGAATGAAACTGTTTATTAAAGACGTCATGTGGACTCTCCATCTGTCTTGTCATAGTTCTAGCGTTTTCGCTTTTGCCTCTGCCTTGTGTCCTCTGACATGTTTGTGGATGGCTACTCTTTCTTCCACTTTCAGCTTAATGGGTGGTAGGCCGGCAATTGTCAGAACTGCCACTGCTTTCCTATATGCGTATGGCCATTTTCCTGTTTATGCATTCTAGCATAGCCTCATAATGTTTGTGCCTTAGGACCCGTGCCCATATTGGTTCCCCGTAGAGTACAATCGATGATACATCCATGATTAGAATCTTCCGTTGGCTATATCGTGGTCCTCCGATGTTATATGTGACCCTCGCTAAATCCATTAGGGTGTTGTTGGCTTTCTCACATGTTTTCTTAATATAGGTTGTCATGCCACCATCCTTGTCCAGGTGTACTCCCATATATTTCAGCGACCTTTGGCTGGTTATATTAATTCCTTCTATTTTCAGTTCAAGACTCGCCACTTTCATTGTGCCGGCGAGGTGTAGCAATGTCCAGCTTAACTCCCATCTTTCTGAGTACCAGTTTTTCCATGGCATATTGGGCTTTTTCCCTTTTCCGACAGTGTCTTTGTTCTTTCTGTAATGATGACGGCATTCGATGGTGCTCTTCAAAATGTTATTGCCGAAGTTGTTCCATAGGGTTGGGCCCAGGGCCGAACCCTTTGGGTCACCAGAGGAGGTCTTAATTTGTCTACTGTTAGAGGTGATGATGTATGGAGTGTCTAGGTAGGACTGGATCATTCTTATTAGGTAGCCACTTATGTTAGGGTTGTGAATGACCTTAATAATCCTTGTCCATATATTTCAGCGACCTTTGGCTGGGTATGTTAATTCCGTCTAATTTCAGTTCAAGACTCGCCACTTTCCTTCTGCAGGCGAGGAGTAGCAACTCAGTCTTGCTAATTTCCAGCTAAACTATCATCTCTCTGGGTACCGGTTTTTCCAAGGCATATTGGGCTTTCTTCCTCCTCCAGCAGTGTCTTTGTTCTTCCTGTAATGATGACAGCATTCGATGGTCCTCTTCAAAATCTTATTGTAGAAGATGTTCAATAGGGTTGGGCCCAGGACCGAGTCCTGTGGGTCACTGGTGGAGGAGGAGGAGGAGGTCTTAATTTGTCTACTGTTAGAGGTGAGGATTTATCGAGTGTCTAGGTAGGACTGGATCATTCTTATCAGGTAGCCACTTATGTTTATGGCCATAATAATTTCATGACATGCGGCCGAGTTAAAGGCATTTTACACGTCGAGGGTTATCATCGCGCAGAACTAAGATTTTATTGTCTTGGTGTTAATTGAGTCCAGGATGTTCATGACGGTGCTGAGGCGTCAGAATCTACCGGCTCTGAATCCATATTGGTAATCGTGTAGCTCTTATTTTTGTTGCAACTTTCCTTCCAGCATCCCCTTAACGAGGGTTTCCAATAGCTTTCCCAAAGCGTCCAGTAAGCTGATAGGTCTGTATGAGCTGGGTGAGAGTCGGTCCTTTTTTGGATTTTCTATGAGTACCACTCGGGACTTTTCCCATGCGGCAGGCAGTGGCTCATGAGCGTAGCTAGTGTCCCAGGCCTTTTCTTCGCGATAGCTTTGATGACATCTGGTGGTATTTGGTTAGGATGTGATTTTTTCACTTGATGCAAGCGGTCGGCTCTAGTATCTCTGGGGAGTCGACAAGTGGTATGTCCTTCTTAGACCCAATTCACACATAGGAGACGAAGAGGCCAAGGTTCGGTGCTTTCGACGCTTTCACGTCCCCTCTATATAAACATATGGTACAATGCCCACTTAGGTGACGAGGCGCGGGCATTTGGCTCGTGCCTCTCGCTGTGCCGGCACCGCGTCTTAGCCTCTTCGTCTGAGACAGGCACAACTCTTCCACGCCGCCTCTATGTAAACATATGGTGCAATGTCCACCCCTTCACTGCACATGGACATCACAATCGCCTGTGCGACGTCGCGTCTGCACCTCGCCTACACCGCGCCTCCGCCCGACGCGGCTTATGTGTGAATTAAGCCTTATCTATTGGGATTTCCGGCTATTACCCAGAGGGGATGTGCAAGGAATAGTTTGTTTAATTGGGCTTGTATTTCTTCGTCGTCCAGGGCTGCTTGTGGGTGCAGTTTCAGTTTATTGGTGACTATTTTGTAAGTCTTTCCCCAAATGTCATTTTACAATACATCGCACAGTTCTCTCTAGGTGCGTTTTTTTCTCTACTGTGATTTCCCACTTGAGATCTTATTTGCCTTCTCGGACTTTGGCGCCTGCTGCATAGCTACAATCCTACACAGAAGCCCCCATGGACCATTCTGTAAGAGCTTTGTCCAACAGCGTTCCTTGTTGCGCGAGATGGTGAATTGTAGGACGCGCCTCTCCTCTCGTTGTTGGCATTTCAAAGCGGTTATATACGGGTCTGTTGACCACGAGCTTGGGATTGCCTTCCCCTCGCCGCGAGTCACGCTCATTCCACCAAATAACATGTTCCACAGTTGTAGTTGTAGTTTTTATTGTCTCGGCATTATCAAAGGCAACAAGTAAAAAAGCGCAATTAAATATACTTATCAATGATGTAAAAGAACAAATCGCACAAGTAGTATCGAAATAGTAAAAGGAATCCGCAACATCCCTGCCGCGACTATGAATTCGAATCATGCGACACGAAGACAAAGCCGAAGCATAAAAGGGGGTGGTGCGTAAGTAAACGTAGTGGGAATCAACGAGAACGTATCGCAACTCGCGGCCTCGATAATTTTACGAGTGAGTGATCGCGAACATGGATGTTTTATTATTGCAATTATATTCTTATTATTTATCTTACAATGTTCAAATTTTAAATATAAGTAAAATAAACCTAATAGAAAGTTTTTTAGGTTTTAGATTCTCAAAATATTGCACGTGGGCGAAGATATTTCGAATCGTGAAGATGCATTAATTTGTAATACTTATGAATTAATTAAAAAGAAATTAATACAAAAATTGAAAAAGTAATTCCTAATAACTTTTATGATTTACTTTAACTTTATACACACAAAAATTTGATCAAATTCCTACAATTGAATGATCTCTAAATCGAAACTAAAATTGCATATTTGTGCATCTATTTTCAGCCGTCAGAACTCCGCCTAAGTACAACTTTTAAAATGTTTTCATGTATATGTTCTTCTTTTATGTATATTCTTAAGCTACCAGTATTTGTTTTCGATAAGAACTACAATATATAGCCACTGGCAAAATTATTTTTTAAATAAAATAATTTTACCAGTGGCGGTCATTTCTATATACTGTAGTTTTTTGTGTTTTTACATATTATTTCTACAACTCTTCCATAGCATGGACAATTGAATGGTTTATATCGAGTCTTACATTGATTTTCTCATTTATATTCTTACAATTCATATATACATACTTGTAGTTTTATACATTCATCATGTTTCTGAAAACAAGTAAAACATAGTTTTTCTGTTCTACATTAGCTTTCTCTTTCATTACCTCTACTGGCTTATTATCACTACAAATGATGACCTCTCCATTTCTAGGGCTCGGTTGTATTAACGAGTTAACTATAGCCCGTGATTATATTATTAGTTGTTACATACATTGTTGTTAACTTTCCATTTCATATCCTCATGTACCTCCGTTTATATATAGCAACATGGTATTATGTGTCAATGTTGTCAAACATGACGTATGAATCGCGGATTGGAAATTAACTCAAGAGTTAGATAATCCACATGGATTAAGGCTTTTGTGAGCATTCAAATTGTTCTAATTAAAAATTGAAACTTTTTGCCATAATTTCTATCTCATTTCAAACACATTTAATTGCAGATAAAAACAGATGTAACAATCGACTATTTAAAATATAAATTAAAGTACAGTCGAAGCAAAATCATCGAATTAGATGAAAAAATTAAAACAGTTAATGGGGAGAACCTACAATTACAAAACTGCGTTGATATAGAAAATCAGAATTTTGAACAGATCGAACGCGAAACGGCGAACACAAAACAGCTTTTGGATGTAATTACCAAACAATACGAGCAAGATCATATCGCTGAAGATGAACTCAGAAATAAAAGCGCTTTATTAACAATTAGCATCGATAATTTAGAAGAAAAGTACCGGAATGATCTAGCTAACCATACTAAGTTATTAGAGAAAGAGAAGCTATTGCAAGATTGTGTTGCTAGGCAAACAGAATTGATAAATGTACAAGAAGGTAATTTATCTACTAATCGTCAGTTATTTAACGCATTGACGGATGAAATAAGTCAAGATAATGTGAAATTAAATATTGTATCAGATGAGTTAAAAAATTTGGAAGATTATTATAGTAAGAAAAAAATAGAATGTAATGAATGTTTGGTATCGAAAAATAACTGTGGGGAGAGCTTGAATATTATGGATAATGAAATTAATCAGTTAGAAATACAACAAAAGGACATAAAAGCTGATTTTGATAAAGTTATGTATGATTCGCAAAATGAGTATCAAAGTGCACATGCTAGGTAAGTACAATTCAATTTACTCTATAACTTAGTTTGGTAAAGGTGGAAGATGTACACATAGCTACAAGAATTACTAATGAGTAAATAAAACGATTTTTACTTATACACTTTAGTTACACTTTGCAGCTAGTTTCGGCTAAGCTCTGGCCATTTTCGAGCTCCTAAATTGTAACCGATCCCTCTTTAGATACATAAACATACAATTAGATACGTGTACAAAGTGTAATAAAAAAATAAAGTAACAATCAATGAAGGAGATGAACACGCGTTACCAACATCTCCTTCATCGAAAATTAATTACCACACGTATGTATGTATCATAAACAGAATCTTAATAAAGTAATAATTGTTAAGGGTCTACTTTGTGATAATCATTTTTAAAGGATAAATAAAACGATTTTTACTTTTAAAAATTAAATGGATATGGATTTAATTTAAAAAAATAAAAATCGTTTTGTTTATCTTTTAATAATGATTATCACAAAGTAGACAAGAATCCCATATTTTAAGAATTATTGCTTTATAGATAGATTCTGCTTATTATACGTACATATTATTACACATACAGGGTGATATTATAACAGTAGGATACAAATGAAACATATATATATATATATATATATATATATATATATATATATATATATATATATATATATATATATAGCAAGTAGATGACGGACTGTTATGTATATGGAGTGGATGACGGGTATAAGTCCAAAACGGGGAATACTGGAAACCAAGGGCAGGTGAACAAAATTACGTTGGCACGTAACTTAATAAACCGGAACCAAACAAGATCTTGGCTTTAATTTTGTTCACCTGCCCTTGGTTTCCAGTATTCCCCGGTTTGGACTTATACCCGTCATCCACTCCATATATATATATATATATATATATATATATATATATATTTCATTTGTATCCTACAGTTATAATATCACCCTGTATGTGTAATAATATGTTCGTATAATAAGCAGAATCTTGAAAAATAAAGCAATAATTCTTAAAATATGGGATTCTTGTCTACTTTGTGATAATCATATTATATTATAAGTTGAAACATGAATTTTTCCGCATGCGTTTGGTTTACGAAATAATAACAATTCGAGTAATTAAAATATTTCGGATAATATATGGTATATGTTAATTGATTTTAGATTACAGTCATTTATAGAGACGATAGACGAATTACATAAAAAATCACAGCAAATGCAAAATGACATTACACAAATTGAACAAATAATATCAAGCATTAGAATGGAGAACGCTGAACTTTCTAAACAATCAACAAGTTTAGAAACTGATATATCGAATTTAACTGCTACCAAAGAACAAATGCATAAACAACATTTGGAGAAAATCAATGCGTGTAGTAACGAAATAGAATCGATTCAAAATGAGATTGAGCGTACTGTCTCAGAAATCAATGTCTTAAATAAGGTAATAATAATAATAATTGTTGTATGCATATAACATGATTAATTAATTTTATTATTAATTTAATTTCCAGTTAAAAGATTACGAAATGGAATCAGGCGAAACATTAAATAAAGACATAAGTCAACAAAATGAATTAAAAGACGCTTATAGATCCGAACAAATTCAACTGAATAAACAATTGAATGAAATCGAACAGGCATATATTGAGTTAGAAGATCAACACAATATGTATGAAAAATTACAATCCAAATTAAATAGTGTTAATGAAAGCATTAATTTAATTACTCGAAACAATGCGAGTGATGCAGATGAATTGCTCAATAAATTAAATCGATTAAAATCTGAAAATCGAATATTATCTGAAACCACAAAGAGTAATTATCAACTGCAAATAGATGCATTCAATGAAAAGTTTCTGGGTTGTCAGCGTCTGTTGGAGAAAGAAAAACAGTCTTCTGTTTTTGAAGAATTGCAGGCGAAGAAGAAACTGAGGGAAGTTTTGCTGGTGAAAATAAAGTCGTTTCCATCCGGCAATCAGGAATCAGGTGCAGCGGCGCCAATAGGTATTTTGAAAGCACCGTCAAGTTTTACGAGACCTACCACACCCACTAAAAATGTTAGTTTTAAGCCAACGGTGTCTTGGAATACGATAAGCGATAGTTCGGGATCGGCAGCGGACGAGGGTGTGAAAACAACCACTGAAGATACTATGGTAAGGATTTTATATTTTCTAAGATTTTGGTATTTGCTCATATATATTATCTATTTGCCTTTTACATTTCGGTGTAGGCTATTACATTAACATTACTTAACATTATACTTTACAATTATTATTTTTGTTTATACATTTGTAAATTCTTTCCACTCTTTTCTGTTTCTCGCCAGTTCTCTTGCTTAACTGTCTTTCATTTCTTGATTATTATTTCTTCTATTCTGTTGTTCCCCTTTTTTTTGGCCTACCTCTTCTTCTTTTATTTCCAGTTCTTGCTTCCCATACCTGTTTTGTTTCATTCTTTTTGTCCATCCCAATTAAATGTCCCCACCAGTTTACTTGTTTCTTTTCTATATACTTTTCTATAGCTTCAATTCCCAATTCTTCTCTGATGTCATCATTTCTTATTCTGTCTCTTCTCGTAACTAGTTTTACTCCTCTGAGATATTTCATTTCCATTGCCTGTATTCTACTTTTGTCCCTCTTCGTTAGTTTCCACGTCTCGCTCCCATATGTCAGTATATGCTTTTGTATATATTTATTTTTGTCCTTCTACTGATCTATTTTTTGTTAATCAGTATATTGTTCAATACGTGATATGTTTTAACTGTGTTGTTTATTCTGTTACTAAGTTCACCTTCCATTTTTCCGTCTTCTGTCAGTGCTACTCCTAGGTATTTGAATTGTTCTACTTGCTCATTTTGTGTTGTTCTATCTTTATATTTATTTGTTCTTTCCGGTTTTCTATTATCATCACTTTTGTTTTGTTATTATTCATGTTCATATTATACTTTTCTAGATGCCTATCCCATACACTCAGATTGTGCTGCAGATTAGCATCATTTTCTACTGAATCATCAGCGAATGCTCCTTCCAATATTTTTACCACTTGCATGTTTTTGTAACCTATATTTGCGTTTTTGATTTCTGGTTTCATGCTCTTAATTATTTCATTCTTGTATATGATAAATAACGTAGGACTAAGCCCGCCTCCTTGTCTTAGCCCAGTGGTTGTCTTAAATGTTCTTGATGTTTGTCCCTTGTGTATTATTGCATGGGTGTTGTTATATATGTTTTGTATTAATTCGACTCTTTCTTTCTACGTCTCCCTCTTCCAGGATTTTCCATAATTTATTTCTTGAGATCATGTCGAACGCTTTTTCTAGGTCTATGAATCTTAAATATATGTTATTATTTGTAGTTCGTTTTTCTATGATTTGTTTTATTGTGAAGATGTTGTCCTGTGTGGATCTTCCTTTCCTAAAACCGCATTGCGATTCTTCTAGTGTCTGTTCTATTCTTGCTATTATTCTCTTGTTTATTGTTTTTTCTAATATTTTCATCCCTATACTTATTAGTGTTATGCCTCTATAATTTGAGCATTTCGTCTTATCATCTTTCTTGTATACGATTAGTGCTATTTGCCAGTCCTTTGTTATGATATTTGTGCTCCATATGTTGTTCAGTAGTTTCCGTAGTTTTTCTTCTACCGGGCCCAGGTGCTTGATCATTTCCGCTGTAATCTGGTCTTGTCCTGGTGCTTTTCCTATTTTTAATTCCCTTATTATTTCTAGTAGTTCTTGTTCTTTGATACTCTGTATCTGCTGCAGTGTTGTTCTTGTCTCTAATTCTTGTCTTTTGTTCTTTGTCGTTATTTGAGGTTAGTAATTCTTCAAAATATTCTTTCCATATTTCTAATATATCCTCGTTTTCCTTCAGCATTCTTCCTTGTTTGTCTTGAATGTATCTCATTTCTTGCCCGTATTCTTTACTGCAATCTTTTATGATGATGATGATGATAATATCAAAGAGGCGGACGACTAGGAATAGTTACGCGGACGACGCTTTGGCCATCCCTGATATAAATTATAAATAATCATAAAGACAAGTCACTTCGATAAGCCTTGTATGTAAGAAAATATCTAAAATTCAAACAAATCTAATAATATAGTTCCGGTTTCAGTCGATAACCAATACAACAAGATACATAGTAGATAACATAGTAAGTTTATACAGGTCCAGGACAATTATTTAATTTGATTCACTCTTTATTAATAATGACATACATATTAAAAAAAAATTCAAGATCATATAGAATTTCTTTTTTAGGCTGGATACAAGTCTATGGACGAATGGTTTGATTCTATCAGAAATTCTCCACCTGTTCGCTTGGCGAAAAGTAAGAACAAAAATCGCTTTGATGCTTGATTAAACTAGTTTTAGATTAATGAACCTAAACGTTAATTGTTGAATTTATTATGACCATGGTATGTTAATAAATGAATTGGAGTAAACGTTGTTTTAAATTTATGCAAACAAAAATAATCTCAATATATATTCTAATCTTATTCTAAATCCTGCTAAGACATAATGAAAAAAAACACCTTTATTAGGCATAGTCAACACTATATACATACATAATATAATAATATAAATAAAATAAATATTTTCAAAAAGACCAGAAATAATTGTGTAATCCAAAAACTTTGATCCAGTATTGCCTGTGTCGATCTTAATTCCAACAAAACTAAAATTAATAAAATATGTGTTTACGCTTTTACGCTCCCTATTAAAAACTAGCAAGTCATTTTGTAAAAGCGTTATTACATCTTGTAATTGTAGCCATTGTTAAAAATAAACGCACTATTTCATGTAACTAAAGAAAGTTGTCTTCATTTCCGGTCAAACCGCGTTAAATTTTGACCAGCCGCATTAATTTTCCTGCGAGTCAGTCTATCTTCATCAAAGGTCATATCACGGCCGAGACCAATATTTTCGGTAAAAATGCACAGAGAAGCAAAAAATGCCGAAACCTTCACTGACCACACCTCGTCTTATTAATTCGCGCGGCGTTCGCGAGAGAAAGTAAAACTGCGTGCGGGTAATTTAGTGTCGAGAGCAGCAGCAACCGCACGGAGAAACGTGTTTTAGTCACGCTTGAATCCCCGTCACGTGATCAATATGAAAGAGTTATTGGTGATTATTACTTGTGCCGTGGTGTTGGTCAGTGCGTACGATCCCAACGACAAAGAGGTTGAGTCGGTGCTACCGCCGGAAGGGATGTTTGAAGCCTTTTATCCGCGCGGCGTCGAGACAGGATCCTCCAGGGCAGCACACTCGCACGGCAGCTTTTACAAGCACCGAAATCCGGCGCTGGTGGACGCCAAAAATGCGGCCGCATATGGATTCCGATTTGATGGAGGAAGGCGTTTTAATTATGATTAATTAATTGATTAATAAATAAATTAAATTTCGTTGTATTGTATCTCCAATGCCAAAGTCTATTCTATTGTAATCACTCTGTATAGTTATTTTCATGTTCAGTTCCTGTAAAGTATAACTTTTGTTTCTCTAATAAACAATTTCGCAATCATATTGATATTGATATGTTTTGATATCTACGTAAATATAATAATATACTAACTTATAGCATAGTGAGTACATTTCGTATCGTTGGTTGCATATTGTTTTAACTATTAATACTACTAATTTATATCTCATTTAGCTTTATTAGGTTCTACAATTGACTTGTAACCGGAGAATAAGGCTATTCGTGGAATATATCTGGTATTCTTATATATAAATATATATAAATTCGCACCAAAACACAATACGTCCTAGTTAGTTTTAGTCAGTACTAAAACAAGGAAAATGGCAATATATTTATATATATATATATATATATATATATATATATATATATATATATATATTTATATATATATATATATATATATATATATTTATATATATATATATATATATATATATATATATATATATATTCGCACCAAACACAATACGTCCTTGTTTTAGTACTGACTAAAACTAACTAGAGCTATTTTAGTAATAGATGTATATATTTATGAAATTCATAATATGTCAAAATGAACGAGTCTTGAAAACTTGGTATTCATCTTCTCATCATAGCGATATGAACGAGTCTTGAAAGCTTGGTACTCATCTAGGTACTCTATTTCCGAATACTTAATTTTTAATTACTATGTACAAAACAACACTAACAAAAAAATACTGTGTAACAGCACTTATTTAACAATATTAATCTTGATGCCGGCAGAGTCAAGCGTAAGTTATGGTCGTAATATAATATGTGCTTGTTCATGTTAGATGTTCCGGGGGTGATTATATAAATACCAATCTCTCAACGGGCGCTCTCCATAAGCTTTTGATAAATTACTGCGCGTTATGTTTCGGTGTTCCATTCCCATGATTATAAAGCAAAGATAAATTAGGCACAGCTAATTAGGCATCTATAATACATACACATATTCTTTATAAACGGTAATTATGTAAATCTGGCCCCCTATGTGTTATTGTATTTATTCGGATCGGGACCAAAGGGCGGTCTTCTATAAAGAGTGAATACTATGTGAAGCACCTATGATCATGCATAATGCCGCACTACTGGACTACTTGAATGTAACATCAATATAATAAAACGCGTGTCATCATTTTAAAACATATTAATATCTTGGGTTATAAAATATTTGGGTTCGTATACAAAATATTATTGACTGTATCCTTTAGTAGTACTAGTTATTGTATATGTTACAATTTGTAACTGGCTATCGGGTGCTTCTGCCGTGTGTGTATAATCTTTATAAATTATTAACTTTATTCATTTTTGTTTACTGTATATTTTATTCTTCTTGCTGAGAATCTACGATTTACAGATACATCATGCACAAAGTGTTGGAATAATGTAACACGTACTCTCTCTAGAGCAATCAGCTTGAGACCACCCTCTAGCGTCTTTTTCACATATACATAAATACAATATGGTGTAAACATAGTCAGTAGATGTTGATACTAATTCAATACAAACGTTGCCGTATTGCTAATAATGTAGTCTATTTAGTTTTTATAGATGTCATCGGGGGTGATCCAAATCCAATTCCGCTGTGCCTTGCAGAGGCGTAGGGTCCCAAGATGGTTTCTGTATCATCTACTTTTCTTCCGAGTTTGGCATTGACATCGCTCATTAGAAACAATGTAATGTATCGCGTTGAGGTTTTTTAAATGGCATAATTCACATGCCCGAAAAACACTTCTACTTGTTCATCATTGTAGCTCGAGGTGGGTGCGTAAACCTACTATATATATATTGACTGTATACCTTTTCGATATTCAGATGATTAGTGTGTATAGCCTGGCAGCCATGGTTCTTATATCGACTATGCTTTTGACTTGTGACTTGTTGGCCAGGAATCCTAGACCTCCGAGTGCTTTTTCGGGGTCGTTGTGGTAGAAGGTATGATAAGATGGAAGTCTCATTAGCTGTTAGCCCTTTCTTCTTACTTCACTAAGTCATATGATGTCCCAGTTAATTTGCTTCAGCTTGTCTTCTAGTTTTACTCATCTAAGGTTAGCGTTCTGTTATTATATATATATATATATATATATATATATATATATATATATATATATATATATCGCGATTTTGAGTTTTGAGGCTGGAAAATATCCTATTGCAGAGTTTAATGTTTACCTACGCCAGAATTCTTAAGACTGATTGACGAGTCAATATGGGAGTTTGGACGGTGTGTCCTACCCAGGGTATTGTTGTTTCAGAATTTGAAATATTGCTAATAGGGGGTAATTTTTAGCCATGTTTCACCACGCTGGCCAGACGGATTGGTGGATTTTGCAGTATCGGAACCACGTAAGTTG
Source organism: Lordithon lunulatus (assembly GCA_963942505.1). Taxonomy (NCBI): domain Eukaryota; kingdom Metazoa; phylum Arthropoda; class Insecta; order Coleoptera; family Staphylinidae; genus Lordithon; species Lordithon lunulatus. Next base: position 16,244,049 of record OZ012666.1, read on the forward strand.
CTGCAGTCATGCATCTGATAGTTCAGTTGTAGACCAGTTTGTGAGATTTATAATCTCATATGTTCTTACGCTGGCACTGATGGGTGATGGCCCTTCATCAGTTCTATTCATCTATCCGCACACTCTGCTTCAGACGCTATATAACTATCTATTTGGTACGCGGGATCTATTTTATTTGCTCCTACCCTGCATATCTGCCAAGCATTCCTATATCCGTCACTTGGGAACGCGTCCTTTAGGGGCTTACAGACTCCCCTATTTGTTCATACCTTCCTTAAAATTTTGAATCGACCCTTCATTCCATTTCAACTTGTTGCCTTTTTATTTTATTTGGAAAATCATTTCCATTTTTAATGTTCTACTCCTTCATTAATAGTCATATCTATATTTAAGTTATTGTCTGGAATAAGTGTATTATAGTACTATACTGTTGTGTAGGTCGGTGTAGTTGATGTACAAAATATTTTCAACTAAATATAAACTAGTAATAGTCAATATTTTAAGTTCAATGAAAGGTTATTTAGAATCGTCACGATATTGTAATTCTGCCAATTAGTAAGGCACCTACCTGGCTCCAGAACATTATGACAGTATGCTGTGGCATAGCGAAAAATATGTAGTATAAGTTGGGTAAATAAAAAACATACGCTGTTTTTGAGTTTCAAATATTTTCAAGCAATTACAACCTTCCTCCACCATCACAGTTTATGTAATGCATATATAACCCTACCATTATTGTTAAAAACCCACATTCCATCCTTCTGATGATGTTCTATATAACGAAACAATTGCCACGGAATATTTGAAACTCAAAAACAATCTAAGACTAAACCTTCTCAAGTATACTGGGACTAGGTTCCTTTACTCTGTACTGCTCATTGTACTTAGTTACTGCCTTCATAGTTGTGCCTACCTCTGCCTTTGTTTTTAGGAGGTCTAGGCCCCTTCATGGAAGGTTGCGCCCGACCTCCTGACTAGCCTCTGTTCCCGGTTCCTTCTCGCGGATGGCCTCGCACAGTGCATCAACTTTGACGCCACTATCCCCTAAACTACTCCAGTGGTGGCAATTGTCCGTTCTCTCAAACCAAGCGACATTGCTGTTACGACTGTCTATTTCCCGGATCCTTTGGACTAGGTCCGCCTATTACTGCCCCTCGGTAGGTTTGAGTAATATTGATTCTTCTCTCCTGGTCTTCGATTTCCTGTGTTTGTGGTGTCCGTTTCCTGGGGTTTTTGGTGGTGTGGTTTTGCTCCAGGTTTTTGATCAGTTTGGACAGGCGAGCGAAATGGTATTCTATGACTTTCATTATGTCCCGGGTGGGCAGCCTTGGCGCCTCAATTAGTTCTTCCGTCCCATTCTACGATTACCTGAGGTGTCGGATACCATTGTAGGTATTTTATATCATCTTGTCCTCACTGATGGCATCGCACTCTATGTATGTACCGCTCGGTTTACCCTGATGGGCCTTCGTGGTGTGGCATATTGTGACCATCCTCAGGGATTTTGAGAGTGGTAGATGTAAGTTTTATTGCATGGCGGCTTCCACAATCACGTATACCTCTTTGTTATTATAAAATGGTACTGGTACACTCTATTCTACGCATCTCTCATTTTATCACCTGTTAGAATGTTATAGAATAGTTTGGTCAGTCATACTTCTCCAACTCCTGTTAGTCCTTTCCAAATTTGGGCTGGTATTTCATCAGGCCCATTAACTTTGTTATTTTTTTCATTTTGGACATTGCTTATTGACCACCGTAGAGTGGTTATTTATTTTATGAGTCCTTGCGTCATAAGTTCTTCTATTCGTCGCTTTCGCGGGAATTCTTCGTTCAGTAGCTCGTTATATTATTCAAACCATCTATTACATATGTTCCTGTCAGCTGTGCGCATCGTACCTGTTTAGGGACGCGATTCTTCAAACCACTCGTTTCGAATGTATTCGTTTAACTGTCGCTCCCCAAAATACGGATTATTCTCGATTTGAGTTAGTTCCCTGATGAAATTTTGGTTTATTAGTGTTTTATAAGGCTAGGAAACCAAAATTTCATAATTTAACTAGCTCATATCGTGAATTGTACGTATTTTGCGGAGAGCGACTTTGACAGACGAATACGTCCGAAACGAGTGGTTTCAAGAATCGCTCCCCCTGGTTTTGATATATATATATATATATATATATATATATATATAAAGTCTTTTATGTTGTTGTTCCTGCATTTTCAAATTTTGTATATTTCAGTGTCCGTGACTTGTTATAGACGTTTATATCTTCTAGCTATCTTTTCAACTGCTTTGTAGTTTTTTCTTGGCCTCTTCAGATCGTGTTTTCTGTCAGGTCTGGTAGAGAAGTTTCTTTTTCGATACTTTGTTTTTAGTGTAGTTGTTCCACCATTTGGCATATTTCCCGTTGCGCAGAGACCCTTTGCTAATTCCTAGCTCTTTTTTACTGTGGTAATGCACTACATTTCAAACTTCGTCGCTTTGTTCGCTTCTGGGGGACTTGAACTAGTGCAGGTTTTATATTTGTATTGTAGATTGCTGCTATTATAATGTCTCTCTTATCCATCTTTATCGCATAGAACATGAAATTATCGTGATTTTCTTGTGCCATATCTATTTCTTCTTGCATTTCTGTTTGAATTCTTAGTAGCATTCCTTTTCTTTATATTTTTCCGTTTCTCTGGTCGTTGCTTTGTAGTTCCTCATATATCTTCTTGGAAGCTTACTGTATTTTTACCATATCATTTTCTACCCATGTCTCGGATGGTATTCTTACATATTGCTCTCAAATGAAACGCTAATTCTTCATTTTTATTTGTCAATTCTGCCGTGTTCCAGAATAAAATTTTGTCTTTAGTTGTCTTTGCTTCTTGACGATTATTCTTTTTCCATTTTCTTCCTGGTTCTTTTTTTTCTAATTACTTTCGATTCAATAAGAAGACTGCGTTGTCTATCCACATTTTGTGTGAGCCTACCTTGGCGTGTGGTTTATCTTCCATTTCTATTTTGCTCGCTCTAGTATTTTGCTTTTTTATCACTATTTATTTTTTAAGTCACTATCTTTTAAAATTATTTGTTCAATGTACCATTTTTTGTTTGTTTTTCTGAAATTTTCCTCAAATCTTTATAGCTACGCAATAATAACATCCCTTTTCACTATTGTTTTGATAAGGTGATTGTTATGAATCCATTTTTTAAACCTTTATATTGCCATGCTTGTTTGTTGTTCTGCTAAGTTTATTGCTTTTTTATTACGTTGTTTCTTCTGTCGTCGTCTCCATTGTTCTCCAATTGTTCTCCCAAGTACCTGTATTTCGGTACTTCAATTTCCCAAGAATGCAATACTTTCTTTACAGATTGGATTCGTTTTATTTTTGTTTTCATAGGATGTATTTAAGAATGGCATACAATAAATAGGGGCCTTAAGGCCTTAAGGTTTTAATTATTTAATACTATATTTAAATATAGTATTAAATAATTAAAAAATATATTAAAAGTGACTATATGACATATCAGAGATGTAATGAATAATTATTTATATTAATTTAAAATATATTGAAAATTAATATGAATGTTAAACAATTCATAAAATCACACGAAGTTGATTGATATTAGAAAAACACAAACAATAAGTTAAACACGCTATTATAATAATAAACAAATTTCATATGTAAAACTAGATACTGGAAATCATAAATTCGTCCTCTGATAAAACGCATTCTTTGAAAATTTTAGTTTTGAATTTCCAATGGCAACAATATATATATATATATATATATATATATATATATATATATATATATATATACATATATATATATATATATATATATATATATATATATATATATATATTATACACTTTATAATAAAATATTTCTTACACATTGTAGTTACAACTAGAGCAGTGCTATTTGGGAAATAGAAATATATTGTATAAGAAACTATATACAAATTAAGGGTTACTAACTACATTGTATACATATAATATTCAGATTTGTTGATGTGTGGATGTTTTTTTTTCTATTTTTAACTATAACCATATGTAGTTGTATATTTTTTTGTTAAATGGTTAGAAAAAAAATCATTTTTAGTTCTTAAAATCTTCACATGAATGTTAAATTTAAATTTAAATTTTAATTTTCATATCAATATCACGTTTTTTTAAACATTAACATCAAACCTTCAAGTGTCAGTACTTGTAGATATTGCCACTCATACATTACCTATGATTACTGTTATGATTGATTTTTACGTGAAATAATGCGGTCCTTTTGAATATTTTAATTCGGCTTACGGACCGGACCGTTGGTTACGGTCTGTCCCTATCATCAAAGATAGAGATGGCGGCACGGAGATCCGAGGCTGGGATAAGGGGTAACACCCTCGGGCCTCTGGGTACCGCTAGAAAATTACTTCCCAATCCTATTATCATTCCATTCTCTCGGCGGGTTCCGTCAGTTAGACCGCGTTCCGTGAATGAGAGAAAAAAAGCTCCCGGGTCAACGGCCATCGGGCTTGTCTTGTCAATTGATGAAATGAAAAAGTAGCGGTTGCATCCGCTTGAAGTATACCTTTGTTTTTAAAAGGTCTACGGTTAATTGCTTTTGTAAATTATGTACAGTCTTCACTTCTGAAGGTTGTATTTAGTAGATTTATACATTAACCAGTATAAAATAAAAATATCATATACTGTTATTGATAGGAAAATGGTTATTTATGTAACAAGTAACAAATAATTCTGGATATTTACAGATTAGGCGCTCCGCCGAGTTCGAATTATCAGATGATTCTGCTCCATTCAAAGCGTGGAGTTTAAATAGGGCGTAATAGCCGCAATAGTTCTCTTAAAGTATTGTTATAACCATGAATATACACAACAAATACAACAATCGTTTATTACGTTACACCCAATAACTGAGAACTAGAAACAGCAGAACACGTAATGTGCCTCTGCCCAGCTCTAGTAAACACTAGGCATCTAATACTAGGGGAATGCTGGGCTAGTATGACCAGCATTGGCAACTCCTCACCCGCCAGAGATTTGCGGCTCGTACGCAAAAATTGACTGGTGGGACGAGTGAGTGGCCATGAGGGAGGTTGCACAATGGGCCCATTTTGAGGCCTAAGTGTCTGTAGCTATGCTACCCTCCAGCCAACTATCCATAACTATCCAGAACTATCCCAATAACTGTGCAAGAAAATAAAGTAAAGTTAAAATACAAATAATAATATAAACGCAAACAAGATACTAAAATAACATAATAAATGAAATTATTTAAATCGAAGAAGCTTGAAAATGGCTAGAGCTTATCCGAAACTAGTTGCAAAGTGTAACTAAAGTGTGATAAAAAACAAAACAAAAAATCGTTTTATTTATTCATCAAATTATTTATTTAGCTGCCTGATAATGCAATAGAAGTGCTTTATTTGTTCTGCTAAATTGCCATAAAAAATATAACATATATCTTAAATACTGTAGGAATTATAATTCTACTATTAATAGGCGACTTTGATAACGAGATAGAAGTATGTGTGTAGAGTAATATATTATCTCGAATATTATAAAATTAATTCATTCGTATTTTTAATAGAAAACTGTATTTTTTATGAAATATTTTAGTCGAAATATATAAGTTCCATACACAATAAAATAGACAAACAAAGAAATTCCTATGATTATGTGTTATATATACCGTATAATTTTAATTAAGATATAAAATTCCATGCCTAGAAGATATTTATTTAACCCATCCGAGCTGTTACAGCTTTCAGTTTTTATTATGAAAATAAAACGTTTTAATATATTCGTTACGGCTCGGTATTGGTAATGATGCTACTCGCCTTGTCAGTATCCGTTGACACTCTAATGGTATAATCCTGCAGGGCACTTGCAGGAAAAAAAAAGTGTGACTGGATGACTGTGCGTGAGCTGTGGTGGTCCAGCGCGAGGGACTTGTTGATCATGAATTATTACCATAAACTCACAGGCGGAGCCCTTATTTATCAGTTAGTGTCAGTTGTATATTATAATATTGTAATAGCAACTTGGAGTGATGTATTTGTCTTAATTTAAAAAGGAATTTAAAATTTACATATTAAAAATTTGAAACGGACATTTTCTCACGTAGGCATTAAAACGGTCAGTATATTTTCATTAGTAATTATTAGTCTAGATTAAGCAGGTAGATGTAATTAAAGGAGTATAGTTAGTCGATCAATAAATCGAACGCTATCGATCGTGCGGGACATATCAAAAGAATTATCTCGCACCTTCATCGGTCTTGTTCAGTGGTCGGCAAAATGCGGCTCGTGTTCCGCATACAGTTCTATGGATATGAAGACTGTACATCAATACCGGGCAAGTGCCAAAAATAAATAAAATTGAGTTAGACCCCGAAAAAACAAGCTACCCGCCATTGCAGCTTGTTTTTTTGGTCAAACTTAATTTTTATTTTTTTTGGCACTTGGACAACAGGATAACAGGGATAAATAACATATGATATTTGTGCGATTTATGACATCACACAATCGCACCCCTGATTTCGGACAATTCGCAATTGTAGTTCGTTTAATGATGTACATTCAATTTATAGGTGTTATTTTAATAGCAAAAAAGATTACAAAAAAAAAATAAATGAAAAAGGCGTATAGGAATATTTAAAACGTGTGGTGACTACTGCGTTTTTATTTATTTAAGTAATTCCTTTTCGGAAGTCTACGTTACGTACGTAATTTTGCAATGTCGTTTATTAAAATGTCACTCGCGTAATCATTCTCTACAATAACTTATTACAATTAGAGATAATTATGAAAATATCATATCAACTCTCAGTGGAGAGCTAATTTTGCATAGGCGACGAACCCAGATTGGAGACTGCTACAGGTTTTAAAATCTTGGTTCATCTTTTTTTGTAAAATGTTCCAAGGATCTATTAGGTAGAAAGTACACCACAATAATATTTTTTATTAATATTATTACTTAAATTAACATATCAGCTCAAACACTTTCCCGCAGAAAAACTCGAAGACGTTTAATTCTCTATTTACTTACTTTAATTACAAAATTAAAATATAGAGTATTTTATAAAATATCTCATAATAATTAAAATAGAATTTTATTTTAAAAAATGGATTTTTTTAAAAAGAAGTTAAATATTTTATATTTTTTAAAACATATATAAGTGTGAATCCACCTCTTAGCAATCTACATATCTAGATTTCGATCTTATTAGATCTCGTCAGTGTAGCTCAGCTAGTGAGGATGAATTCACTCAATATCTCTAGTGGTTACATACAAAAATTATACAACTAACCCCCTAGGAGGAAAGTTAAACGCCACCTGGCGGAACTACATCTATTCGCAATATATATATATATATATATATATATATATATATATATATATCTTGATCCTTATGGCATGAGCATGTTGATGGTTATTACCATATGGGTCTGCATTGCTAATTGATGTGGTACCGCCAGATGGCGTTTAACTTTCCTCCTAGAGGATTAGTTGTATAATTTTTATATTTTTTACTTTTTTAATACTACGTCTCATAATAATTAAAATAGAATTTTATTTTAAGAAATGGAATAGTTTTTATTTGTAAAGCATTTATTGTTTTAATTATTCTCGATAGTTTCAACAAAAAACACACTTCATCCGAAGGAGTAAATAAGTATTACAGAAACTGGCAGACGACAAACGATGGACATTTTCCAGAGATGGTAGTAAAGAGGATTTCCCCAAAAATTAAAAAAATAATTCCGTACGATTACAATGTTTTATCCATACTTCGCATGATAATTATGCCAGATATTGTCTAAAAAGTTGAATCAAATACTATTAGAGATTTGTGACAATCGCCCGCATTAAATTAGAGAGAGAGGCTTAATTATAGTTAATTATTATAATACGACCAAACCATCGAGGAGTTCTACGACCAGCTTAAAACTCTGATAAAGGAAATCAAAAAGGTTGAACCGATTGTTGTGATTCAATGGGAAAGTAGGGAAGGGCAAAGAAGAAGATGTAGTCGGCGAGTATGGTCTCGGTGGTCGAAAGGAAAGAGGAGATCGATTCGTGAGCTTCTGCAAAGAAAATGGGCTAGTAATATCTAACACCTTTTACAAGCTACCATCCAGGAGACTGTATACGTGAAAAGCACATAGCGACACACCATACAACCCCCTGAGAAATCAAGTAGAATTCATTACCATCAACAGGAGATTTCGCAATGCGATAACATCAACGAAGACATACCCAGGTGTCGACATCTCATCGGCTCATGCCCCAGTAGTCTCTAACCTCCGAGTTAAACTTAAAAGCCTTGCCAAAGCCCATCCAAAATTAGCTATAGACATAAAGAAACGAAATACCGCAAATACTAAAGAGAATATCAAAAACACACTTGAGGAACATATCAAAGAACGAGGGCAATCACAAACAGATGATTGAACAGAAGAATGGGAAAAACTTACAATAGCTATTAATAGCACAAAGACAAAGGGGTAACCAAAAAGGATGAACGACTGTATCTTAAATATGATGGAAATTAGAAGAAGGCCAAAGAACACGAACCCTACTAAATACCAAGAAACCAACAGAAAGGTAAGAAAGAAGATCAGAACCGCAAAGGAAATATGTATGAGCGAAAAATGTCAAGAAATAGTGCAGGACGAACAACAGTACAATTTCGTAAATATGCATAAAAACATAAATCAAATGTCAGACAAGAGACGACACAAAATTGCAACCTTAACGACAACGCAGGCAACCTAATAATAGACATCGCCGATAAGCTAAAAACATGGGAAGATTACATCGAAGACCTCTTCCGAGACACCAGAAAACAGGCCATAATCAGTGAAACAAATAGCGGTCCACCTATCAAAGAAGAAATAGTCAAAGGCTTGGGAAGCATGAAAAACTGGCGTGCTCCAGACCCAGACGGAGTCCACACTGAAATCTTGAAAATCCTTAGCGTCTCTGAGAAGTTTATGGACATACTAATAAAATTACTTAATAAAATGACTCTGGAAATATTCCACAAAAATGGCTAGTGTCCATCTTCATGCCAATCTCGAAAAAAGCGCCATACTGGAAATGCGACGACTACCATATGATCAGCTTAATCAACAGTATAACAAAGATATTCCTTAAAGTAATTCACGCACGCATATACAGCAAGTGCAAGTACGAAGTGTCGAAAACTCAATTCGGCTTCCGTGAAGCGCTCAGAACCAGAGAAGCAATATTAGCCCTACAAGAGGTCATCCAGAGATGCAGAGACATGAGTCATGATGTCCACATCTGTTTCATTGATTTCTCCATGGCGCTCGATAAAGTGCGCCACGACAAACCTATTGAGATCTTAAAAACCTATACTGGAAACAACTCGCAACAAGAAATATCGAGTCAAAAGAGATCGAAATATGCCGGGTAGTTCGGCTGGGATGTCTTCTCTCTCGAACACTGTTCAATCTATGCGTCGAAAATATAGTTTAGGAAGCTCTATATGGAGAAAACGGTATAAAAATCAATGGAGAACACATAAACAATATAGGGTATGCGGATGACACTGTCATCATCGCCATCAAAATCGTCGATCTGCAAAACCTTGTCGAAAGAATTCACCACTCGAAAAGGTACGGCCTAAATTTAAACATCTCCAAAACCAAATACATGGTATGATCAAGGAAAACAAAAAAAATTTCCTGTTCTTTTTGCATTTTATTTAAGACTTCAGTGTTAGTTACCTTATCTGTCCATGGAATACGCCACGTTCTCCTGTAACACCGCATTTAGTTTGTCTAAGTGATTCTTCTTAAGAGTCCAAGCAGTAATGTAGAAAAGACATTTTCTATGGCGGTGTTCGTTACTCCAGGTTTATCCGATTTTGATTCGGCGGGGATTTTGTAATTAACATTAACTTAGTTTTATTAAAATTTATTTTTAGTCCGTACTCACCACATCGATCGGTTATTATTGCTAGAAGGTGTTGTACGCCTCTAAGGCTACTTGGGAACAAAACCTTGTCATCCGCATATCTGATGTTGTTCACAATTTCTCCATTTGAAATCACTTCTATTTATTCTTCTTCCAACTTTTCGTTAAATATAGCTTCGCTTTAGAGGTTAAATAGAAATGGCGAAAGAGTACAGCCTTGCTCTACACCGCGCCTAATCTCCATTTCTTGCGTTGCTGCTTTTGCATTACCCCAGTATAAGTTGCAGTTTATTTTCACGTCATCCGAGTCAATGTTTTTACTCAGGAGTAATAATAATATAAATTACATCAACTATTTATTATGTTTTACCCTATCAAAAGCTTTTTCGAAATCTATATAACAAGTAAACACGTCCTGATTCATATCTAGACATCTTTGGAAAAGAATATTGGTCCCATAGAGCGCCTCTCTTGTCCCCAGTCCCTCACGGAAGTTTTCTGTATATTCTCTTATGCATGATTTTCAAGAACATTTATAGGCTATGACTCATGAGTGCAATGGTTCGATAACCTGAGCATTCTCTTGGGATAGGTTTCTTAGGCATGAGCACAAAGGTTACTGTCTAACCATTGTTTAGGGAGTTCCCCTTTCTGGTAGATCATGTTGAATAAATCTAGTAGAATATCAATTACGTCGTCGTCAAAAATTTTAATAAGCTCTATAGGTATTTGGTCGGGTGCAACTGCTATACAAGGTTTCATAGATTTCAGGGCATATTAACAGAAATGATTAATATTTTTAATTTTACGTTGTTAGTTTCTAAGATTGGTTTAGATCTTTCATCGTCAAAGAGTTCCAGGAGGTATGTTTTCCACCTCTTTAGTTTATCTTCCACGTCAATTATTATTTTCCCATCTTTGTCCTTATTATATTACTAGTACCTTTGTTTTTATTTTTATTACATCCAGCCATTTCTTTTATCTTTCTGTGCATGTTGAAACAATCATATCTCTTTTCTAGTAGTTCTATCTCCACACATTGATCTGTTAGGTATCTCTCTTTAGCTGCTATAATTCTTTTTGGCACTGTTTTATGTAGTTTTTTATATTCCTTCGCGTTGTGTTTGTTCTTCCTCCTTTTTTCCATAAGATCCATAATTTCTGTTGTTATCCAAGATTTTTTCTTTGTATTTTTGCTCGTTACATGATTTTTGGGTATTGTTTTTAACCTTGTTTGTATATGTTCCCATTTTTCATCCACACTGTTTTCGTTTGTGAAACTTATGGCTCTCATACATTCGTTTATCTGTAATTTTCCTATCCACTATCACACCAACAAATGAGTGCCCTTCTCTGGTTAGTTCATCCACCCTAAGCTGTTGACTAACAGGACGAATTTGCTTATTCCGGCAGATGGTCGGTCGACAGAGCCTCGTTCGTTTCCCAGCAGGGTGCACCGCGTGCAGGAGAGGTTGTCATTTGGGTTTGGCATTTTCTTACCTCACCCCTTACACCCCCTTTTGGCATATATCATTTAAGAGAATCCTCTTAGCATCCCATAAAATTGTGGCCATCACTTTTTACGCATACAGTTGGGTCGTTGCCTTCTTGGGTGGCGGAGAACTCGTATAAACGCCTCCTGTTACGTTGGACGTTACCAGTGGTCTCATTGCCGGTTACAATTCTATAGAAGTCTTATTCGGAACTGAGCAGTTTGAAAATCCATCGTGTCGACGATATAATAACAATAAATGATATCATATTGGTTTATATTTCCAATAAGAATGCCTTTAAGTGGACAGAATATGTATACACATTAAAGATAATTGTACCGCACTACTACTACAATACTAATACAATAACAGATATTGAAAAATACCGTTACGTTTTTTTTGTAAACAAGTAATTATATTTTAGTGGTAATATTATTTCCGTCTTACATATGATACACCTATAAAACTTCTATACGGACCGCTCTCACGGTTTAATAGTAAAACAACAACCTGTTCTATCGGCTAAGGGTATGCTGTCTATACGTTTAAAATTCTAAGAATACTTATAGATTACGTTGGTGGTCTTATAATATGAAATTGCTGCATAGACGTAGTTCACGGCGTTCCAAATAAACACAGGGCAGAATATAATTCATTCGATACGCTCAATGCAAGAGAAATTTCAAATTATATGTAAGCATTATTAATTGATTTTACCTATTATTTTTACAAATAAAAAAGGACAACTTTGGTTTAATGCGAGTACAATCAAATTTGTTATATGTTTATATGCACAGATAATTTATTTATAATTTCTAAATAAATCTATAATATCTAAATTTTTGTTTTTATTACAATAGGCAAATTGCTCTGTAATATATTGTATTTATGAACCAACGGGCTTGCGCATATAAAAATAAAGATATCAACATCCTATTAAAGAAATTTAGTAGCTAATTAAAATTGAAACAATCGTGAAGGTTTTGATAATTTGGGCACAAGTATTTTGAGAGTAGAATTAATTAAAATACATAAACATGTCGGACATTAATTATTAAACATTAGTTATGTACGTATATCGCACTGTAAGATGGCAATTCGGCGCCTAAACACCACACATATAAAATTTTATTCGAAAAACAGCAAAAATGTACCCAGATGGGGTTCGAACTGAGCACGGTTTATAATAGTATTTATTTGTTCGTAGTTTCTATCGTATGTACCTGGCAATATACCCTGGCAAAGCCATTCATAAATCTTTTTTCTGGTCTTTGTCGCCATGTGGATATTAAAAAATTAAAACATTAAATATGTACCTTTATTCATAAATATTTTAGTATCACCTCCACTAATTTTAAACGTAGAAATAAATAATAGTTAAAATGTTCTCCATAAAAGTCAGGTGTAAGCTTTTTAAAGGCCCGAGGTAAAACCCATAAAGATATGTTTATGATCATATTTATCCGTTTAGCGTTACAGTCGTTAAAACCTTTTAAATGTCATTGATAGAAATAATACATATGGAAAAGTATTGTATAGAAGTGTAACTGTTCAGGTAAGTTGTAGATTAATATGATTAAGATAATGTTAATATTCTCTAGCGTACTAGATATTGTTATTTTAAACATTATATAGTTTTTCAGATTAGTGTAAAATTTAATATATACGAGAAAATGTAAAATATTGCACGCAGATGTATTGCAGTTAGGTGCTAACCCTCGAACGGGTGGCTCGGGTTCGAATTTCGCTCCCGGTAGTCGGTAACATCTGGTTTAGTTACTATTAACCTCACTCGGGGATGATTTTCTAAAATAGTCCAAAAACTTACATACACAATACACAACAGAAGGACCCTCGAAGGTCTATAGCCAGTTAAAAATTGTAGTAAATACTATAAAATATTTCCCATGTGGCCTAGTAGTTAGAGGCGCAGTCCGTCTCGTAATGAACATTGGGTGTTAAACACACCCAATGTTCATTGAAACCCGAATTAATCACATTTCACTGTTTTCAGAAGTTTTCTGTGAAGTTAATGTGAATACCAAGTGATTAAACTACTCGTAGTTTCTCCTCCTTTACGGGTAGAAAAGCCTTTCGGCTAATAGCCCTGTAAAGATAGAACTTTTTCTTATAACATAGTGACATAATGCTATTATTTCTCTAGTTAACATGTTAATGTTAGTGTATGGCAGAAGGTCAATGACAATGTCTTTAATTGGAGATTTTAAGTTAAAAAAATTTAAACCTATTCCATAATTTATTGCTAATTCCATTAGGTTCATTAGGTACGCAAGCCGCAAATAAATTGTAATTAAAATGTTCTACCCAACTAAATAACGAATTATTTGCAAACTATTTAATTATTGATTCAATTAGTATGTGACTGATTCCGTTATTTTCTATTTTTAACGTTTAATGTTTTGGAGCACTTATAATTAATTGGAATTTTAAGAAAATAAATAGTTGTCACATCATTTCATATTAGAAATTCCTGTTCCTTTCAATTTATTTGTACGTTCCATTAATTTTTACAATTAGCAGTAATAGAATGGAATATACACACTATCTTATTGAAAACTATACACATGTTTATAGGCAGAGAATGTAATTAAAAATTATTCATGCAGTTTCGTACTGCAATAACTTTATATAAGTTTTCTTAGAAACTATAGATAGGAAGGCATTTTTTAGAATAATTGCATTTATGTTTTATTTCTCTTCAATTTTATTTATAATCATAATAGTCCAGTTATAAATAAAATTGAAGAGAAATAAAACTTAAATGCATTCATAATAGTCCAGTTCAGTGATAGGCATTATCGATAATAGTTATCAATATAGACGATATGGAATAAAAACTATCGACTAGATTTGTCCCCGTGCTCTTGATGTTAGTATTTTTTTAGTAAAGCTTATATAGCAATTTTCTAAATATCATAAATCTCCATAATTTTCATAGGAAATCCCAATTCTGCCTTTAAAAGTAAGTTTTTCTTAATAAGTTGGCAGTGGAATCGGTAACGACTTTTTAATTGAAGTTTTAAGTTTTTTCAATTGTTTAAATTTTACCCAATTTCTATTTGTTCGGTTTTTGGTCTATTATCGATAATCCCATTGTTTTGCGATTATCGATAGTTCAGTTTTTATTCGATAATACCCATCACTAATCCAGTTGCAGTTGTGTAGTAAATTTAATTTTTAGTTTGCAATTTAATTTTTAGTTTGTTAGAGATGGTATGGAAGAGCATCTCAATAGCAGCTCCTACTTCACTAAAGATCTGTGTGTGACGGTATGAATCTGTCCATATAGCTATTTCTTATTAATGATTTTTACGAAATTTTTCGTTGACAATTTTGTTAATATTTTGAAATGTATGACGTTTCATCCCCTGGCCATTTCATAGTTCATCACATATATTCCTACCCTAATATCCTATATAATGCTAATTATAAAGTACAGCATGTGGGCGGCCAAATAATGTTTGCGGCCGACTATCTAGGACCGTCGATGAATTAGCGGGTTGAAACGTTCCAATAGACTCCTTAATATTGGAAATATTGGAAATCTTGCAACTGATAATTGCGTTGCATATCCTTAAGCTACAAGAATCACTGATCTAAGGCATCATATTACCAATATTACCACCTATTTCAGTTTAATTAATATTTGATTCAATTTCCATTTTATGCCAAAACTCTGGCGTTTCATCTGACTGTATCATATTCAAATCAGCTAATTTAACATTTCAGGTTCCAACATTTTGCAACTAAATTAAAATTTACCAAACAACTATAGTGTATTCATATTGGATATAAATTGTTACAAGAATAACTCGCGGCGGCATTGAAGATATCACCCGTGAGGTAATCACAAATATTTTCGAATAACGGTTTGTTTCATTCTAAATTATATCATCCAAAGGAATGTGCGTGCATGAAGATTTAGTATTCCGGCATACTATTGGTCTTTATTTAAAGGTATGGGGGGCATGAAGGGCAGCGCAAGGGTTAACCACGCGATATAAAAACATCCCGTTTGCTCTGCGCATCATTAGAAACGTCTCTACGCTAGTGGTCAGTGTTTTTTTTATATTGAACAGTGAACAAGTGTAAACTCACTAGATACAAATATGGCTAAATACAGCAGTGCATTGGTAAGTAGTATTATATTATTATATTCTATCTATAATCAAGCTTTATTTCGCTATTGAAAATTCCGCCAATTATTATTTTAATTTATAGCATTTTTTCATTAAGGATACTTGCACCATTAAATCAATATTTCGATTATTCAGAAGATTTTAGTTTATATACAAGATTCTTAGTAACTATGTTAATGATAAGATGTGATAAT
This sequence comes from Lordithon lunulatus, assembly GCA_963942505.1. Taxonomy (NCBI): domain Eukaryota; kingdom Metazoa; phylum Arthropoda; class Insecta; order Coleoptera; family Staphylinidae; genus Lordithon; species Lordithon lunulatus. Next base: position 16,259,852 of record OZ012666.1, read on the forward strand.
AATTTAATTAGAGAGAGAATTCAATCTTTATTAGCTATCGGCCCTTGGACTTTTCGCCTACAATTTAATTATTTTTTCCAAACGGATGTTATAATAATTATAATGCAATCCAAATACTGGAGCAAATTTCAATACCAGTATTTCGGTATTTAAATCTCAATTCTTTACACCACACCAACCACACTGTGGTAGAAAAGGCCAACGCATATATATATATATATATATATATATATATATATATATATATATATATATATATATATATATATATATATAAATTCAAATCCGGGTTATCAGTATTAATACAGCTATTAATTTAATAACATAAATGATTCATACTTATAATCGGGGGTGTGTTTTATGTTTTTTTTTTAACATATTTAGTGTTAGAGATATTTAAGATATTTTGAATATTTATAATTTATTTATATTGCGTGTTAATTTTGTTGCATTTAAACTATTTAAGCCATACCAATTTTGAATAAAAAAAAACGGGTCTATTCAGAACGAATTCGTTACAATGAACGTAAAAAGTATACTTTAAAGTCCTGGTTTCCTAGTAAGCGGTGTCTAAAAATACGGCCGTTTTTGACGTCATTTATACGTTACAAAATACGTTTTAAATACATGTAATAGAATAACTCAGATTCTAGTGTAATTCATGATATTTTCTCAATACTTTGAAGTATACCGCTCTCTGGATTACAAGATTTATTTAAAGATACGTAAAAGAAATGTGTGACGTCAAAATGAAATACGACCGCTTTTGTCGACACCGCTTCCTAGGAAACCAAGGCTTAACGGGAACGATAAAATTTCATGTTCAGAAAGAGCAATGTTAACGGATACGTTTCAGTATTAATTTTAAACAGATCCATTTACATTATTGCGTGACGACAGTAGTTATTGTCCAATAATATGACAAATTCAATCGGCATTACATATCACTTTTTGTATCACACTTTATTTAATGTCCGTGTCTCGCATCCGTATGTTAATATAGGTCTTATTATAGTTTTTATTTTGTTGTTCATTGCTTAATTTTTATTTATTTTTTTGCTTTGTACGCAATATTTAATTTTGTTTAATTTATATTAGGATCCTCAGACGTTGCGATGTATGTACAATACGTGTTTAAAGAGGTGTTGTTATTTAAAAAAATATATATATATTTTTTTATTTTCGTTTCTTTTTTATTTCATTATTTCTTATAATTACATACCATGATACACATCTACTTTGTTTTTTTCTACCCTGTTGTTGATCTCTATATCTTGTTTCCCCGTCGTCTCTATAGGTATTTAAATTATATTATATTTCTTCCTAGCATTTATTAATTATTGTTATTGATTTTGATCTATACTGTACGTATAACCAGCATCTCAACCTCTTGGGCAAACCACGGTTTGGTATTTGGATTCTTGTCCATTTTTATACATCTTCTTCTTCTTCTTCAGCTTTTATTATATTGGATTTCAGTTATTGCCATGCTGTTTCCAAATCGTCTTCTTCTTGTGTTTTGCATGCCCTAATTTTTTTTATAGACTTAGCTGGTATAAGTATCTCGGTGAGTCATCACGGAGATATTCCATAGTTAGGTTATCGTAAGTTCTTTCTTTTTTCGCTGTAGAGTGGCTGTGATTTTTGCTCACTACAAAGCTATGGTTGGTTCCGGCATTTGCTGGTCAAGGTTCTCACGTCCTGAATTCTGTGGGGCTGGATATTTCTGTTTGTGATTACAAAGTCTATCATGGATTTCTGTCCTTTGTGCTCTCAAAGGTGAAATTGTGTTGTGACTTGTGTGTTAAAATAGAACACAAACGTGAAATTGTGTTGTGACTTTTGTGGAAAGAAGATGTTTATTCTTAGTTCGTTTTACGCTAGATTAGTTGTTGTTCGTTTTTACTTTCTTCGTTATATCGGTTTTTATGCTTGTTTTATTTCCGATTGTAGCGTTCGGATCCCCAAGAAATTATGGTTTTGTTTTGTGCGCTAATACTAGGCCTACATAAGGAAGGCCCTGATGATGCTGGTACTGGCTTGCGAAATGTTGGCATGCAACATAATACACAGGAACCAAATAACATCTTGGCTACAATTTCTTACACCTAGCCTATAGACTGTGTACTTTTGAGTTTAACTGTACTCGAATGATTTTTTTATTGATATATTTTGTATCACTGATGTTATTTTGGAGTTTATCCTGCTGCAGGATTCTAACGCCACAAGTTGCTCTTTCCATTTTAGCTTTAAAACAAATAGGAAGGTAGTTTCCGTACTTAGTATTTCTCTATTCCTCCAGCTTGGTTTCACAGATGTCAATCTTATGCCTAGCAGGATTGTTCTAGCAGGGTTTCCTTATTTTTGTTCAAGGAAGCCATGTTCCCTGAGCAACAAATATCCAGCATTCTATTTTTAGTACTTTAGGTTTTCCTTTAGTCATTTTTCTTGTAGAGTAGCGTTCTTGTATATGTTTAATCCTAATAAATTTCTCAAATAAGTAACATGTAATATGTATGTATGCAAATTGTAATTTATATTCTATTGACATTGATAGCTTATTGAATTTTTGCATAAAGTTTACAAATTTTGTTATTTATTTCTACTTTAATTTAGGAAACAAGGTTATACTTTTCTTATGGTAATCATTGAGATTTTGAGCTTTTAGTAAAAACTACATAATATAATTTATTCATATTAATAAAAACAGTTATAGAGAGAGAAAAAACAATCTTTATTAGGCGATTGGCCAGTGGCCTTTCCGCCTTAGTACATACATATGATATTTGTAACAAATTCAAATAAATTAAATTAAATTTCACTGTAAAAATAAATTACAATCTTAATGTTAACCTAGTATATACAATAATAGACTTAATATATTTACAGATACTAAATTTATATATTTAAATACATAACAACATAACATCATCAGTTATAGAATATAGAAGATACGATAGTGATACAGTTGTATCTTCTACTTTCTATAACTATAATAGTTATAATTTCTTACACAATAAGTTTCAGACAGTTAACAGCGTATATTTTTTAACTTAAATTAAAATTTAAATATATGCAATTCCATTGCCTAGTTTTCAATAATATATGGAATTGTAATCGCAATCCCATAAGAAATGTATATACGTGATTCCACCCTTAACCCAATATCTCCCAGTTTTTCTTCAATATTTTAAAGTTTGTTCTGTATATAATCCCATTGTACTCATTTCAGTACATATAATTATTTCCTGAACCTGACATTTACGAATAGGGGTTGCATTGGAGTTTTGCTTAAATAGGGCTACTAAAAAGTTAAATACATAAAAAATGCTAGAAAACAATCCTTAGGTCTTAATGGCTTTATTCTGTCAAGTTTAGTAAATATTTGATAAAAATATGGAATTGTAATGGCATGCCATAAGAAATGTATATACGTGAGCCCACCCTTAACCCATTATCAACCAGGTTTTCTTCAATATATTTAATTTTGTATACTGTATATAATCCCATAGTCCTCATTTCAGTACATATAATTATTTCCTGAAACTGACATCGAATAGGGGTTGCATTTGACCTATTGCTTAAATAGGACTACTACAAAGTTAAATACATAAAAAATGGTCTTAATGGGTTAATTCTGTCAAGTTTAGTAAATATTTGATAAAAAATAGTTAAAATTCGTGATATAAGTTGTAGAACAAATACAATTACAAAATTTATGATATAAAAAATATATAGACGTGATCCTACCCTTAAGAGATATTGCTATAAATGAGAAAATACCATCCACTCAGTTCTAATTAGTTGTGTCTTTTTTACTTACAGATTTTATTAGTGACCTACATCTGTAGTACATCTGCCTTTTTCCTAAATTGGGGTACTCCTGAAGAGTAAGTTAAAACATAATTTTTATATGATTTATAACAATGATGATGATTACGACATGATCTACGATATTTGTATTATTACTCTTACATATGTTGTTTCCAAAATACATTTATTTGTTAGTCGACAACAGCCAGTTTTCATTCGAAATTTACAGTAGAATTCATGATTTATTAACAAAGTTATATAATTTCGACCCAGCTCAGTGACCGAGTGGTTAGAGGCGTCGTCTGTCTCGTACTGAGCATTGGGGAGCCTGAGTTCGATCCCCAGCGGGGAACGAATTTTCGCAAATCACCGTTCACAGTTTTTTCAGAGATTGTCTGTGAAGTTATGGTAAATATCGGGCGATTAGACTCTGACTCCTGTGAGCTTCTTCTCCCTTGACCGGCGGAAAAGCCTCACGGCTGATAGTCCTATAAAGAAGTTTTTTTTAATATAATTTCTGCTAATAAATAAACTGCAATCCTTATAATTTTGAAACATAACGATGTAATTCATTTGCGAGAAATATATAATTGCTCTAGATCAACTAGATAAAAATAGTTTTTCTCATTAATTGCGTTATCTACACCCAACTCAGTCGCCTAGTGGTTAGCGGCCTCGTCCGTCTCGTACTGAGCACTGGGGAGCGAGAGTTCAAACCCCGTTGTGGGCGATACATCGCGAACCACCATTCACAGTTTTTCTGTGAATAGGTAAATACCGGGATATACTTAATTGTAAATTGTCGATTATAGGCACAACCTGTATAATAAATGTATTATGTAATGGAAATGTTCTTTATAAATAAAATAACAGCAAAATTAAAATATTTAATTTTTTTCCTGAATTAATTAAATAGAAAAAATTAGTATTTTGTTGTGATTTCTTCTAGAATACCAGTACCAACACAACAACAGCCGCAATGGCCAGTGACAGCTTATTATCAGCAAAGGGTCCTGCAACAGCCTCAATATGTATCCGGTGAAAACAATGGCGTTCCAGTACAAATACCAGCCATTCCAATTCAAGTTCCACTTCAGGCCCAATTATCTCCAGCAGCGAGCATCCAAAACGTACAATTAGTGCCATGCCTATGTCCCGTTGCGCAGGACTATGAATTCGACAAGAACCCAGAAAACCCCAACAGCGTGTTTGTCAGTCAAATGAAACCACAAAAGCTGCACTAGTTTACTGATTAGGTCAAACAATAAGCACGGAAATGTATGCACGAATTTATTTAATATTAAAAATAATTGACTTATATACATCATCGAAATGTGGGTTTAAAAAGAACTGATTAATTATATGTACATACAAACCTTATTCGTATGAGTTGTATAGTTGCAGTAGGACTGAGTTTATAGACTGGTTTTATTTATTTTCTATTTATAATGTTATTAATATATACAGTGTACAAAATTTATAAATAATAAAAAGAAAATAAAGAAATGTACGATATTTACTAATACATAGATTATGTTGTATAATTATTTCGATTTCATCAATATCAATATCAAAACAAAATCAATTTATTTCCAACATATTTACAGACATAAATATAATGTTTTAAATGTGTAATATACATCAGAAACAATAAAAAAAAACAATATAAAAATGGATATAGTTACTGTGTAGGAAATCCATAGTAATGAAGATCTTGTTACCAAAACGGGATACACTGTCGATATACTATGTAGACGATGCAACCAACCTCCTGTTGGTTGCATCGTCTACATAGTATACATAGTATATATAGTATATATAGTATATATAGTATATATAGTATATATAGTATATATAGTATATATAGTATATATAGTATATATAGTATATATAGTATATATAGTATATATAGTATATATAGTATATATAGTATATATAGTATATATAGCATGTTCATATTCTCTGTGAATGCCCAACAGCTTCTCCGAAAGGCTACTTACGTTTGGAACCCCCAGCATAGACCAACGCACGCTAAGCGTCATCCCTCCAAAAGCCATTCTACAGTTTTTTTTACAACTGTGGGATGGATGACAGCTGAAATGTAAACTAAGGGATGCAAACAAGTGGACTAACTGCGGTATGCAGACCAGCCTCCAGCAACCCTTTTGTTATTTCAAATCATCATCATGTCTACAATATCACAACGAGGAAACTAGAATAATTGGGGCATATAATAGCCTAGTAACCTTGTCATGGTTATATGTGGTATAAGTTGCATCAAGTGGGGGTACTTAGTTTCTTTTTTTTTCATGTATAGGATGTGCCTGAGATGCAAAATCCACGTTTATGACCTCGGCAGTCCTCCTTTTGCATTTTTTTCGGTTTCTTCCCATTTTGACCATGACCTAGCATGTTTTCGACAAAGACCTTTCTATGCATTTTTAAACTAGATTAAATTCTCTACAATTTGAGACTGAGATGGGCTCGGTAGCCTTAATAGTTTCCGAAATACAGCTGTATGTAATGTATATGTATATGTATATATATATATATATATATATATATATATATATATGTATATGTATATGTATATGTATATGTATATGTATATGTATATGTATATGTATATGTATATGTATATGTATATGTATATGTATATGTATATGTATATGTATATGTATATATATATATATATATATATATGTATATGTATATGTATATGTATATGTATATGTATATGTATATGTATATATTTAAATAATTAAATAATATCGTGTACTTAGCACAAATTAATTATTGTTGCCATTGGATTCCAAATTCTCACTATGCCTGAGCCGGGATCGTCTGCATTCGCGGTTTCCGCGAGTTCAACGTGTTTTATATGTAGTGAGAGTTTGAAGGAAAATAAAAAAAATAGTGCTGGTGAAACGAAAGGAGTTACACCCTTCAAGCGTCCAGTGCTACATTGAAAAATACTGATTATGAACGTTTATTGAAACGTATGACTGAGATTTATGTACATACAGCATGCCAGAAGCGCTACAGCAATCCTAAGTTAATCAAAGCAACTGTTAAACGAGGAGACATACATGTGAGAGGAATAACAAGGGCTTCCACTGAGAAGTTCAACTTCAGATAACACTGTTTTCTATGTGGAGAATTCATAACTAAACAATTTATTGATGATCAGAAGAGGAAACCACTAGAAAAATGAAATACTGTGATTAATGTTGAGCAAAAATTGAACTCAAACATACTGAAAGCAGCTGAACGAAGAGATGACCAGTGGGCTATGAAATTTTTTAGAGGAGACTATTTGGTAGCACTCGACGCAAGATACCATCTGTTTTGCCAAAGGCGGCTGTATAAAGTACCAAGACAAGGACTTCCAAGCGGTGATCGTCTGCAGTCTACCGTTGATCAAACAATGGAATACATTTTTGCTTATCTTGATGAACATGCAGATGAGTGCCAGTTTTCCCTACTTGTCGACCTGACAGAAGAAGACAAACCTGATACTCGAACCATAAAAAACGACTGTTTGACAAGTATGGAGACGATATACTCATCACGAACCTTGCATTTTAAAAAAAACAGTTGTATGCTTCAAGAATACTGGACACCAGATCCTTACAAACGCCTGGTATGAAGAAACCAGTAAATTAAGTCCTGAACATGAGAGATTATCAGTTGTAAAGGCAGCTGCTCATATCCATCCCACCTTTCCCACTCCTTTCCCACTCCTTTCAAAATGTTAAATTAAATAAATGTTTACTTCACTGACTCATGTTAGATAGGTTTTTGAAGATATAAAGATAATTTTATATGATGAAACAAGAAAATTAGCATACAATTTTCAAGTTTGGAGATTTTTACCAACTTTGAAAAGCGGTATATCGAAAACTATTAGGGCTACCGAGTCCATCCTGATCTCAAATTGTAGCAAATTTAATCTAGTTTAAAAATGTATAAAATGGTATTTGTCGGAAACGTACTCCTTCATGGTCAAAATGGGAAGAAAGCGAAAAAAGTGAAAACATTTAGCAGTTTTTGAGATATTCAAGTGTTCTAGTCGTATTAGTTTTGACATATTTTTAGATAATTAAAATTAATACTAGAACGTCATAAACATATATTTAACCCAGTCATATTAACCAGTTATGCATATGATGGGCAGACAATATAAATGCTCCAGTTATAAGCCAACTACCTGTAAGTAGGATATATTCAGGTTTCTGGATTTTTCGTACATATATAAAAACATAAAGCGCATTTTTTACCATTACACAGCATACGGTTTTAGACATGTATTTCGTGCTAGTAGTGATAATATATTTGAATTTTATAAAAAATATGTAAGTGCATTTCTAAATTTATAGTTTAATAATTATTTACATGTAATATTATTATTTGATTATTATTAATATTATTTAATATAAAATTCATTTTAACACAAATTGTGTAACAAATTTAATCAACTTGCACAATTTTTCAAGAATAATACTAAATTTTAGCATACATTTATTATTTAAATCACAAGCACTTTTTGGCAGTGCCACATTTTCAAAAATAAGCCTGGAAAATTGCTTTTCTTTCTCAATTAAGGGTATAAAATATACAAAGTATATAAATAGGGTTTACGGTAAAAATATTTCTATAATTTATAATATTTCAGAAATTCAGAAGATATTAAAATCCACTTTCAAAATGGAACCGACATTAATAGATTCACGAAGGAAATTACTACATCTCCAATGTTCATAAATAATCGCAAATTGTTAATTAGAAAAATCAATAGGAGACCTATTCCCATTAGAACACACAATAATTGGCGAAAGTTACCCAATCGACACAATAATGTAATAGTGCCAAGTAAACGATATAACAAAAGAAGATACACGTGTCCACCAATCAACATATTTAAAGTTGTAAATGATAACAAATATGACTACAATGATATCGATGATTATAATGAATACGATGAATTTGTACAACACAGACAAAACAATTATTATTACCATCCACGAATAATATCATCGCAATATCCTTATAGACGACAAATTCAATCCAGCAGACACAAAGCATGGCACGTGCCATTTCTATCAAATATATTTAAAAATATAGCAACAGCTTCAGCAGGTTTAAATAAACCGCTTTTCATACCTAATCCGGACTATAAATTAAATACAAACGAAAATCGCCCTATAAATATAAAGCACAATTATACATATCACCATATGAATATGAACAGAATAATTCCGGTGAGAGAACAACTATACGAAACAAGTACAAGACAAAACCTACATAACACACGTTTTGGAATCATAAAAAATAATGTGAATAAAGTAGAAACACAGTTGTATGTACCGACAAACGAAATGCCCCAGATTAGTCAACTACAAGAAGGAAATGTTATTTCATACAGTAAGAATTATGTAAGTTTGGTAGATACAAATATTACTAATGGATATCGAAATATATTTACGCTGCCTAATGTACAGCAAACTGCAACTGAAGGAGCACCATGGAGAGTTGTGCTGGGTGACTTTAATAATACGGATATACGAAGAAATTCAGGAGAAAATAGAACTTCCTATAATTATAACCGTAGTAATTCAACTACTGTAATAAATCAGTCGAAAGTAAATGAGTCTGCAAACACTCCAAACGTACGGCGGCAAGTATATTATATGGGAAATAGTACTTATCAGAATTCACAGAAGTTAAAACATTAAATATTAGTATAATATTATAATCTAACACTAACATACATATACACTAACACACGGCAAAATGATCCGAAAGCCGATAGCCAGTTACACATTTGTAACAAATCGTCGTCTAAGCAGCAACATAGGAGCAAGAAAAACTAATTATAAAATATATAAAAGTGTGAACCCACCTCTTAGCAATCTACATATCTAGATTTCGATCTTATTAGATCTCGTCAGTGTAGCTCAGCTAGTGAGGATGAATTCACACAAAATCTCGAGTGGTTATATACAAAAACAGTACAACTTTTATATGTTTTATACGATTGGCTTTGTGCTGATATCTCAAGCACTCTATTGGAATATTATTCATATTCTCTAGAGGGCACTACCCGGTGATCCTGATAACATGAGCATGTTGACGGTTATTACCATATGGGTGTGCATTGCTAATTGATGTGGTGCCGCCAGATGGCGTTTAACTTCCCTCTACGAGGGTAAGTTGTACTGTTTTTAATTATAAAATGTCTACTGTAGAAATTAAATTGCTTCTGGTTCAAATAAATAAAATATAAGTAAACAAAAATAACTTGTCTGAATAAAATAATTCCAATAAACATTTTATAATCAGTTTTTCTCTCCCATGTCAACCACTAATAATATTTTAGATGTGTGGTGTTGCTGTTTAGGGGACGAAATGCAGTAACTACTACTACAACTATGAATATAATGTTTTAATATAAGAGTAATTTATTTCTGTACTAATATGTTATATTTTTGTAATAAATTATATTATAATAAATCATTACTGGATTAATTTACTTATCCTAGGTTACTTAGAATTGATCGATTTTAGCGATAAACGTCAGAAATGCGAATCTAGCCACTCAAATTTCTAAAAATATATAGATGCAAAATAAACAATTTTTTAGAATTTTTCCATATAGAATTACTCAGGGATTAACAAAATGGCAGTAAAAAATCATTATGTAACTGATGAGACGCCTTCAAAGTGATAACTTTATTGGCACAATAAAATATTATATAATATAATAATATATTTTTGGAGAAAGGACTATTATGCGTGCCGCTATAAAGACTGTTATCTTATAGATTACATGATTTTTTTGATTAAAAGCAATTGCAAATGCAATTTCTAGTCAAGTAAGTATGTCTGATTTATTCTTGTTGAAAGTTTCAGTCAGAAAAATAGGTGCGTATAATACTGTTGTTAACTTAAACATCAACAATTTAGTAAATAAATATTTGTACATTCTTGATTTTCACTTGGACAACATTGAAATCCGCTGAAAACCAATCTGAAACATTTATAGTACTAAATGAAGGAAGGTGGACATTTTATAAAAAAGTTTATAATTCAAATACCCGCAAGTTTTGTTTTAAAATAATTGATCCTTGATATGTATATTAACGTTGATTTAATATTAGAGAGAGAAACAATCTTTATTTGGATATCGGCATTTCCTCCTATACATAATATAATATTCATAACAAATATATCAATATATATATATATATATATACATATATATATATATATATATATATATATATATATATATATATATATACATATTATCTATTTGCCTTTTACCTTTCGGTGTAGGCTATTACATTTACATTACTTAACAGTTATTGTTGTTGTTTCTACATTTGTACATTCTTTCGACCCTTTTCTGTTCTTCGCCAGTTGTCTTGGTTGTCTTTCCTTTCCTGATTATTATTTATTCTATTCTGTTGTGCCATTCTTTTCTTGGTCTACCTCTTCTTCCAGTTCTTGCTTCCAATACCTGTTTTGTTTGATTCATTTTGTCCATCCTAATTAAATGTCCCCACCAGTATATCAATATATACAATACAATAATATATAAATAAACTTAAATCGTGGGTAAATTAAATTATGTTATTCCGTAATTTTTTCTAATAATAATTTGGTGAGATGCTGTCTAGTTGTTATTCTTGAATCACATTCCAAGCACAACGTCGAGATAATGAACAAGTTTCAGTCTTTGTTTTTAAATGTTTCTTTTAATATTAATTAGTAAGTAATTAATTCAGAAAGTTGTGTAGTGCCCACACTAGATATTTGATATTTTCTTTATGATATTGTAGAAAAGTAGGATGGGATAACGTCGGGCAATGGTCCATTAAGTAAACTTTTAATAAAATTAATTGATGCACTAACGAGCAAACGAAAACTACTTAAAATTAGTGCTTCCAGAAAGTAGAAAATTGAGAACAACATAAATCACACTAATTTTCCCATTGTGAAGGCGTAATGGCTAAGAACGGTTACCAAGCAAATATGTACTCATAAAAAGTAACCAGTCGATTTCAAACTCGGATAGAAGTTTCCGTATTATATTAATGATACTTTCAAACCGGAACCGTTCATTATTTTCTTCAATTGTTGCTTGCGTTGCCATTAGTTCATTCCATTCACAAAAATAAAATGTGTACAATCTATAAAAATATTGACTATATAACTATTTTTGACCTATTCCATGCAGAATTATTTTATTATTAACAATATATTCCATTATTATCTCTCAATTGTGATTTTGTACTTAGATAAACAGTTTTCATCAAACAACGAAAGCGTGAAACGTTTTATTTGAACAAATAGACTTAACAAGTTTATTTGCATACGTTCTCACTATTTGCGTTATAAAATTAAGTTGTTTACGCATTATACATTTAGTAAATTAAAGTTTTCATTTATAGAACGCACGGGATTTTAAATATAGTAATAATTTTATTACAAATAAAAAGTTGTTGGTAAGTATAAAATCCCTCTGACGAATATAGTATTTCTGTAAATATGAGTACTGGAGAATTGCAAAAATACTGTGTATAGCCCAACTTTATATGACTTTGGGCGACCTGTTTCTTAAATTATAGACGGCGATCTACCAATACCGTATATATTAAGTAATCATAAGAAAAATAGTAAGATAAAGCAAAAAGTTATAAATAAACATAAACAAAATTAATATCTATTTTCTATACATGTACTACTAACACGCCTTCTAGACCAGGGGTGACCAAACTTTAAATCAATTAGGACGACCTGTTTCTTATATTAAGGTCGTTTTAGACAAGACAATTTCTTGACTCAAAAGTTAAGGTCGTTTTAGACAAGACAATTTCTTGACTCAAAAGTTAAGGTCGTTTTAGACAAGACAATTTCTTGGCTCAAAAGTTGTTCAAGAAATGAATTCATATATCTTCCTTCCATACAATTTATCCTTGGTAAATAGAACGCGTTTTATTTTTCCATTCAATTCAATATTTTATATAAATTGCTGTATGATACGAGACAATTTAGATTGTCTCGCATCTTGACAAACTTTTGAGTCAAGAAATTGTCTTGTCTAAAACGACCTTTAGTCACGATGCGAGACAATCTAAATTATCTTGTATATTTGAAATATTGAATTTTATGGTATATCGAATGGAAAAATATAACGCGTTCTATTTGTGAAGGACAGCTGTCATTTGAGGAGGATATATGAATTCATTTAATGTACAACATTTGAGCTTAGAAATTGTCTTGTCTAAAACGACCTTTATAGGCGGCGGTCTACCATGAATCAATGTGTATATATCAGACATTCGACTAGAAATAGTTACGCGGTCGACTGCTCGATCGCAGTCAACACTTTGGCTACCCCTGTTCTAGACTTTTATTTGTACACATAGGTTTACTAGATTAACAAATAAACTATTTAATGCAAGAAGAAACACCAACGATGACCGGATATAGCAGTAATTAAATTATAATAAATAACACGGTTTATAAAACGCACTGAAACGCCAATTACTTTCTCGTTAAAAAAACTTCATGACGCCTGGTTAGGTAATATTCCTAGCTTTTTGCAAAACTTTCTTTTGCGTGATTACAAAATATTAAATTATGTATTATATGCTCTATTTGAAGGTGAATGTACTATAAAATATTTACATTTTTTCAACAAAAAAAAAACTATTAGAAGTTAATTACATTTAGTTAAGTAAAAAATATAGATCATCATTCTACGACTACGTTTCACACCGTATTACATTTCAAATTTAATCAGTACTGATAAATTATAATTATACATAAAGGCATATACACGGTGATTATAAAATTATGTATTTCATTACAGTACTTTGTAGGGACACGTTCTGGGTAAAGTTGTGAAAAAATCCCAGACATGAAGTAACCGAGGCATGTTGAAAATTCAATTTACTTTTATTCTTGTTTTTAATATTTTTATATATTTAATATAAGCATTGCCCATCTTGAACAAGAAAGAGTTACATTTCTTTTATTGTTACCAATAGAAAAAGTGTATTTATGTCTTTAAGTCCGAACATTGAGATCATTCTTAAATAAGTATTAATCACCAAATTCCACTCATCCAATCATCGAAACATCACACTGCATCAAAGTTTTTCACAAATCCACGACAAATACAATACTTAAGGCAGACTAATGTATAGAAACACAATGAACAGAGTTAGGCAGTAAGATTGATAGCCCTTCAAAAATATAGTAATATAACATATAATATCATTATTGTAATTTTGTTTTAACCCCAGTTATGTTTTGTTCTGTTATGAATAAAGATGAGTGAATTTTAATTATGTTAATTTTATAAATATACTATAAAATTATATATAAGTATTTAATGACTAAATTAATATGTTAATAACTAGAAAATACTGTCGATTTTCAAATAATTATTCCACTATTATCATAATAACAATGATTCGTGCAGCGTAAAATTATTTCATAGAGAAATTTAATAAAAACTGCAACTTTGAACATGTATATTTCTTGTATGTGTAAAGAGAGTTTCATGTGCGGAAATCACGATTACACCCATACAAATTAATTACCCTATTATTCTTTAGTCTCTAATAAGTCACGTGTTTTGGCAACCGTGGTGGTGGAATTAAATCAACTTGTATAAAAGTGCATGTGTGTTTATTGTTAAATCACTTCAATTCTTCGATTTGAACACATTCAAAATGCAGATTAAAATAATGGTTAGTGGTTTAGTGCATACAGGATTACCTAATTTATAATTTTTATGTTTTAGTTATTCGTCTGTATTATGTCAGCGTTTATTCTATTGGTTGACGCGGATGGACATAAAACGTAAGTGATAAATAATAATTTATGTTTTAGACTTAATTAGTTCTATACGCATCTTATCTATCCCATATAAGCTACGTGTGCCCTATTTATCTGTATATGTGGAGACAATTGCAATTTTGTATTATTACACATATATGTTGAATAAAGGAGATGATTAAAACTACTATGTTTTTTACCACTAGCTTTATTCATCTCCTTTATTGAAAATGAATTACCACGTAGTAGACGCCAAAACCATACATATATGTTGTATTGTGGGCGTACGTCCTATAATTCCAATTTAGGAATATAGGGTCCAGATCACATCCTAGTATCCTATTAAGATTGTTTGGCTTGATTTTTATGTCGTGCACTTTTAACTTACACAAAATACGACGTATGTTCTTTAACTGGCAGACAAATTAGTGAAATATATAGCATTTCTGACGTGGTCCGGTCGAGAGTATCGAAATAATCCATTTTTTTGTATTGATAATTTAAACAATTTAAAATATCATTCAATAAAAAAAATGAAGTTAAGGTAAATACCGTGTGATTAAACTATTTTAAACTTCCCCTTGTCCCGCGGCGGTAAGCTAGTGTACTGATATACCATATAAAGATGGAATTTAGAAAAAATTAAAACTGGAAAATAATCTTAGAAGTTAATTACTTGCGAATAAATTTTAATGAAAATAAATAATTTTTGAGAAAAGCGGTAAATCTGTCATTAATCTAACTATAAACTGTTTATAGATTACTCAAGCAATATTCTTTATTTAGAAACATATTGAGGCACCATCTTTAAGTTTTTCTGTTGTATTCTGCTTTTTTTCTGTTATAAATTATTTATAAATAATTCAAATAACCGTATGTATAGCCCGTATAACCTGTAAATAATGTAAAAATATTAAGTGATGAACACAAATGCCTGACTTTTATTTTATTGATTTAAGTTCTAGGTATTATACCAGGAATAATGTATAGTTGTTAAAAACATAGGGTGCTTGCTATATCAAATATATATCTTATGTTCAACAGCGGTACAATACATTTTAAAATAAAAATATTTTAATTTGGTTTTAGCCACAAAATCATAGTTCATATACCATATCATGTGAAAACCATCAAACACACTCATACAATTTATAAAACTATACACAAAAAGGAGAAGAAACATGATCATAAGTATGCCCAAGAAGATGATCACAAGTATAGCCATGGAGGATATGATGATGTTTGGAATTAAGGTTTCTAATTTAACTTACGAGGACGCGCGTAAGAGGCTGAATGATATTTCATTACCTGTGATAATGACTAGTGAAAATAAATAATATAACATTTGCTTCTATATGTAAAAACAAACTAAAATGTTGTCAAATACTCAAATGTTGTAAATATTTCTATATGGTTTTATTAATAAAATTTAATAAAATATTGTTTTTTATTTACATCAAATACAGGATAACCCGCAGTATGTATAGTTATGTTTATATTAAATTATTCAATAAAAAAGGTGATTGTTGGTTATACTTTATTCCAATTCAAACTATAATAATAATATTAAATATAGAAAACTATATTTGTTACTTTTCGTTCATTACAGGTCTACGCCTGGTTTTGTGTCCTTGAATTGTTTTGAGCATAAATCATAATAACATCATATATATATATATATATATATATATATATATATATATATCAATTTACTTTTATTCTTGTTTTAATATTTCATTTCTGCGACAGAAAAGATAATATTAAAACCACTAAATAGAAAGAAAGGGGCAGATTGGTTGAATGATGATTGTCGACATGAGAAAGAAAAAGCTAGACGGATAGCTCTACAAAATATCACCGAAGCCAATAATAGTCATTTCTACGAAATCAATATAGGCTGTAGAACAATAAGAAGAAACAAGAGAAAACAGGAGCAGAAATAGAAGCTAACTTTTGAAACAATAAAATAAAGGAGTTCTGTAAGAATGTGGGCATAGAAACAAAAAAGGAATGGCCTATATGCTAAATATAAAAACGGAAACATCTTTAAGAAGAATAATGGATTGCTGATAACAAATGAGCTGGATATCATATAGCATTAGGGAAAGTAGTTTGCAAAACATTCAAGGAGTGGTGAACCAATGAAAATAAATCTATCAAACAAAATACTGTGGAGGCTAATACTCCAAAGAACGTCGCCGTTAGTAGAAAAGCTGATAGGATATACCATCAGAAAAATATTGGCAATTTAACCAAAAGCCCCAGCATCTGTTTTTAGAATTTAGACAAGCTTATGAAAGTATAAATGTGCTAGACGATGGCGGAGTTATTAATACCCTAAAATAAAACAGACTAACCAAAGAATGTATAGAAGTCCAAAAGTAGAGCACAAATACAAAGCAGCATCTCTGAAATATAACAGTCTGAAGCAGTGAGATGCACTGTCTTCAATATAGCCCTGAAATAGCAAATACAAGCATGGAATTGTACATTGGACCAAAGTACTGCTTAACTTCAGGGATAGCATCAACGTTCTGGGTGAATCAGTTATCAATGTCAAAGATGAGTTCACCAAAGTAGAGAGGGGGTTTCTGGGACTCAAATACAACGAGGATAAGATAAAATACATGCACGTATCAAGGCAAACTCACAGATATCGAATATGTGAGAATGTCGCAATAGGAAAATTCAATTTTCAAAACGGGAATAATTTTTAATATTTGGGGGTACTAGTATCAGCCTAGAATGAAGTTACGAAAGAGAACAAATCTACAATCAAGGTGTTAGTAAGTCTGTATTACCCCTTGGAAAAAGTATTAAAATCAAAGCAGCTTCATTATACGACTGGTAGTTATGGACGGCTGTGAAACATGGAAGCTTAGAGCATTCGAAAGGAAAGTGCTGAGAAAAATTGTTGGGCCGATACTAGAACCAACAAATCAACTATTTAGAATACGCAAAAAAAAGAATTGAACAAGGGTCCCGATATAGTCAATGAAGTCAAGGCAACGAGATTGAGGTGAGCAGTTCATGTCCAAAGACTGTCAGGCAATCGTATTCCTAAATTGGCATAGCAAAACAAATCCGTAGGGAAAGGGCCCCTTGGACGACCATGACTACGATGAAGATGGCGTGACAACGTAACCAATGGTATTCTATATATAATATGTTGATATTACATATAGAATACCATCTCTTCGCTGATGATGGAACGTAAGTAGTGGAAGCAAATGTAGAGACAGCCAAAACCCACACGGAGTTGAGTTAGAGGATGATGATGATTATTATTATTCCAAGCCAGTGTTGGGCTTTATAGGACCAGCCTCTACTAACGATGGATTTAATATCATTTAACAACCATTTTTGTGGAGAGAAGCACTTGGGCGTCATCTTTAAACATCTATCAGTCACCACATTGTCTTATGACCTATTCAACTCATCTCCATTTCTATGCCTTGAGTTACGACGGTTATCCTCGATCTCTCTGTAATTGTTTCGGTCATAATTATGCCTCTTCGTGTAATCTCTAATCGGTGGAACCACTTCGTGTCGTAATATTTTATTTATCATCGTCGTTTCTAAAATGTACCATATAACTCCACCCAAGTGAGACCTATTCTTCTAGTGACTTCTGCTGCTTGATTCTCCTTTCCTAAAGTGATCACATCGCAAAGGCCGAGATAAACTGGAGTGAGTCATTATCTTCATTTTATTGATTTTCATCTTTAGCCTCATATCTTGGGAAGGGATTTAATTATTGCAGTATTTCCTTCACTTAATGTATACAACTTTGGCGAGAAGGTTTCTTCTTACATCACTCCTCTTCACCGTTCTATTTTGTTGGTGGCTAATCCTTTTTCGAGGACCTCGCGGTTGTTTTAGATTATTGTAACTTACCTTGAATATTTTACCATACATTTTAAGGGTAACCAAATATCGAATCCATTGTGAAAGTTAATATACGGATGGCGTCGTTGTTCTCACGCAGTATTTGCAGAGGGTCTGCTCTACTGATTATTAAGGGTCCATTTGTTGTTAGACGGTTGCAAATCATTGTTATAAACAGTTTGTTGAGTTGAGACAATACTGATAAGCCTTCCTCAGAACGGATATTGTTTCATAGGTCGTTATTCCAGGTATCTCTTCCGACGATCTCATGTTTCGTATAATTGCTTGTGATGTCGGTGCAGAGTCGAGCACTTTTGATGAGTATACTCATCACACACACTGCTCTTACAAGCTGTTATGAAGAAGGCTTATGAGTATAAGTCCATGTCTATTATTTGGGGGATATGTACCAAGTTTGAGACTACAATTACATGTTTGTCCTTCGACTTATTTTTGATATTTGTCTTTGTTATGTGTTATAACTTTTATAGTTGTATGTAGAGGTGCTTACACAAGATAATTATTTTTGTTCCGCTCTTATAGTGATTCCCATAATCCTATGATCGCTTCTGGTATCGGACCGATTCATAACCTTTACATTCATATATATGTTGCGGCTATTACCAAATTAGATCGTCTGTATTCCTATAAATTCGCTATAATTTTTCACGGTATTGTCAGACCGACTGTTCATTTGCGTAGAGGTGGATTCATAAATATATGTATTCTCCATCTCGAGAGTATTTACATCCATCCTCCCCTATTGCTTCTAGTAGTACCGTAGTTCCTGCTGGTCCTTGTGGCCCTACATAGCCGCTCCTGATTCCACTCGGTCGCCACCGCACCCTGCGTAGCCGGGGCCGCCTACAAGCAGCTTGCTACAGATAGTCTTCGCCTGGTCTCCAGGTGTTACGGAGCAATCGTCTGATGGCCGCCTCGGTTTTAGCAGCTCCCTTTGCAGCCTCCAGAACCAGCGTCGAATGGTTGATGTTGGTCTCTAGTGTGATCCCTAAGTACCGTAGGGGGTTCCGAATTGGGGCCGTCGCTCCAAAAAGTTGCCTCACGTTCTGACCTCTTTCTTGTCAGGACCTTGGTCTTCCCGGTCTCGAGTTATAGATGATGCTTCGTCATCCACTCGTCCATCCTTTTCACCGCCTCCTACATTCTGCCTTTCAGTCTTTGCCGGTTCCTAGGAGTGTCATGTCATCTGCAAAGACAAAGGTCTCCACTCCGCCTAGCATTGCCCGTCTTAGGGTCCCGTCGTATGTGATGTTCCATAGCAGAGGCTCCAGGACCTAGCCATGTGGGGCCCCTCCTAACTTCCGTAACTCAAGACCCTTCGTGGTTCGTACTTCTGCCTATCGCTCAGATATGCCCTGATGAGTTTCGTCATCTGGTGCGGAATGCCTAGCTCCCTCAGTGCTTCATTAACACAAGTCCAGGGGATGAAGTTGAAGGCATTGCCCACGTCTGTCGTTGAGCGCCTCTTGTAGCCATATTAGGCCCAATTCACACATAAGCGGCGTCGGGCGCAGGCGCGACGTTGCACAGACGATTGTGATGTCCATATGCAGTGAAGGGGTGGACATTGCACCTTATGTATACATAGCGGCGTGGAAGAGTTTCGCCTCTTTGCCTATCGTGTCTTAGGCGAAGACGCGATGCCGGCGCGGCTAGAGGCACAAGGTAACGCGCCTCGTCACCTAAGTGGGTATTGCACCACATGTTTATATATAGGGGGCTTAAAGCGTCGTGCCTCTCGCAGCGCCGGCACCGCGTCTTCGCCTCTTCGCCTAAGACAAGGTAGGCGAAGAGGCGAAAGGCATAACTGTTCCACGCCGCCTCTATGTAAACATAAGATACAATGTCCACCCCTTCACTTCACAATATGGACACCACAATCTCCTGTGCGACGTCGCGCCTGCGCCTCGTCTACGCCGCGCCTGCGCCCGACGCCGCTTATGTGTGAATTGGGCCTTAGGTGGGCGAGAGGCCTCCAATCTCCTCTATCATTGTCTCCAACTTGTTGACTATTATCGACTCCATTGTATTCGTTCATCAATGAGACACAAGGGCCTGTACGCAGTTACTTCCGTATTGGATATCCCCTTCTTGGGGATGAGGACAAGTTTCACCCCTTCTACCTCTGGGGGAACTTGCCCCCATCCAGGCATTTGTTGGTAATTGCCTTCATGTCTGGTACTATGTGCATTGCTACTGCCTTGATGATTTCGTTGTAGAGACCGTCTGGGGTCCGTAGTTCCAGGATCACCTCCTTGACCTCGTCCTTCTCTTAGGACGGTACCTCTATTCTCTGGTCGTCTGTCGTATCAGTCTCGTGCTCCTCTTCTGCCTGCGGTGCGATGGTCGGCAAAGGGGTTTTGTTTACCGGTGCAGTCCCTTGCTTCCGTTGCCTCTGGTTATGGTGCCTGCGAATCTTGCCATCCTCCGCCGGGCTTGGTTACTCGCTGTTCTTATCCTGGTCACCTCGCCGCACCACCAGTATGTGCTTCTGTTCGCACGGTCCTAGTTCTTGCAGCTTTATATAAAATATTTAATGCTGATTATTTTATGTACTCCGATTTTTTTGTTTGAATATTTAGTAGATCACGTGAAAAATCAATTAAATAAATAATTTTTTTTTAAATTAGCCCAAACACGTTTCCATGTTGCATTAGATGCGATCAATAAACAAATTATACTACTTATTGTAAAGGTACTGTTCATCAATGAGTAATTTAGATTTTTTTTGATATTTTTTACTTTAACATGTTTTGATTTTTTTAATTTCATTAATTTTAATTTTCTGCTCCGGGTGCACTTTGACAAAAATAGTATAGTGAGAAATCATGATTATTTGGACCAAGGAATATGCCCTTAATAAATTGATATACACCAACTATACATTACCTACAACACTATTCAAATGACAATTCAATATAGTGTAAAGCCCGTATGACATTATCTAGTTTCCTCTATCGTTTTATATATAAGAATTTATATATTAAACTGTATAACTAGTTCTAAATGGAAAATTAACATTATGTATTACGGTGTTGTTATTGTTAAGTGAATTTATTATTATTCCGCCGCTATATAATTTTTTACATGTGTATATGACACTATGTAGTTTGTGTCTGCATCGAAAACGATATAAGAAAATAGGTAATGTCAAAATCATACGGCATATAATTTACACCAGAACCTACTTAGCATAATACAATGTAGTACGTAAATTATCCAATTCTCATTGCCGTTATAATCCGATTAGCAATCAAATGATAATTTTAATTGCAAAACTTAACTATTTCCCATAACAAGTTATTATCAACTGATCTTACTTCCTATAAATAATTATGTAATTCACAAAGCTACCGGATATAATCGCGAATAACTTAGTATTGTTGATAAATTGCGAAGAAATTAGAAAGAATCGCAAAACAAATTTCACCTAGTTTGTGAATGTTTTGTGGGCATTGTGGAGGTGGTATAAAATTATTGTTTACGCCGGTATAGTTTGCTGCGGTTATAAAAGCATATTAAACTGCCGTAACTAATCATATCACGTTGAAACTTCGACTTGAACAAGCAAAAATGCAGAATAAACTATTGGTATAATATTGTGGTCTGCACGTTTGCTCTTAATAATAGTAATTATAATGTTTGTTGCAGTTTGCCATGTGTCTTGTGTTCGCCTTTGTGATTATTAGTATGGAAGCCGGTGGTGGTAAAAAGAAGTAAGAATATTTTTAATTTCCTATTAAAATTAATAAAGTAATATTATTATTATTTATTTATTTGTACAATTATAATTCCTCAGATGTAATACTAACATGTTTAAAGAGGTAAAATAATATTTTATTTAAAAAAAGTAACTTTTTTATTCATTGTTTGTTGTGTTTGGAATTACACTTACATTTTGCGACAACAGATAGTGTATTTTAAACAAGTAAACGTCTTACGTCTTTTAATAGCAAATTAGTTACAAAATTATCAAACTTGTTATGATATAATTATTTATTGTGTATTGAAAATACACATCTATTTTAGGACTACAGAAAATGTATAATAAACTTAATTAAGCTCAACAAGTTTATAAGTAGAAAATTTACGTTAAAAAAAGTAGGAACATTATTATAAGGAATCTTAGACGGTCTATAAGGCACATTACATGGTCAATAATACTGTCAGTCCTAGTACTGTCAATATTTACTTCAATCCTCCTTTTATATTTATCAAATAATCAATTATCCTGATAAAAATCAGTATTCTCTTCATTTTATCATTACTATACCTTACACGATAAGTAATACTAGCAATATTTCAGAGCAATGAACATTTTAAACATGTTATCGTACAGTAATACTGTCATTATTATAAAATATTGATAGTATTATTGATCGTGTAAGGTGCCTTTACATTTAAATATTTATTGGTTATTGGAAAACACATAAAATTTTATATAAAAAAAACTTATATCTGAAAATGGCACCTTACACGTTAATAATACTGTCACTCCTAGTACTGTCAGTGTTGGTGTCAATATTTATCTATTAATCAATTATCCGGATTAACGTCATATTATATTCAATCCATCAATAACGCCCTTTACACGGTCAATAATACTGTCATTCCTAGTATTTTCCAATTACTGACAGTACTAGGAATGACAGTATTTGAAAATTTATCAAGTAATCAATTATTCTGATAAACATCAGTATTCTCTTTATTCCATCATTACTATACCTTACACGTCAATAATACTGTCAATATTTTAGAATAATGAAAACTTTAACAAATTATCATTTAGTAATACTGTCTATATTCTAAAATATTGACAGTATTATTGATCGTGTAAGATGCCTTTATACTACACCTTACACGATTAGTAATACTGTCAATATTTTAGAATACTGACAGTATTATAGACCGGGTGCCTCTTAATTATCCAGATTCACGTCAGTATTCTGTTCCCTCCATCAATACTACTACTACACGACCAGTAATACTGTCAATATTTTAGAATACTGACATTATTACTGGTAGCGTCTTTATATGGTCGAAAGGCTTTTCCGCCGGTAAAAGAAGAAGCTGAGAAGAGTTTAATCACCCGATATTTACCTTAACATCACAGAAATCCTGTGAAAAGTGATTCACCTGGGTTTGAACCCGAGCTACCCAATTATCAGTATGAGATGGCCGGCGCCTCTAACCATTAGGCTACTGAGCTGGGTTTCCATTATTTTGTTTTGTTTGCATACATTATATACACTTTCATTGTAAATTACGAAATCTCAAAATAATAATAATAAAGTCTATAACTAGTTCAGTTTATAAAGCCCTGGTTTCCTAGGAGAGGAGTAGCATAAAGACGCCGCGATTGACGTTATTTTATGTCACTAAAACAACTTTAGGTATATACGAATATGGTATATTTAGGTATATACTTATAAACGAATATGTGTTGCCATAAAAAGTAATAACTCAACGAACTGAAAAAAACGCAATGAAATACGATGAAATATTATTTAATTACATATACTTAAAATGATTTGTGTGCTGTGCAAACGACGTCAAAAGCGGCCACTCTCCTAGGAAACTAGGGTTTTAGTGGTTAGATTTCGTATTGAGCACTTTTCACAATTTTCCAGAGGTTTTCTGTGAAGTTAAGGCAATTGCCCGCACTCCTCTCAGCTTCCTTCTCTCTTTAACAACGGAAAAGGCCTCGGGATGATAGCTGTAAAAAGTAAAAGAACTTCTATATTAATATACACAAATTTGTATCATACTTATTTGTCATAAATTGACACCTTTTAATAATAATACCAGATAAAAGGTTGTTGATTACAGGTGATTTTGAACTTTTGTTCGTCCGGTTAACATATTGTTTCTTGGTCTTTGAAAATACATATCCGTTTTTGTTTGGTGTTTGTTTAACTGTTTAAATTTCATTTAGAAGTATATAATTTTAATAATAATAATATAGATTATTTTTCTTTAATAAGAAACAATAAATCGGTTCACGGTATGAAGATGATGACAAGTCATTGCTTCCCCTATCTTCCAACTTCTCACTTTAGTAGTCTTTATTTTAACTGTCAATAGGTGCTGTAAATGTTACCTATCGCAATATTTCAACATAGTTGTTGTCCTTTACCGTTTTAGTATACAGTGTTTTTTAGTTTATATTATTATATTGCCATTTGGTCTAGACTCTTTTTATTTTATATAAAAATATATACACTACGCAGATTTTCACATCAATTCCTTGAACACATTTTTTATATAGTGACAAAATATATGAAACTATATTTTTTCACTCTATATAAAAAATGTGTTCATTGGATTGATGTGAAAATCTCCATAGATTTCTAATATTCAATTCTGAATAATTTAGTTTTATAGCTATCCTCTACATCAGAAATTGAATGGTTGTGGCGTCTACCATGTGGTAATTCATTTTCAATGAAGAATATAAATCAAACTACTATGTTTTTAAAACTTTATTGTGGTAAAGTGGTAAAAATCATAGTAGTTTGATTCATCACTTTCATATCCTCTATATCTTTAACAAAATATGTGCCTGAATCAAATGTATATTTTTACCATACCATACAGGTAATGTGAATTTCCGTTGCAATTTTCTTTTTGGTAAGATTACAATTCATAATCCCTATTCCATATGATAAAGTAATACGGTGTGGCGTGAATACTCTGTGGTGTTTCGTTTTTAAGAAAGGAAATTAAATATTTTTTTTGCAGTTAGCAACGGTTTTTGGCTATGGTATTAGGCAGACATTTCATCAGTCATCGGAGATGTTTTTTAATTACCATAGCCGCCGAAATTGGCACCTAGCTGTAACTAGTGTAGGTGGCTGCAAAGCAGTTTTATATATGTCTGTCCTATAAATATATATTAGTTATTGATGACTGTAGTCGACAAAAAACTAACAAAGTTCACATACAAACTGTCTTATAGTAATAAAATTAAATTAGTAATACTAAAATTTGTATCGAGAGTTGTGACATTCATTCGATTATTATTATTATTATTATATATATATATATATATATATATATATATATATATATACCACCATCTTTATTGGGTTATCGAACTCCTTGGGATTATTAATAAACAGTTTTACAGTTTTTACATGCTTTGTACAACGTCTACATGGTACAAAACTAGAGAGGATATCTTATAAAGCTTTTTTCGACAAGACAATTTCTTGAATCAAAATATGTTAAAAAAATCACAGAATATATTGACTAAGAAATTGTATTGTTTACCTGACGCATCTATATGAAACAAAACAATTTCTGGATTAAGATTTTGTCCATGAAAATGCATAAAATTTGTTATTGCAGTATAGAACTCGTTTTATTTTCCATCAATCTACAATCCAATTAAATATTTCACAATTTGCTATATATTACTAGAGAATTTAGATGGATTCATATCTTGAGTACCTTTTGATTCAAGAAATTGTCTTGGCTAAAACAAATTTTAGACATAGGCAATTCAGTGAACCTTCTGAATTGCGTTAATCACTGATATATAGTTATTATAAATACATTCTTTAGATATGATTATTTTATTTCAATAAGTGATATATTTGAGTATTTAAAGCATTCGGCACACGGTGTTCAAGGTTACATTCGTATAATATTTAGAGCTATTCGCCCTAGTTTAGTATCCCTACAACGCATGAAGGCACTAATATTGGAAGGCATTGGTAGTGTTAACTTGAACCACAGGCAGATTCATTTAAATAATAATTATTTGAATACGTACAAGCCTACACCGAAAGGTAAAAGGCAAATAGATAATATATATATATATATATATATATATATATATATATATATATATATATATATATATATATATATATGAATAAATACCCACAATATATCAAATATATTATAATTTATTCTAATTACACGTTTAATTATACCATTCCTATTGACGCTATCAATTCACTTACTTATATACATTATAAAAACAAATCTAACATAATACTCATCTATATTTACATGTACTATTGGTAGTTCTAGTTGATACACTAGAAAAAAACCCACATTCTCTAGTTTTCTAAACCACCAATGTTTAAAAATAAAGTACTTTTAGAACGAAATTACACTTTTAATTATATCATTCCTGTTGAAGCTATAAATTACACTTACTTATATACATTTTAAAAGCAAATATTACATAATACTGGTCTATTTTCTTCAATACTATTGATAGTCCTACTTAGTACATTAGAAAATACCCCCATTATCTAGTTTTCTAAACCACCAATGTTTGAAAATAACGTTTTTTAGAACGAAATTGCGATATTAGTTTATATTCAGGATGGAACCAGTTGCAGAAAATTGTTGGATATAGAATACAGGAAACGAGATTGTATGGCAATTTTATGTATTTATAACATTAAAATTGCATTTATTAAAAGAACTATGAAAATATTCGTGATTGAAATTTTCAAGTAATGCAAATAAAATGAGTGGCATTAAAATAATTGGATAAAGAGTTTAATTAGATAGAATAATTAGACTTCTCAATCGATGTTGAAACCTAATCGTCAGTGGTCAGTTAGATGAGCCCCTTTCTATTATAAGTATTTGTCTCTTATGATATTGTACAACTTTCCCCCTAAAGACAAATTTAACACCAGCTGACGGTACCACCATGAATTAACAATGCACACCACTCATAAGGTTGATGTGATCTCGCCAAATTTTCCCTCTAGAGGAAAAGTTGTACAATTGGTTGTTAAATAGCTAAAGCAGACTTTTGTTGCTATCAACTGTTTCAATTAGCAAACGAGAGGTCTGTGCAATATTGTAGATAGCACAGCTTTATTTTGTATATAACAGATTCATCAGATTAGCTGAGCTAGTCCACGACAGGATACAAGGCGATATAGTGCAATGCGAACTCGTCGCTGCTAGAACCGAGCTGGTAGCTTCTAATAACAATTGAAATTAATAAACAATTGACGACAGAGAGTAGAAACAGTCAGACTAGCTGACATTGGTTTACACTTATGGCATCGTGTACTCGTTGGAAATGCAAGGGATTATCTGACATCATTCGAGGAAACTCTCAGTTGTTAAATAGCTAAAGCAGCATTTTTTTGCTATTAACTGTTTCAATTAGCAAACGAGTGGTCTGCGCAATATTGCAGACAGCGCAGCTTCATTTTGTGTATAACATTTTCATCCTTGCTAGCTGAGCTACATTGAAAAGATCCAACAAGATCGAAATCTAGATATGTAGATTGCTAAGAGGTATATTCACACTATATATGTATATATATATATATATATATATATATATATATATATATATATATATATATATATATATATATATATATATATATATATATATATATTATTGCTACACTACCCTAATAAACTAGAAACATATTATACTTATACAGCAAAATAAATATTTACTCGATATATATATATATATATATATATATATATATATATACATATATAGTGTGAATATACCTCTTAGCAATCTACATATCTAGATTTCGATCTTGTTAGATATTTTCAGTATAGCTCAGCTAACGAGGATGAATATGTTATACAAAATTAAACTGCGCTGTCTGCAATATTGCGCAGATATATATTTCAATCTACTAATGGTATTTCAAAAGTTATTTTGCTATTTTGAAACGTTCGTAGTTAAAGTGAAATAAATTACAGGTTTGTTAACAATTGAAATTAGGTACTTATAGACATTACAATTCAAATTCATACAGTACAATAGTGACGATCTTAGACATTCTGCAAGGTGTTCTATATGAAAGCACATATTGTCCCAAATGAGCGAGTAACATTATGTTTGGTAAATAAATTGAAAAAAGTTTTTGAATCTAGTTAGGAGTGTACGATACAACTAATATGATTTATTTTTAGGCATAAGGTGATTGTCCACATCCCATACCATGTGAAAACAATCAAGCATACCCACACAATTTACAAAACCATTCATCATAAGAAACACGACCATAAACATCACGACGATCATGACCACAAACACGGACACGATCATGGACACTATCATCATGGAGGTTGGTGAATAGCGTTATCAGCAATTGTATTTTATATTCTATTGAGTGGTGCGCCTGTCTAGCTCTTGTAATTTGTATGTATGTGTGAAAGTACTATTTCTGTGTTGTATATAATTCCAATCTAAGATTGTTCAAATTACATTATCTCGCATAGTTTTTCTTTTGTAATTACTGCATAATATTCTGTGATTGTATTTTAATTTAACTTTATTTTGTGTTTTAATAAACGTGTTATTGAATTATGTCTTCAAATTTACTATAGCGTGAACAATTTGAAATTAATTAGATTAGTGTTCAAGATTCGATAATAATAATAATAATAATAATTCATTGATTGACCATGTTATACACACACATTCGCGAAGAGACAATACAATAAAATAATAGACAAAGGTCAAATAGACTTGAATTATATTATTAAATAATGGCATGGATTAAGCTATATCTACAGTAAAAATTTGATAAACGTAATTCCTATTGGCAACTCTATAAGCGCAACTTGTTTTGAATTATATTTTTTTTCCATAAAAGGAAGCTATAACATTTGTCAAATCTAATGTCAGGTACTTATATAAATATATATAAATATATATATAAATATATATAAATATATATATATATATATATATATATATATAAATAATTTCCTATACTAAACCATATTTAAATGACTAGTGGTAAAATTTTATAAATAATTTGATAACATTAACATTCATTAATAGTAAATAGAATCAGACCTGCTGCGAATATCTAATTTATGTGGACATTCTGTTAGTAGTGATAATGATTTTCTAAATAAGAAACACATATCTCTTAAAAAATTATACAACTTACCTCCCAGGGGGAGAGTTGTATTATTTTTTAATACAGGATGTTGTGTAATTGGAGGGCAATCCCTTAAGTGGTGGTAGAGGTGAGTTAATCTAGCAAGGATTCGATTTTTTATTTGTAAATTCGTCTTCGTTTGGTAACTGGTAAGATTTAAGTAGACAAATCACAGTGCGCTTCACATTTTTTCACAAAAAATAATCAAATTGCTATAATAAAAATTTGACACGCGTATATAAATATCAATCAAACTCAGTAGCGTCAGACGTTTTTTGTTCATGGTGAAGTGCAACAAAATAATTTATTTGTAGAAGGTTATTTTCTAATCTTACTCAGCGGTTAATGGATTCTGAACAATTTTAAAGGCACCTTACACGGTCAATAATACTGTCAGTCCTAGTACTGTCAGTATTTGCTTTAATCCTCCTTTTATATTTGTCAAGTAATGAATTATCCGGATAAACATCAGTATTCACTTGATTCCATCATTACTATACCTTACACGATCAGTAATACTGGCAATATTTTAGAATAATGAATATTTTAAAGATACTATCGTACAGTAATTCTGTCATTATTCTAAAATATTGACAGTAATATTGATCGTGTGAGGAAACATTGAACGCAAAATTAAATAAAAAATATAGCGGACCGCTACTGATTTTGATTAAGATTTATATACGTCAGTGTCCGATTTCTATCATGGTAATTTGATTATTTTTTTCGTCGAAAATATGAAGCACGTTCTCATTGGCCAACTTTAAAGTCCTCCAGTTACCAAACGAAGACGAATTTACCAATAAAAAAATCGAGTTCTTGCTAGATTAACTCACCTCTATCACCACTTAAGAGATTGTCCTCGAATTACATAACACCCTGTATAACCACTCGAGATATTGTGTGAATTCATCCTCACTCTGATCTAAAAATCTAGATTATGTAGATTTCTAAGAGGTGATTTCAAATTTATACACATTATTATATTGTGTGAATTTATCCTCACTAGCTGAGCTACACTGATGAGATCGAATAAGATCGAAATCTAGATATGTCGATTGCTAAGAGGTGGACTCACACTTGTATATGTATTGTATTTACTAGGAATTCAATAGATATTCGACAGGTCAAGTAGTAACCGAATATTCAATCAATTTTCTATCACCTATGGTGCTGACTATGTTTGTGTAATCTGTTATTTTCGTCGATTTTTGACAAATTTTTAATTCATGTTCATAGTATTTACTGCAAAAATATACAATATCTTAATTACTTGACAAAAACAGCTAAAGGCGTAAATCATTACAAACAGAGCTATAATTATGTAATTCACTTCATAGTCTGAAATTCTATTCCTGTGCGGTGTGGTAAGTCTGAGAATAAACACGTTTGATTGTCTGGCAGTCAAGAAATTCATAGTATTCGCCTCCAAGTCTCTTTCTGTCTTCAACTTTAACAGTCCAGACTTTGACAGCATACAGTTATAGAAATATTAGTTTTATTATTTGCTTCTGTGTTCAGGTTGATTTTGCTATCTAATCACGTTCTTTGTAACTCTCGCGCATACTTCTTTCCCATCCAAATGTACAAATATTTTACCACCTGAGATTGCTCGATATGCAATGTATGGCATGTTGTTGGTTATTCCGTCCACGATCATGACCTTTATTTCGTCATGGTTTATTTCTAGATGTAGGTTAGCGCTTTCTTGTTCAAACCTTTCCATAAGCTCTTGCAGTTCTTCGGCCGAGCTTGCGAACAATACTATGTTGACTATGTCGTCAGCGTATCGTAGATTGCTGATTTTAATTCCCCCCACTGCTGGCTCTATTTTCTAATGTTTTACTCATAATATATGTCTTTTCTAAAAAACGCTACAGACAGAAGTTGTTGATCGATTTTAATAAAATTATCAAAACATAGCCATTTTGATGAAACAAAGTAGTTATTAAAATTTCAATAAAATCTATATACCCATTTTTTGTGTTTTTGTGTGTGTGATTTCTTTGTTGTCACTTCCTATACAATTAATTGGTATTAAAAACGCTATTGGTGTGTATTAACTGTACATTTTTCGATTCGTTGGTCCACTATTGCTTTGTGAAAATTTAAGAATGCCACGAGTTTGCCAACTTGGAAATTATCTGCAACTAAATGATTTTTAACATGGCCGTATGAGAGAGACTGGACTTTCTTTGACATGTTGCTGGCCATGTACATCGTGATGTTGGTAAGATGTTGGTCCAGATGGTTCGATGGAGGGATTCAACAACGCCACTCTAGACCCAGACGTCCCCGGGTAATTTTTTCGAGTGCCATCCGAAAGCTATGAATAGGTAGTATTTCTCTCTGGAACCTTTCTCGAACAGATGAATAAATACATAGCTTATTCATATCTTCGGCCATGAGCCAGTTGTCCATATCTTCTGGCAGATGAGATGATAAATGCGAATCCTTTCTTCCCCGTGGTTTTAATAATATAAAATAAACTTCTATCTTTATTGGGGAAGAGTTTAATCACCCGGTATTTAGCTTAACTTCACAGAAAACTTCTGAAAAACTGTGAAAGGTGATTCGCGAAAATTCGCCCTGATGGGGTTCGAGCTCAGGCTCCCCAATGCTCAGTACGAGACGGACGACGCCTCTAACCACTCAGCCACTGAGCTGGGTAATAATTTCCGCTGTATTTCTGAAGCTTTGTTAGTTTTTAGCATCTTGATGGCGTTTCTCACATCTTCTATGGAAGTATGGAAGTTTCTTGCATTTTGGCTTTGTGTGAAAAATGTTGGCGTTGAGAGCTCATCGTTAAAAAGTTGTTCAGAGTACTCTCTTCAAACTTCTAGCAAATCTTGTACATTAGTTATTTTTTTCGCCGGTTTCGTTTTTGATAGTTCAATTGCAGTGCGAACAGCGTCGATTGATCTTTCTTATTAGTCTTTGGTGTTATTTTGTTCTGCATGTGATTGTGCTTCTTAAAATATATCAGGTAGATGGTAATTTATATACCTTCTACATAGCGTAGACAGTTATCTTCCACTGGGCTTTCAGACTTTAAAAAAAAGATTTTTTTAATTTATATAAATAGACTAAACTAAATATAAAGTATAAACATAGGAAAAGGAAACTTATTGGTTCATACCACTAATATATTAGTGTTTATAATGGAATACCACATAGTAAGGGTAGCACCAATACTATTAATAGTATAGAATATATAATATATATATATATATATATATATATATATATATATATATATATATATATATTATTGTATTATAGTAAATATAATGTTAAGCAATTTTACTAACATTTTGAATTCATTATCTTTTTTTATAAGGTATTTACAGAAATCATGTATATAAGTATGACCTTTAATTGGTGGTGTAACGTAACAACTAGATTCTCACTACTTTTGTTCCATATTATTGCATAAATGCAATGCACAAACCAGTTTTCTTAAATCGTCACATTTGTATGAAAACACATTAGTACATAGAGCTTTATTTGTGAGCAGCATTACAACACGACTTCATTTAGAATGTAGTTTCTCTCAAAAAATATTTACAAAAAGGATGTTTTCCTCACCGGATTTGTTTTCTAAATAGGAATGAACGTTCAGGATAAGGAAATTATATTACAAGTTTAATCAATTATCGCATATGTAATTAACATATGTGTCACTTACATTAATTGAATACGTATGTGTAATAGTATCGTCGTATTTGTAATGAATAAGTCCAGGTAAATACACTTGCAGGCCATATTTGCCGCAACATTACTTCCATTTACTTGCGGGCTATATTTTCCACAACATTACTTCCTTACATTCCTATCATTTGTCTATGTCAGGTGAAAGCGCATACAAGTTGATTTCTTCCGGCCTGGCATCTAAGCACTAATTTGCACCGAGACATAATATGCAAATCTCCATTCATTTGTTTGTGTCTTTGAAAATCATTATTACAGCAGGAAATATATTTTTATTTAAAAGCACTAAAATAATATACATTTGAAAATAACGGTGTCAGTTTCGTAGTATTAGGGAGAACAAACTTTGGCGTGTACTTAAAATATGTGTGAAAGTGTAAAATTTGGTTCGATGATTTTTATGACCGTCCCATTTGCTACTATGGCTACTTGTATGTATAAATGCGGTATTAATTCAATTAGCCTAAAAAACAACTTCCGCTGCCCAGTAATCGAATATTTATTGTGTTGGTGAATTTTTCTCATGTATTGATTTCTCCCGAACCAATTATTGTTTTCTTTTAAAACCAAACCACACGGTCAGGAGCGTTAGAAATTCGATTTTCATACAGACGTCATGCGACACTTTTACCCATAATGAATTTTATTCACCAATTTAAACCCCGCCGTTATTTCACGCCGTATAAATCTCTTATTTTCTCTATGAATTCTTTATTTTATTTCATTGCCTCCAGTAGGAACAATCAATCAATCAAAGTGTAGTGACGTGTTTATTTCATGCTGACGATGAAACAATTGTTATTGATACTTATCGTTCTTCTATGTGGATACTTAGTACATTGTGGCGGCGGGAAAAAACATGATAAGTAGGTATTTATTAATTCATAATTATTGATTATTCAGCTCTAAATATTGTGTAAATATTATGAATATTATTATTAAATATTATTATTAGCACTGGGTACACGATGTAACTTATTCACATTGTTGTAATTAAACAATAAAGTCCATTTACAAGTAATTTTACAAGCTACGTAAATACATAAAACAGCTAACATTCATTTGAACAAAAAGATATGTAACACAAATAAGTGGTTAAGTGCTATAGATGTGATTACTATTGTAAAACATATTCTCACATATTTTTATTAGTAGTTAATACAATTAGTATTAACATAATTTCATCTCAAACAGCAGTTTTTTCAGAATACGTATAAATATATATACGAATAAATTTTTTATGTTTAATGTACGGTAACCATACGTTCTTTATTTAAGAGGACAGTCCTTTATTTCACTGTTCTGTCTTCTAACATCATTTATTTTCTAACATAAGCGTTTTGTCCTTTATTTTACTCGACAAAAAGTTAGATATTTTTTTAATATATATATATATATATATATATATATATATATATATATATATATACACGAAACTCGTGTACGACATCACGACTAGTGTTCGTTACATAAGAGTGCGGTAGTGCAGCGTGTTGTGGGTTGAGATTTTTGAACATTTTACAGCAAAAGAAACATTTGTAAAACCCTAGAATTTTCTGTATATCTCCCTGGATCTAATGCCCACGTTGAACGATGAATAATATGACACATATTACAAGAGCTTTCAAATGAACTGTATGCAATTATATGACTTTTTAAAGCGTGAACCGGCTCAAAATTAATGTCATTTAATTTTATTACAAAGTGTGTGTATATTTAGATTGTTTAAAATTTTTAATGTCATTGTTTGTAGCTACTATTTTCGTAATATATATAATATTATAAACTTGTGAATTTTATAAGATATTTTTTTATTTTCTTCGATATGTCCTTTATTCCCAAAAACATATCATGCCACCGTAGGGATAGGTGACCATATTTTTTTGGGAAAATAAAGGACATATCGAAGAAAATAAAAACATACCTAATAAAATTAGGAAAATAAAGAACATATCGACGGCAACCGCAAACTGATCGTCCTATTACGTATAATCGATCAGACATTCTATTGCTGTATAAAATCGAAAACATAGGCCTATATTTATGACAGATACTTCGATACCAGCTCCGGAAGGTCTCAAAAAGCAGAAACAAATAGTAGAAAAGTACTCAACTCTAGCTATTGAGCCATATGGAGACTCAATTTGCGTATCGAATTGAGTCTCCATATGGCTCTTATCTCAAAAGCTAGAGGTGAGTACTTTTCTACTATTTGTTTCTGCTTTTTGAGACCTGCCGGAGCTGGTATCGTCTGCCTATAGTGATTGGTGTAACAGGAGGGATCCCAATAACTCTACATGAAATGTGAAAATATTGGAAATAGACCCCGACATATAAAAACTGATGCAACAGGTGTCCCTGCTGGTGACTTTAAACGAGCGACAATAAACAAGTGACTCATGCGTTTTTACCTACCAGAAGAGCCGGCATGAGTACATACCCACCGAAGGATGTGAAAGAAAAAATAAAATATATTACAAATAAATAAAACGAATTTTTCTTTGTTTTTTATCACTTGTTTATTACTGTTTGCGAATATTTTCGGCTACGCTCTAGCCATTATCAAGCTAATCCGATGACTACTAAAATATATTACTTATCGTTTAGTCATCATCATCATTCTGCCTGTTTTCATCCACTGTTGAACTTAGGCGTCCCGTATTTGATTCCATTTGTGACGTTCTTTTGTTACGCCCATCGAAGTTTTCTGGAGTTTTCTGATATCGTCAGTTAATCTGGTTGACGCGGTATCCATTTTACAACCTTTCGTGTCCACCTTCAACTTGCCTAGTTCCATTTAAAAGTTGTTCTGCCTTCTACCGCATCTGTTACGGCAGTCATGTGCCGCAGTTGTTCATTTCGTATCCTGTCTCTGAGAGAAACAGGATCATCTTTCTTTCCATCCCTCTTTGAGCAATGCGTATTTTGTTCGTAGATTATTTCGCGAGGGTGAGAATTTCTGCTCCATATGTGAGCACATGTAATACGCATTGGTGGAAGACATTCATCTTTAAGCCTATCACGATATTCGATTTCAAAATATTTTGATATTTTGAAATCATTTAGTAATAGATTAAGAATACCTATTAATAATATTAATACAAAGAAGATACTTTAACTACATACATATTACTTGCTTGCTTGGAAGTGTAAAAAAAGTGCTTTTAGTTTTTACCAAACTGCCATAAAAAATATCACATACATCTTGAATACTGTTGTAGAAATCATATATACGTTTAAATAATTCTTCTATAGTTTTATTTATCATTGTACTTTATTTATCTTTATTATTATTTATAAGTTGTTAACTGTATTTTTCTTTTCTTTTGGTAATACATTTATATATTTTATTTTTATTATAATAATCTAATCTAATAAAATGTTTCAGAGTACACCTGAAGATCCACGTACCCAAACTAATAAAACACCACCACCATACCAACGTTGTATTCATTCACAAATTCCATGAGGACCATAAACCAAAGCATCACCACCATGGACATCATCATGTTCACAAGCACGTCCATAAGCATGGCCATAAACACGGCCACAAACATGTGCATAAACAACCAGCAAAGCCAAAACCTCCACCTCCACCACCGAAAAAACCACAGGAAGATAAGAAACAAATAGTGCACCACCATCACGTTCATCACATTCACCATAACCATAAGGACAATGCTCATTTAATTTACCCTCCACTCCAGAAACTCGATAACAAGTATCAAACATATCACACAATTTCAACAGACGTGTTACCGTTTAAAAAGGATGAGTTTAATAGCAGACTAATATCAAATATAATCAACGACGGGAGTCATGATGATACAGGTAATGGTGGCGATGTGAAGCATAAATCTATTAAGTCACACCATATTGAAATATTCTCTAACCACGACACACCGAAAAATATAACAACATCCAGCTATTCCGTTTCAGAAGAAGTTCCACACGAGGATTATAAAACGTATGGAGGTTTTAATGAGTATGATCAGTTTAATAACTACAACAATGAATATAAAAATGCGGATGAAACAGGAAGCAACTATAATGATAAAACTAATGATTATACGGATAGTTCGTACAATGAGGAGTCGTCTTATGATTATCAAGGATATCAATAACTATAAGCTGGTGCCAGTTGTACTGATTATTCGGAGTTTATTTATTAAATTTATTGTAAGACGGCAAACGGTAAAATTTTCGAATATTTTACTTTGTAAGATTAGTATATGTCTTGATAAAGGATCCCCCAGATAGGGGTTTGCGTCGGTGACCTACAGATGGCATCACATTACAGTATTATTAAAAGTGGATAAGAGTAGCTTTAGATAGTGAAGGTGGATCCAACTGGGTTGCTTGTGTGAAATTCAGAGTATTTTGTTTGTATTTTATGTAATTATCAAACATAATTTTTAGTATATTTCGATTTGACTTTATTGTACAGATATTTACAGATACGGTTTAAAAATCACACTTGTTTGAATTCTCGGTAATCTTATCATTTCTACTGCATCATTATAACGTTCGTTCTCATACAGCAGGCTCAATTGAGTGAGAACACACATGACCAGCATCATCACCATGGACATCATCATGTTCACAAGCACGTTCATAAGCATGGTCGTAAACATGGCCACAAACATGTGCATAAACAACCAGCAAAGCTAAAACCTCTCTCTCTCTCTCTCTCTCTCTCTATATATATATATATATATATATATATATATATATATATATATATATTATAAAAAAGCTTCAAGGATATTATAACATGCCCTTTATTCTTTACAACGTTTCGAGCAAGTTTTGCTCTTCTTCAGGTTACTGAAAACATAGTTGGTAAAATATATATATATAACAAAATGGAAAAAATGTAAGCACTCACAGAAAATGAGTGTTAAAATTATCAACTCCATTTTCTCTGAGTGCTTACATGTTTTCAGTAACCTGAAAAAGAGCAGAATTTGCTCAAAACGCTGTAAAGAATCTGTAGCTATTTGCCTAAAGCTTGTATTATTCCACTTATTTTTAAAATTAGCACGTTGTTACATACAATTAATAATTTACATATGGAAAAGTCAATTCACAAAATTCACAAATCAGTCAAATAGTCTAAGATGATCACACGATATACACCTGATAGAGGGAGCTATCCATCGTATACTGTTGATACATGGTTTATATTTATTATTTACTAAAAGTCTTCTAAATGTCATGTAAAATTCTTCTTCTTCTTCTTGAAATAGGCTTAAAATTCTGAAACATCTATACAATCAGTACATATCGCAATGTTAATGAGAACGACATATGTTGACCAGCAGTCAACTATTTGTATCACTGACATTTTTCAGTCGCAAACTTCTATAAGGCTGAAGATTTAGGTCGTGATTATTCAATGGTGTAAATATTTTACTCAATAAGTCTAAAATGAAAATCGCTACTGATATAATGGTGCAAGTGTCTATTGCACGAATTGCATACATTATTATATATATTCTATGATCAAGAAAAAGGTGATAAACAACAAGTTTATTATGCGATTTAATAATAATAATAAGTCAGTGCCGAACAAAGCTTTCATCGATTGATCAATATTAATCAATAGTGTTTTGTTGCAATGACTACTCCGAGAATAATAAAGACAATTGCGTTTATTCCACGTCTGATGAATAATTTAAAGTGAATTTCATTTGGACTTGTTCATTTTGAATTCAAGTTTCTGCAAATTTATATTAACATGTATAGTCAGATCAAATCAATAGTCCAGCAGATTGCTCAAGTTGCTTTATAGCTATGAAACCATTTTAAGTATCTCCAGCAGCTTTCTAGCCAATTGCGGTTCGTCTCCTGGGGCTTCTATTACCAGCAGGCCTTCCTCATGGTCCTCCTCGGATTTCCGCAAGTGCCGCATGCCGCTGTAGAAGGTCTCCAGCAGTCCCTCCGGGCTGGAGGTGCGGCACATCACGTATCTTAAGCGCCTCTCCTTCCTTCTATTAGGGGGACGTTGAAGGAATGTTATTTGAATAGTATAATTGTTTCATTACTATTTTTTTAATTGTGTAATAACATATTATTTTTGAATACCATTATTATAAATGCAGCCATAAGTAATGAGTTCATTACTGTAGCAAAAATCCTAGCTTAAATAATTAATAGGAGAAATGATTATTATGCATATAATATAAAATCTTTGTTTACAAAAAAGTAATGTAATACGGCATAAAACATATATACGGGTGAATCCACCTCTTAGCAATCTACATATCTAGATTTCGATCTTATTAGATCTCGTCAGTGTAGCTCAGCTAGTGAGGATGAATTCACACAATATTTCGAGTGGTTATATATAAAAATGATACAACTAACCCCCTAGAAGGGAATTTAAAAGTTTGGCCTTGTGCTGATACCTCAAGCACTCTTTTTGAATATTATTCCATTGAGGGCACGACTTGAACTCAGCACTATACTGTTATCCATTACTTTATACTCTATTCAATTAATTCCATTTGTTAATTTATGCCTAATTCATAAACAAATGTGAGAAACAATGTAGTGCATAGTCATTTGAAATAGTGGACGGACATAGATTTTGTTGCCCACCCCACCTTCGCTCGCATAGTTTTTTCATTGGATATAGATGTTTTATATTGTATAAACTATGCCAAGAAGAGTGTTATCTTATGGAAAATCTATGCGGTCAAAGGTGGGGTGGGCGGGCGACCCCTACCAACCAAACTATGCCCATCCACTATTTCAAATGGCTTGAACTATGCACTACACTATTTATCCATAATTTTTTATAATTAAATTAATGTCATTTATTAATTTAAGACTAATTAAAAAAATACATGTGAAAAATGATGTAATGCATAGTTCAAGTCATTTGAGATAGTGGACGGGTATAGTTTGGTTGGTAGGGGGCGGCCGCCCACCCCACCTTTGATCGCATAGATATTCCATAAGATAACACTCTTCTTGGCATAGTTTATACAATATAAAACATCTATATCCAATGAAAAAACTATGCGAGCGAAGGTGGGGTGGGCGGTTGTTCCCTACCAACCCGACTATGCCCGCCCACTATTTCAAACGACTTGAACTATGCATTACATTATTTTTCACATGTTTTTTTTTAATTAGTCTTCAATTAATAAATGACATTAATTTAATCATAGAAAATAACGGATAATAGTGTAGTGCATAGTTCAAGCCATTTGAAATAGTGGATGGGCATAGTTTGGTTGGTGGGGGCCGCCCGCCCACCCCACCTTCGCTCGCATAGTTTTTTCATTGGATATAGATGTTTTATATTGTATAAACTATGCCAAGAAGAGTGTTATCCTATGGAAAAACTATGCGAACAAAGGTGGGGTAGGGGCCGCCCGCCCACCCCACCTTTGTTCGCATAGTTTTTCTATAGGATAACACTCTTCTTGGCATAATATATACAATATAAAACATCTATATCCAATGAAAAAACCATGCGAGCAAAGGTGGGGAGGGCGGGCGTCCCCTACCAACCTGACTATGCCCGTTCACTATTCCAAACAACTTGAACTATGCATTACATTATTTGTCACGTGTATTTTTTTTAAATAGTCTTCAATTAATAAATGACAAAGGGAGGTGATCCTGATGGCATGAGCATGTTGACGGTTATTACCATATGGTTGTGCATTGCTAATTGATGTGGTGCCGTAACTTTTTTCCTAGGGGGTTAGTTGTATCATTTTAATACGGTATAATTATATCAATGAGAAATTTAACTGTCTCCTGCTATGAATTCTAGAAGTAGTAATATACTAAAATTCTTAGCCACTAACTTTTCTAATTAACCGATGTTTCAAGGAGGATATTGTCATAGGATATTAAAACCACTATAATAAAACCACCTTTGAAAATGATTCTGAGATTATACTAGTAACATACTCCTAGCTCTAACTTTTTATTCATCGCGAAAACAGAGAATATATTCAAGACCAAGAAATATTAATGGAACTGAACATACATACAATTGATAGCTGCTCCATCTCGCAAACTAAACAAAATATATCAAAAATATGTAATAATTTACAGTGGACTGAATAAAGAAAATACAATGCACTCTGGTGTCGGCATACTAATACATAATGGAAGGATGCCGACATTCGAAAGAAGAAATTCGGTATCTTTCATAGACATCACGATGACATCAGTGCAGCTGTCAGGCATGGCTACCCGACGAAACCGAGCGATCACTGCTACATAACTCGACCAAGACAAACATCCACCCAGAAGTGGGAGATAGGGAAGCGAAGCATACTATCCTGGAGCAGACAAGGAGACAACTCCACGACGACCCAGAAGCAATGGCTGAAGACTTCAGATGACATGCAAAGTTGCAATACCGACCCGACCAACAAACGGAAACATACTGGTGGTGCCAGGTGGTTGCCAACGCGTGGCGCGAAGACAAAAGGTCAAGAAAGAGAACCCAATGCGCAAGAGCAGTCGGTGCGGAGACCAAACACCTCCAGGACTACTACTGGTCACTACGGAGGGAATTGAGCCGGGCGATTGAGAGGACGCAGAATGAATGCTGGCGTAGACTCTGTAGGGAGGCTGATGACGACTCCTGGGGCCTGCCCTACAAACTCTTCACGGCCGGCACTATGGCTTCAGGAAGAGTAGATCCACAACTGACGCCATCCTGGCTGTCAGACGACTGGTCGAGAAGAGAAAAATAGGACAAAAGAAGCTAGGACAACATTGCATGATGATCACCCTGAAAATCACAAATGCGTTTAACAATGCTCCCATAGGTGACCATCATGCAGGCGCTGACGAACAAGGACATCCATTCGGCCCTTACCGACCTGATCAGGCCGTAACTGAGAGTGGTCTACCAAGGTGCAACAGGAATAACAAGGCAGGAAGTGACGGGAGGAGTGCCCCCTTTTGCGGACCCGGCATATGAATGGGCCTCCAGTTGCACCAGTTCCGGACAGCCATCGTGTTTGCGGGCGATATGGCAATAGTAGTCCGCGGACGCGATTTGGGACAGATCGCCAACAAGGCAAAGCAGGCTACTGAACCTGTCTCGGTCTTGGCCATGGCAATTTTGAGGCCCGAGCGGATGACGGGCAACGGCCTCAAAATTGCCATTGCCAAGACCGAGACAGGACGATCTCGGTCTCTGAACTAAGAGAGCAGATATGACGATTTCGGTCTCTGAACTAAGAGAGCAGGTATACAGGCCACCACGGAGCTGGAAACAAATCCAGTGAGTAGGAAAATCAAATATCTTGGCACGGCCCTTGAGCAGAAACTAAGGTCGCCGAGACTGGAGCAGCCCTCGCACGAATACTCCCGAATATCGGAAGTCCTGGTCATCCACACGGGTAACGTCCTCAAAATTGCCATTGCTAAAACCGAGACAGGACGAGCTCGGTCTCTGAACTAAGGGAGCAGATATGACGATCTTGATCTCTGAACTAAGAGAGCAGGTATCCAGGCCACCACGGAGCTGGAAACAAATCCAGTGAGTAGGAAAATCAAATATCTTGGCACGGCCTTTGAGCAGCAACTGAGGTCACCAGGACTGGAGCAGCCCTCGCACGAATACTGCCGAATATCGGAGGTCCTTTTAGCCAGAAGCAGAAGCTACTCGCCACGGTGTCGCGGCTTGGGTGGGAGCGACAAAGGCTCGAAAAAACTCCGAAAGATTACGAAGGGCGCTGGGTTTTGGCTCGGTAGGATTACCTGGGCCTACAGAACAACGTCAACTAACGCTGTCGAGTCCCTCCCGGTCATGACGTCAGGCAACCTACTTACACAGGATTGGGAAGGCTGACTCTGAAAGATGCCCGTGTAGCAAACGAATCAACTGAAGACGCTAAGTAAGAAAATAAAGATACACTCTGTGAAAACATACAAGAAATAGAAATGGTAATCATCATGGGGGATCAAAACGGAAGAGTAGGAAATCATAATCTGGAGTGGAACAAAATATGTACAAGGAAGGAGTGGAGGTGAAAAGTAATAGTTGGAAAAGAATAATTGAACTGAGCAACGAAACAATCTTATATGCGAATGCGAGTCTGACGAATAATTACAATAACCCAAAAACTGATACAGTCACAACTACTGTATTTAATTTAGTTGTATCAAATATAGCAATCACCTTTGACGAAGGTTCAAAAATGGACACTACTCGCAATAATAGCGAACGTCTCTAAATCGCCATGTTCATAGCGATCTCTCAAAAAGCGCATGCATAGTGACAAAGACAAAACCCAAGCCACAGGGTTGAAACTCTTAAAAATAGTAAAGGGGACTACAAAAAGAGACAAAATCTAAATCTAACAAATATGATATGGACTGGAAACAAACCAGTTTTAGAGTTAATAAAAAAAGGCAATTAAGGTAGGGATATCAACATAAACAGCTTTAAATTACAGTTACTTCTTAGTTATTAACTGAAATACATAAATCTGACCTACTTCTTTTTGACTCCAAAGAATGCGAATGCTGTATCGACATTCTATTTCTATGAAATAGTAACACATCGTTTGTTCGGAAGAAAAACGACACAACTCAAAAAACCTGTATTTGGGTTATTGCATCATATTTTGTAAAATGTTGTGTCCGTTTTGTTTGAAAACTGCCATACGGCGACGATCTGAAGCCATTGCGTTCGAGCCGTCACCGGTTGGAATTAGTTATTAATAGATCCCATTTTCCATTCGGAGTTTAGTCCATTAATTCATGGATGTTGTATGTTCTTAATTAAGTGTGATTTCGTGTAATAGTACAATATATATATATATATATATATATATATATATATATATATATATATATATATATATATATATATAAATGGCTAGTGTAATCGATAGATCAAGGCCAACAAAAACAAAAACAAAACAAAAAATGGCCTAATAGACGATTTATGAAATTTTTCATGTTTTCATTCAGGTCGCCAGCCAGGACACCACTTCAGCGCACTAGTGTATTTTTTATATCGGAGGTAGTTGTCTTCTCACTTCTCAAGAAGATTGACACAACTAGCGCTCCTGAAAAACAGGTATTTTGAGTTGTGTCGTTTTTCTTCCAAATAAATATGTATATTATGGGGACACTTCAAGTTTTTTTATTAGTTAATTCGAATCATTCAAAATAGCATAAACTTTTATTCTCAACAACAATCGTAATACACAAAAGACACATTAATTTATGTTTACAAAGAATACATGATCTTCCGAACACATCTAACTCTTTCAATAGCCTGCATACATGGATCCGTCTCCTTGTGTTCATCGTTACATTTAGACGCAACCTCTTCCCTGTCTAATTTATTTTTCCCCAATTTCGTCGGCGGCAGCCTTTTGACATTAAGCCTATTGTCTTCCAAAATGAAAAACCCCTTAATCAACATGCATTGATGATAGCATGCGCGGCTGTCCTTCAAATTCATAATTTGTTTAGCCTCATCGTCAGTCACCTCGGTGTTGGTTTGGGCCATACAATTCTTTGCAGCCTCCTCTACTGACTCTTGCGATTGCACATCAACCTAATAAAGCAAAAACATTACACTTGGTAAACTATTAATTAATAAAAACAGTACAACTTACCCTCGTAGAGGGAAGTTAAACGCCATCTGGCGGCACCACATCAATTAGCAATGCACACCCATATGGTAATAACCGTCAACATGCTCATGTTATCAG
This sequence comes from Lordithon lunulatus, assembly GCA_963942505.1. Taxonomy (NCBI): domain Eukaryota; kingdom Metazoa; phylum Arthropoda; class Insecta; order Coleoptera; family Staphylinidae; genus Lordithon; species Lordithon lunulatus. Next base: position 16,304,757 of record OZ012666.1, read on the forward strand.
GATCACCGGGTAGTACCCTCTGGAGAATAATATTCCATATATATCAAGCACTCTCTTTTAATATTATTCCATTGAGGGCACTACCCGGTGATCCTGATGGCATGAGCATGTTGACGGTTATTACCATATAGGTGTGCATTGCTAATTGATGTGGTGCCGTCAGATGGAGTTTAACTTTCCTCCTAGGGGGTTAGTTGTTTCATTTTAATACGGTATAATTATATCAATGAGAAATTTAACATTCGCCTGCTATGAATTCTAGAAGTAGTAATATACTAAAATTCTTAGCGACTAACTTTTCTAATTAACCGATGTTTCAAGGCGGATATTTTCATAAAATATTAAAACCACTATAATTCAACCACTTTTCAAAATGATTCTGAGGTTATACTAGGAACATACTCCTAGCTCTAACTTTTTATTCATCTCGGAAACATTTAAAGATATATTCAAGACCAAGAAATATTAATGGAACTGAACATACCATACAATTGATATCTGCTCCATCTCCGAAACCAAACAAAAAATATAAAAAATATTTAATAATTTACAGTGGACTGAATAAAGAAAATACAATGCACTCTGGTGTCGGCATACTAATACATGATGGAAGGATGCCGACATTCGAAAGAAGAAATTCGGTATCTTTCATAAACATCACGATGGCATTAGTGCAGCTGTCAGGCATGGCTACCCGACGAAACTGAGCGATCACTGCCACATAACGTTCGAGGTTGCAGCCACTCGACCAAGACAAACATCCACCCAGAAGTGGGAACCTTTGACGAAGGTTCAAAAATGGACACTACTCCCAATAATAGCGAATGTCTCTAAATCGCCATGTTCATAGCGATCTTTCAAAAAGCGCATGCATGGTGGTTAACCACAAGACGAAACCCAAGCCACAGAGTTGAAACTCTTAAAAGAAGTAAATTGGACTACAAAAAGATACAAAATCAAAATCTAACAAATAGGAGATGGGCTGGAAACAAACCAGTTTTAGAGTTCATAAAAAAAGATAATTAAGGTGGGGATATAAACATAGACAGGTTTAAATTACAGTTAATTCTTAATTATTAACTGAAAAACATAAATCTGACCTACTTCTTTTTGACTCCAAAGAATGCGAATGCTGTATCGACATTCTATTTCTATGAAATAGTAACACATCGTTTGTTCGGAAGAAAAAAAACGACACAACTCAAAAAACCTGTATTTGGTTTATTGCACCATATTTTGTAAAATGTTATGTCTGTTTTGTTTGAAAACTGTCATACGGCGACGATCTGAAGCCATTGCGTTCGAGCCGTCACCGGTTGGAATTAGTTATTAATAGATCCCATTTTTCATTCGGAGTTTAGTCTATTAATTCATGGATGTTGTCTGTCCTTAATTTAGTGTGGTTTCGTGTAATAGTACAATAATATATATATATATATATATATATATATATATATATATATATATATATATATATAAATGGCTAGTGTAATCGATAGATCAAGGCCAAAAAACAAAAACAAAACAAAAAATGGCCTAATAGACGATTTATGGATTTTTTCATGTTTTCGTTGAGGTCGCCAGCCGGGACACCACTTGAGCGCACTTGAGTGTCTGTTCTCTATTGAAGGTAGTTGTCTTCCCACTTACATTTTTCATGTTTTCGTTCAGGTCACCAGCCAGGACACCACTTGAGCGCACTAGTGTCTTTTTTATATCGGAGGTAGTTGTCTTCTCACTTCTCAAGAAGATGGACACAACTGGCGCTCTTAACAACTGGTATTTTGAGTTGTGTCGTTTTTCTTCCAAATAAATATGTATATTATGGGGACTCTTCAAGTTTTCTTATTAGTTAATTCGAATCATTCAAAATAGCATAAACTTTTATTCTCAACAACAGTCGTAATACACAGAAGACACACTAATTTATATGTTTACTAAGAATACATGATCTTCCGAACACATCTAACTCTTTCAATAGCCTGCATACATGGATCCGTCTCCTTATGTTCATCGTTACATTTAGACGCAACCTCTTCCCTGTCTAATTTATCTTTCCCCAACTTCGACGGCGGCAGTCTTTTGGCATTAATCCTATTGTCTTCCAAAATAAAATTCCCCTTAATCAACATGCATTGATGAAAGCATGCGTGGCTGTCCTTCAAATTCATAATCTGTTTAGCTTCATCGTCAGTCATCTCGGTGTTGGTTTGGGCCATACATTTCCTTGCATCCTTCTTTACTATATCTTCCGATTGCACATCAACCTAATAAAGCAAAAACATTACACTTGGTAAAATATTAATTATTATACGTATAAATAGAAGAAAATGTCTAAATTAATTATATATAAGTAAATATATTTTATTTATTTAATTGTTTTATTATATGAAGTTTTAAAACGAAAATTACTTTTTCCAATACAATGTTCAGTGGTCTAATGGTTTGTTATGCAGTTCCTCTCGTACTGAGCATTGGGGAGCGAGAGGTCAAACCGTCGTGAGTGAAATTTCGCGAATCACCTTTCACAGGCATCCAGAGGTTTTCTATGAAGTTAAGGTATATGCTAGGTCATTTAATTCCTCTGAGCTTCCCCCTTGTCTGGAGGTTCGATAACCATATAAAGATGGAAGTTCTTTTATATAACTCACTCATTATTCATTGTAACTCGCAAGGGAATCAAATAAGGAGCACAGGATTGTACAATGAAGGTCAACTTCAAAACTGTCTAGAAACGTTCATATTTCAACATGGCTACGGAATAAAACATGGATAAAGAACGCGTTTTAATAATATTTAATTTAGAGAAAATAGGGGGGCAATTTTGAACTCTCTAAGCTAAACATTTTTATATTTTTATGGTAAGTCGAGATTGTTATTAACTATATGTGCGAATCGGGACGTTTGATATGGTGGATCTGACACTTGTATCGTGTATTAATTGAATGCAGGGCCGGTCCTAGCGGGCGTGCACACCTTGCGCCGAAGTGAGGGCCGGCCAAATTCACCCCGGGGTATGAACTACCGAAAGAGTTCTCGTCTCGATTATTAAAGTTTTTCGGTATTTTCGCAGATTAGCGTTTATAAATGATTTATTAATTTCTTCACATATGTCCTTACCTTTATATCCTATATAATGGTAATTATAAATTTATAGTTTATATAAACTACAGCATGTGGGCAACCAAATTATGTTTGCACGCGGGCCGCCCTGATTGCATGCATTTATCGATCGATACATGGCATGATAAAGTAATTATAGAAAATATTATAAAACAGTCTCTAGTGCAATATTACAACTCTAATCGTGCATACTAGACTTACCAATACTGCAAAAACCAAGCCGAGTAGTACGAATATCTTCATGTTGAATGTAATGAGCACAATGAAATAAAATCACAGTTAGTTCCTTTTATACGATTTAATAAACCTATTAATGGATTTTTATTATGGTATATTATGTGTCTCGTTACCATTGTTAAAATTTTGAATATAACTAATCATCAATGTCTCTTATTACAGTTTCGCATGATTGTATTAATAAACTTTGATATAAAAATGTCGCTGTTCAATGTAATGAATAATTCTATAACCATTATAACTTATTTATATTAAGAGGGTAATTGTTTCGAATATACGATGAATTGTCATGTATCATGGTGAAACACCAATTGTACAGCGATATAATATGTTGGGAAGTTAGTTGCAATATATAAAAAGCTTTCTGCATACAGCAACATAACAACAACACAACAACATGCACAATAAACGGGTTACCAATTATTTCTAATCCTTGTTATAATTTTAACTTTTGTTATTTTAAATCCAAAAAACTTTAAATTAGGTTAAACTTTTAATAGGATCATGGTGAAAGACTAGTTCATTTTACATTAATCATAAAATAGTTTCTAAATGATCATTTAAGAAACAAGATTTAATTAATTAATTAGATTGTTCACCGATTGGATTACAAAGAGATTTAATATTCATTAAACAGTAAGTCTAACTAATAAGCCCTGTTTTCCTAGGAAGCAATGCATCAATGTACCAATATACCAGTGAAAATGGGGTTACAATGACAGGAAAAAATACGAATTCCACAAATGTCTCTATAGCTGTTTTCGTTTCTCACTATATTCTATTTGCTGTCTTTTGTTTTTGTCGCTTCCGATACAGCACGCCACGGGGCGGTTAAGCGAAAGCACCTTATATTGAATACAAACGATTAATACTATTAATACATATTAATAATTTGTAAAATGTATAGTTTATTGTCATTTTTACAACTTTCCGAATTAATTAATTAATATTCAATGAAAATGGATACGTCGACTAAGATGCGCAGACATAAGTACCCTCAGATCTATCACTGGCTACTCACTTGCAGATCGAAAAACAAACAAGGGAATACGTGAACAATGCAACACACCGGATATTATAAGGTGGGCGCGGAGCAGAAGAAAACAGTGGAACGAGCACGTAACACGCATGCAGGACGATAGAATCGCCAAGATAGTCATGCCACCGAAGAGGTGGAAGGACAGCTGGTCGTCGATATCACAGGAGCAGGACCCGGGATAAGAGTCTGGTCAAAACAAGCCACATGGCTTCCGAAAAGACGAAGAAGTAGAAGTAGAAAATGGATAATCGAATTTGTATCAGGGCATGAGCGATGAACAGCATTTTGGATCAATCTTGCAAAATCTAGAGAGTTTTTCGAATCAGGGCATAAAGGAACCTAAGGCCCAATTCACACATAAGCGGCGTCGGGCGCAGGCGCGGCGTAGACGAGGCGCAAGCGCGACGTTGCACAGGCGATTGTGATGTCCATATGCAGTGAAGGGGTGGACATTGCACCTTATGTTTACATAGAGGCGGCGTGGAAGAGTTTCGCCTATCGTGTCTTATGCGAAGAGGCGAAGACGCGATGCCGGCGCTGCGAGAGGCACGAGGAAAATGCCCGCGCCTCGTCACCTAAGTGGGTATTGCACCACATGTTTATATAGAGGGGGCTTAAAGCTTCGTGCCTCTCGCACCGCCGGCACCGCGTCTTCGCCTCTTCGCCTAAGACACGGTAGGCGAAGAGGCGAAAGGTATAACTCTTCCACGCCGCCTCTATGTAAACATACGGTGCAATGTCCACCCCTTCACTGCATATGGACATCACAATCGCCTGTGCGAAGTCGCGCCTGCGCCTCGTCTACATCTCGCCTCCGCCCGACGCCGCTTATGTGTGAATTTGGCTTTACACGGTCAATAATACTGTCATTCCTATCAATCAATGCTACACCTTACACCTTACATCAGTAATACTGTCAATATTTGACCCTGTGAGATTTTACGTTTGGTATTAATGTAAATAAACGTACGTAGTTACAGACATGAAATCAATTTATTCATAATTAAAAATGTAACTGCGTACGTCGATGTACATAAATACCAAACGCAAAATCTTCTACTTTTCAAAACACTTCAAATATGACTTACACCACTTTATTAATCGTGTAAAGGTGCCTTTATAATTTGATTTGATTTTTAAAGTTGATTCGGTTCAATTCGGTTCTATTCTGTTTCTTTTAGGTTCGATTCGGTTATTATTTTTTCATCTCATTCTCATTCTTCTTATGATTCTTAACCTTCGTGTTCATATAAATTTAATGTGTGACCATATTCGCAATTCCCCGTGCGATTTACGTATGGTACAGTCACCGCTGATGACGCAAGTGTTGACTGCGCGCGTTTGTTGTTTGGAGCCACATCAATAGGAAAGGGGTTTTTTATGTTTTTGTCTCTGTTAGTCGTTCGATGTTGCTCTAATTTTTATAGGATCACCCCAGTTCACCTTCCCAAACGATTTGGTCCTGATTTATTCAACCTTTTCCCGTAATTTTGATCACATACATACAAACATACATACATACATACAGACACACAGGCAGATATTTTCCAAAAATTGTTTATTTCGACTAGAAAAGTAAATAAAAGTCAAATTTAGCAATTCGAATTTTGAACAATACCTTCCTTGCACAGCACTGCTGTTTTCCGAAAGTAAAAATTCTTCTGTCCTAAATATTTAGTAAATGAAAAAAAATAACGTAAATTTTAAAATTATCAGTGGTGTGTGTATATTATTGTTTACTGTGAGTACAGCCCCCGTACCTGGGCTGTGTGCACTGCGACCCTTTACGGACCTATTGTGCCCCCTTATGTGTACATTATACAATTACAATTACAATTTAGTATGCACTAATGTTGTCATAAATACTTGTTATTTAATGAAACATTGATGCTAGATACATTCTCGTTGGAGAAAGGAAAGGATTTTCTAAATTAAATTAAAAAGGAATGTTCAATAGATAATAATAGTAGTGACTGACGACTAAAGTCATTTCTTAAAGAACGGTTGCATTGGTGTACTAGGTCAATTTAAATTTAATATATTTATATAATAAGATTTTTATTCAAATATATACATATTGCAATTTATGTTATTATTGATTTTATTCCTCTTGCTTCTTAGAACGCATAGTTTTCATAACACACCTCGCCCTTTCAATGGCTTGCATACACTTATCCTCTTCATTATGTTCTTCAATACATTTTTTGATCACCTCCTCCTTTACAGCCTTATTCTTTCCCATTTTATTAAGTTTTTGAGTGTTAGCTTCATTAGCCTCATTAATCCAACCATTTTTAATCAGCATACAGCGATGGTAGCACGCCTTCTTGTCATCGAATTTAAAGAAATTCTTGGCATCCTTGGCAGTCACCTCAGTGTTGGTTTCTTCAGCACATTCTTTCGAGAATTTCTCATTGTTTTCGGTCATGTTTTTCCAATTGGGGAACAGTTTTCGAAGGCATTTACCCAGTCCTTCAGCGCGTTGACAAATGTGTTCTTGTTTATTGTTTTCGTCACATTCTTTAACCTTGGATTGCTGATCTTCAGAGAATTTTGAATAGATTACTTCACCATTGTCATCAACTGATCCGAATGCCTTTAGAGCACACAGTGAAAAACATTCCTTTTCATCGTTTTTGTCGCCATCCTTTTTGCAGTGTTTCAGAGCTGCCCACTTGTGTGATTCAGCAACCACCTATTGAACATTAAGTTAAAACTTAGTGAGGCATTGTTACACAAGGAGTGAAAACTAAATTCAAAAATTAATTGTGTTCTGGTTATTTGTATCAAGTTATTTTTTGCTTCAAAATAGTAGGAACTATTTTTGATGTATTTGTGCTAGTTATATGTTTTACAACCATTTAACAGCCTGGATGCATTTTTGTTTATAATTAAAGTTCACTTACCAATACTGCAAACACCACGCTGAGTGATACAATTGTCTTCATGTTGTATGCAAGTGAATACTATGAAATATTAAATTTTTGTTTTGCTTTATATACCATGCGATAAATATGTACCCATATTTTTAAATTATAGTTTTTATTGGCATCATTAAAATATTCTATAGAAACCATTACAGTTTTAACTTATTACAGTATTCCGTGATAACATTAATAAATATGCATGTAAATACTACATTTCTCTCAAATGCCGCTTCCAAGATAATATCCACAAAGAATTTCACAATGTGGATATTTTATTTTACATTTAATTATTTAGCAAGTGTCTTTATATCTTCAAATATTTGTTTTCATAAGTATCTAGAGTTCTGACATGTTCTTTCTAATTGCTCTCTCTGATCCACCTTACTTAGATTTTCATCAATCTTACATAGACTTCTTAATCTCGGTAGTCCTCGGGATATTCTCCCATATGATTGCCGTTTCAATTGTAATATGTTGAAATCTCGATATGTATGCTATTCACATTGCCACAGCCCCACCTCACTGGGGACTTCTAGACATGGTAATAATTTCTCCATCGATTTTTCGTATCATTTCATATTTCATTAAATGGGGTGTGTATAAATTGGCGAAAGAAGTTCAGGTATCAGGAAGATTGGTGATCTAATTCAGAGTAAAAAATCTTAATATCCTATCAGTTATAATTATTGTAGATGAACAATTTATATATAACAATATTTTTAATTTAATTACATGTTTAGTATAAATAAATGCCACCAAAATGTATTATTATACTATTATAGATATAGTAGTTGAAATAGAACAGAAGAAAACAAAATGGCCATAAGACAAACGTAATTATAAGTCAGTCAGAATTCAGATTAACATAACTACAATCATCAATATTGGAACTAACGGATTTGAGCAAATCGACAACTTTAGATCATTAAATGCCACTATAAGTAGAAAACAACTTGTTTTTATATCTTTCAGCCGAATGGCTTTTTCGCCGGAAAGAGAGAAGCTATTAGGAGTGTAATCACCCATTATTTGCATTCAACTTCACAGAAAATCTCTGAAAACTGTGAAAGGTGATACGCAAAATGTCGCCTACAATGGGATTTGAACTCTCGTTCCCAATGCTCAGTGGGAGCTGGACAGTGCATCTAACCACTAGGTCACTGAGCTGGGTTCTAAGTAGAATAGGCCAAAGAAAGAGCAACATAAATTAACAATCCCAGCAGCGTTATAATATATTCATAAGCAAACACTATTTTAAATTTGAATTAATTAAAGGCATTAAATCTCTTGCTAGAACTGATAGGAGGATACCTTGAACAATATTAGAACCCAAAATTTGACGTGACGAGTACAGAAATACAGGGTGTGTATACTGTGACGACCCAGGATGCATGGTATTATATTTTTTATTAAGATTTTTGACTCCGAATTAGATGACCAACATCCCTTATACCTGAAGTTCTTTCGTCAATGTATACACACTCCATATAATGAAATATGAATTGATACGAAAAATCGACGGAGAAATGATCACCATGCCTAGAAGTCCCCAATGAGGTGGGGCTGTGGCAGTGTGGATAGCATACATAACGATATTTCAACATATTACAATTGAAACGGCAACCATATGGGAGAATATCCCAAGGACTACCGAGATTAAGAAGTTTATGTAAGATAGATGGAAATCTAAGTAAGGTGGATGAGAGAGAGTGATTGGAAAGAACATAACATTAGATACGTATGAAAACAAATATCACAAAGACACTTGCTGAATAATTGAATGAAAAATAAACTATCCACATTGTGAAATTCCTTGTGGATATTATCCTGGAAGCTGCATTTAAGTGAAATGTAGTATTTACATGCATATTTATTAATGCTATCACGGAATACTGTAATAAGTTAAAGCGGTAATGGGTTCTATAGAATATATTAATGATGCCAATAAAAACTATAATTTAAAATTGTGGCTATATATTTATCGCATGGTATATAAAGCAAAACAAAAATTTTATATTTCGTAGTATTCACTTGCATACAACATGAAGACAATTGTATCACTCAGCGTGGTGTTTGCAGTATTGGTAAGTGAACTTTAATTATAAACAAAAATGCATCCAGGCTGTTAAATGGTTGTAAAACATATTATAACTAGCACAAATACTCCAAAAATAGTTCCTACTATTTTGAGGCAAAAAATAACTAGTTATAAATAACCAGAAGAAAATTAATTTTTGAATTTAGTTTTCACTCTTTGTGTCTCAATGTCTTACTAAATTTAAACTTAATGTCCAATAGGTGGTTGCTGAATCACACAAGTGGACAGCTTTGAAAAACTGCAAAAAGGATGGTGATAAAAACGACGAAAAGGAATGTTTTTCACTGTGTGCTCTAAAGGCATTCGGATCAGTTGATGACAATGGTGTAGTAATCTATTCAAAATTCTCTGAAGATCAGCAATCCAAGGTCAAAGAATGTGACGAAAACAATAAACAAGAACACATTTGTCAACGCGCTGAAGGACTGGGCAAATGCCTTCGCAAACTGTTCCCCAACTGGAAAAACATGACGGAAAACAATGAGAAATTCTCCAAAGAATGTGCTGAAGAAACCAATACTGAGGTTACTGCCAAGGATGCCAAGAATTTCTTTAAATTCGATGACAAGAAGGCGTGCTACCATCGCTGTATGCTGATTAAAAATGGTTGGATTAATGAGGCTAATGAAGCTAACACTCAAAAGCTCAATAAAATGGGAAAGAATAAGGCTGTAAAGGAGGAGGTGATCAAAAAATGTATTGAAGAACATAATGAAGAGGATAAGTGTATGCAAGCAATTGAAAGGGCGAGATGTGTTATGAAAACTATGCGTTCTAAGAAGCAAGAGGAATAAAATCAATAATAACATAAATTGCAATCTGTATATATTTGAATAAAAATCTTATTATATAAATATATTAAATTTAAATTATGACCTAGTGCACCAATGCAACCGTTCTTTAAGAAATGACTTTACTCGTCAGTCACTGCTATTATTATATATTGAACATTCCTTTTTAATTTAATTTATAAAATCCTTTCCATTCTTCAACGAGAATGTATCTAGCATCAATGTTTCATTAAATAACAAGTATTTATGACAAAATTAGTGCATACATAATTGTAATTGTAATTGTATAATATACACACAAGGGGGCACAATAGGTCCGTGAAGGGCCGCAGTGCACACAGCCCAGGTGCGGGGGCTGTACTCACAGTAAACAATAATATACACACACCACTGATGATTCTAAAATTTACGTTTTTTTTTGTCATTTACTAAATATTTAGGACAGAAGAATTTTTACTTTCCGAATACAGCAGTGCTGTACAAGGAAGGTATTGTTAAAAATTCGAATTGCTTATTTTGACTTTTATTTACTTTTCTAGTCGAAATAAACAATTTTTGGAAAATGTCTGCCTGTGTGTCTGTATGTATGTATGTTTGTATGTATGTGAACAAAATTACGGGAAAAGGTTGAATAAATCAGGACCAAATCGTTTGGGAAGGCGAACTGGGGTGATCCTATAAAAATTAGAGCAACATCGAACGACTAACATAGACAAACACATAAAAAACCCCTTTCCTATTGATGTGGCTCCAAACAACAAACGCGCGCAGTCAACACTTGTGTCATCAGCGGTGACTGTACCATACGTAAATCGCACGGGGAATTGCGAATATGGTCACATATTAAATATATATATATATATATATTATATTGCAATTAGCACAGTCTCACTTAATATGTACTAGCGCTTCCATACACCTTTGGAATGGCCTCAAGAACTCGAATCAAATCTCATATAAAAATTGGAATGGCGACTATCTGGGAGAAGTTCTCGCGATCGATCTATGTTAACAAGATCAACGACTGACAAAGGCATGTGTAAGGATGGTAGAGATTACATAGGAAAAGTAATAATAACAGACAATTATCGAAATAAATAGTTAGTTTTTAACAAATGCAGTAACTCGCTCAATAAGAAATTGAAAAAGATATAATACACCTTGTGAAATAATGAGTCGATGCTACGTTGAAAGCGGCGAAATTTCGAGTAAAATGTTCTATTTAATTGCACATTTGTAATATTATCATGCGATAGTGTAATAAGTCGAAACGATGATGGATTCTATAGAATATTTTAATCATGGCAATAAAAAAAACATTACAAATGAGTGTATATGTTTGTCGCATGGTATATAAAGCAAAAAAGAATAATATCATTTTATAGTATTCATTTATAATATACAACATGAAGACAATTGTAGCGCTCACCGTGGTGTTTGCAGTATTGGTAAGTCCACTTTGAATGCAAATTAAAATGTCATAGGATCTGTTAAATGGTGCTAAATCATATTTAACTACCAAAATTACTCAGACAATTTTTGAAAATTTATATAAAATTTTGCAAAAATAACCTAAACTCATTTTATTCTTGAATATAGTTTTTCCTCCATATGCATTAATAACAAAAAACTACTAACTAAATTAGAACTTTATCTCCAATAGGTGGTTGCTGAATCACATAAGTGGGCAGCTCTGAAAAACTGCAAAAAGGATGGCGACAAAAACGATGAAAGCGAATGTTTTTCACTTTGTGCCCTCAAAGCTTTCGGGTCAGTTGATGACAATGGAGACGTAATTTATTCTAAATTCTCCGAAGAACAGCAAACCAAGGTCAAAGAATGTGATGAAAACAACAAACAGGGGCACATTTGTCAACGCGCTGAAGGACTGGGTAAATGTCTTCGCAAATTATTCGCTAACAAGAAAACCGAGAATAATGAGAAATTCTCGAAAGAATGTGCTGAAGAAACCAACACTGAGGTGACTCCTAAGGATGCCAAGAACTTCTTCAAGTTTGATGACAAAAAGGCGTGTTACCATCGTTGTATTTTGATTAAAGCTGGTTGGATTAATGAGGATAATGAAGCTAATACCAATAAACTCAACAAAATGGGAAAGAATAAGGCTGTAAAGGAGGAGGTGATCAACAAATGTATTGAAGAACATCAGGAGGAGGATAAGTGTATGCAAGCTATTGAAAGGGCGAGGTGTGTTATGAAAACTATGCGTTCGAAGAAACAAGAGGAATGAAATTAATTGCCAATGTAACTACAAAAGTGCTATTTTGAAATAAAAATCAGTTTTACTAATATTGTATTATTATAAAATATTCAATGTTTTTGAAATATACCTGAATCTTTTTATTTGAAGTAAATATTAAAAGAAAAATCTCATGTATCTTTCAAATAATTATAAAGACATATTTCCACACATTTTTAAATCAAACTACATTAATTGCATAAGCTTCCTAAGTAATATTCCTATGTTTTTCTTTTAGCGTGGTGGCTGTCACTTATAACGTAAAGTCTGGTGTTAATAATGAATTTAATGTCTTGGTTTGCATAAAAAGTCTTCTATGTTTATAGCTAACAGCCTGAGTGATTTTCTTCTGTTAAAGATAGAAGCTCAATGGAGTGTAATCACCAGATATATACCTTAACTTCAGAGAAAACATATGAAAAACTATGCAAGGTTATTCGCGAAATTACGGGAGGATTTCAACTCGCTCCCGTACGACTAGGTTTGCATATTGTTCATTGTATCAGGCGGCTAACTAAATTAGTAAGGTGTCATTTAAGATTAATATGAATATTATTGAAGAAGTAAACAATCTTATCAGAATGTCCTTCCGGCGTAAAAATATGTTACACGTCTTCGAACCGAATTTGCGCATGGTTTTATGAAACTATCCAGTACAGCAGAAATCCACTTTCCTGCTATCGATCGTAAAATATTATTTATTTTTTATTGATTTATAAAGTAGTCTACAAAGTCATCCAACTGGCCCCATCGGCTATACTAACATACCCTGACACAGTTGATAAAATTTTCGAGGACTTTTGCAGGGCAGTTGGCTCAATTTCAGAAATTGGATCCCTGTTTTCAGTTCAAGAATTGTTTGTGGTTTTTTAGCATAGACCTGGGACTTTATAAAACCACTGAGGTAAAAATCGTATGGCGTTAAGTTTCAAGATCCGGCAGACCAAATAACGTCATCACTTCTGGAAATCAGACGACCAGGAAAACGTTGTCTTAAAAAATCCATTGTATCCCTTGCTAAATGGCACTAGATGCCTAACAGCAAGATAAACCATCCTGTTGAATCCACATTTCCTCAAGGTCAATGTAGGACAATTTATCCTACAAAAAGTTAGATGTTTAAAAAAATGGTTCTGGGCACTGGTTTTCCATGACCCAATTAGCGAACTGTCTCCGTTGCAAATGGTCTTGTAGCTTGAGCTCCTGAGTTAATTGAATTTTATTAGTGCGGAGGTGAAGATCCTTGATGAGAATTCGTAGTAAACTTCTTATGCTAATGTTCAATTGTTGAGAACAACGTGTTGATCTTCCTGGATTCTCATCGATACTCTCATTGGCATTTTCAATGCTTTCGACCGATGTTTTAAATTAATTTTGTAATTTTAAACTGATTGAAATATGAATACCAAAAATTCCACGAACTTTTCGAACAGTCTCTGGCATGTATATATATGTTTTAACAATACGATGTTTTTTGTATAGCGATACATTTCTAATAACCTCAATAACAGCAGATGATAACTTTCAAACATTAGAGTTACCAACAAAACAATTAAGGGACATTCATTTATCCGACGTACCCAACGGGCCACCCTATATAATAGACAATTATTAACGATAGAAACAAATGGTTAGGCAGTCACATTTATTCGCTCAATAAGTAATTGTAAATGAATAATCCACCTTGTGAATGGCGAATGATTACCACGTTAAAAGCGCCGAAATTCCGAGTGAAATGGTCTATTCAAATGCATATTTATGCATATGGACATGCGATACTGTAATAAGTCAAAACGATGTTTCTATAGAATATTTTAATCATGCCAATAAAAGTATTATTTCAAAATGTGTGTATATGTTTACCGAATGATATATAAAGCAAAAACGAATTATATTATTTTACAGTATTCATTTGCATACAACATGAAGACTCGCCGTGGTGTTTGCAGTATTGGTAAGTCAACTTTGAATACAAAATTAAAACGTATCCGACATATTAAATAGTTATAAAACATATCTAAGTAGCAAAATTATTCTACTAATATAATATAGTTAATACGAGTTTTGAAAAAAAATTGATAAATTAACCCGAACATAATTCATTATTAAATGTAATTGTGCATTCTTATGCCTTACTAATTGCCTATGCCTAACTAATTCTGACCTTTATGTCTAATAGGTGGTTGCCGAATCAAATAAGCGGGCAGCTCTGAAAAACTGCAAAAAGGATGGCGACAAAAACGATGAAAATGAATGTTTTTCACTGTGTGCCCTAAAAGCTTTCGGGTCTGTTGATGACAATGGAGAAGTAATTTATTCTAAATTCTCCGAAGAACAGCAAACCAAGGTCAAAGAATGTGATGAACACAACAAACAAGAGCACATTTGTCAACGCGCTGAAGGACTGGGTAAATGTCTTCGCAAATTATTCTCTAACAAGAAAAATGAGAATAATGAGAAATTCTCGAAAGAATGTGCTGAAGAAACCAACACTGAGGTGACTGCTAAGGATGCCAAGAACTTCTTCAAGTTTGATGACAAGAAGGCGTGTTACCATCGTTGTATGTTGATTAAAGCTGGTTGGATTAATGAGGATAATGAAGTCAATACTAAGAAACTCAACAAAATGGGAAAGAATAAGGCTGGCAAGGAAGAGGTGATCCAAAAATGTGTTGAAGAACATCAGGAGGACGATAAGTGTATGCAAGCTATTGAACGGGCGAGGTGTGTTATGAAATCCATGCGTTCTAAGAAACAAGAAGAATAAATATAATTGTAAATGTAATCACAAATATGCTATTTCTCAATAAAAAACAATCCTTAATTCATGTCGTATTATTATAAAATATTTAATGTTGTATATCGTCGCCTAAACTGCAATACCACATATCTAAAATTTTATTCCAGGTTGCCAGAAGAGACAAAAACTGATGTAATTAAATTGCTCCTGATTCAAATAAATAAAATATAAGCAATAAATAAAATAAAAAATGGATAACTTGTTGACAGAGTAAAATAACTCCAATAAACATTTATAATCTCCTTTCAACCTCGAATAAAATTTTAGATATGTGGTGTTGCTGGTTAGGCGACGATATGGCGCTTAATATTTGAAATTACGACTAAAAGAAAAATCTCTTGAAACTTTCATTTGCAGAAAGGATTAGTAGTAATTGAGGTAATAATGGAAGAAAGTAATTTCGCTATAATTTCGAACAATAGCATGAAGCCGATAAGAGTGACCTGGAAGAGGAGGCGAACCATTCCGATTCCTCCTCTGAGAGTTGGTTAGAATTTAGAATTAGAAGGTTTGCATAGAAATTATAGCAGGCTATATTAATGGACGTAAGGATAATAGAAGAAATAGAAAGTTCCATGAATGGCATCGGTGGAAGGGTGAAATGATTTGGGTCGGTGAAATATGGGAAGAAAATTGGTTTCAGTGTAATTTAAGGTTGTAATTTTTATTATTGTTTACTTAAAATAAAGGTATGTTAAGAATGCCAATATGAGTATAAATTATATAGTATACTGATATATAGTTGAACGCCTTGGAATATTAGTTAATTTTGTTTATTGTATCAAATAGCCAACTGAATTAATACTAACGCCCGGTTTCTCCGACGAACCTTAAACTCGTCTTATATAACCACGTCTTAAATTTTTATTTTATTGCACCAAACATATGTAGATCTTACTTAGTCTTACAATGTAAGACCGTCTTATCGTTTTAAGATCCGATTTTTGTTTGGTGTAACGTTTTAAGACCGTCTTATCGTTAAGGCAGTCTTAACTAGTTACGATTCGTTGGAGAATCCAGGCGTAAAAACCCATTCAAGAAGTAAAGAACGATTATTATTGCCGATACTCTAATCGAGTTTGTACATGTCTTTAATAAACTATCCGGTACAGCAAAGAACTGATTTTCTACCATCTTCAATTCCACATATAAAAAAAGGTGGGAGGGAAAATTGACAAAAATTGGCCCTACCCTTTTTATATTCCAGCTAGTGTTACTTCTCAAGAGTTTTATACAGATCACTTGTATACTTATTCCATTTGTTAACCTTACTAATCGTTTTATTTGTACACATTAAATACATAGTTTATTCTTTTAGAGCCTTTGGTATGCAACACTTAGTTTTGTTACCGTAAGTGTAAAGACAGTTTAGTTAGATTTAACTTTTCTTATGTGTTTTTCCTTTATATGTATTCGAACCTCTAATTGGGATTTGTATTTGTTATGCTGTTTCTAAAATAATGAATGTAATTAAATAAAAATGCTGCCATGCTACAAAAGTTGTATTAATTAAAGGCTAGTCGAGGGCAGGAAGGCGGTAACATTACAGGATAGACTAACGGAATGACGAGAGTGATTGCTATCGTAAGATTTTCTACAAAAGGGGCAAGAAAGGAGCATAGGAATGAACATTAAATAAGGGAAAACACAATCGAAGAAATGAGCACGATTGTAAGGAACTAGATATATTTAGAAACCTTGGGGGAATTTTGTCAGATAAGTTGCAATCATCATCTTGTCAGAAAAAGGCAATAATTAAATAATCTTGCTATAGTTTGGCATTTGACGTGTATGTAAACTAACCCTGGACCAGGTTAATGGAGATATTAACCTGGTCCAGGGGAACCTGGAGCCCCATTCTCTGGAAACGCGACGGGATAATTTATAGCTTGGAAATCCTCCACTTCACTTAAATGTCAATGGTACTCAAATCTAGCAAACAATAAACATAAAGGAAAATACGACGTACTGTTTCAGCGGAAACTATATCTCAGTTGAGTTCCTAAATATCGGAGAAATCCAAAATATGCCGGACTTGATTTATAATAACCCTAAACCTATAAACTCAAAATTGGGCACAGAGAGTACAAATATATAAAGAACCATGAAATGATAAGATAAATCAAGGGAGAAATTTTTACAGTTTCTCAAAGCCACCTGGGGCAGTATGGAAAGCACAACTCGAAACCTATATCATAATAATATTGGATTCGCAACCATCTGGGAGATGTCGAGACCCAGCGAGTTTAAGAAGACAATGAAAAATTTGAATAAAGAGAGAAATTGAAGAAAAATGCAAAAACAATAGATAATTACAACTTGCTAAACTATGCAAATCAGAGTAAATCACTGAATAAATAATTGAAAAATAAGTTATCCACCACATAGTTTTTGGAGATTTTATTGGAAGCGGCTAAATTTCGTGTGGAATGTAATATTCATATGAATATTTATTAATATCATCACGCGATACTATAATAAATTAAAACGATGATGTTTTCTATAGAATATTTTAATCATGCCAATAAAAAGTATAATTTAAAAATGTGCGTATATGCTTGTCGAATGGTATATAAAGCAAAAATAATGATATTATTTCATAGTATTCAGTTACATACAAGATGAAGACAATTGTATCACTCGCCGTGGTGTTTGCAGTATTGGTAAGCCTATTTTATATTGACTACAAAATAAAATGCCATCGGCCATATTAAATAGTTGTAGCATCTACTAACTAACAAGCTCTAAAAATATAATTTTAAAACAAAAATGGAAACAAACCATTGTCTGTAACATAATTCATTATTGAATGTAATTGTGCCTTCTCATGCCTATGCCTAACTAATTTTGAACTTTATGTCTAATAGGTGGTTGCCGAATCACATAAGCGGGCAGCTCTGAAAAACTGCAAAAAAGATGGAGACAAAAACGATGAAAACGAATGTTTTTCACTGTGTGCCCTCAAAGCTTTCGGGTCAGTTGATGACAATGGAGAAGTAATTTATTCTAAATTCTCAGAAGAACAGCAATCCAAGGTCAAAGAATGTGATGAAAATAACAAACAAGAGCACATTTGTCAACGCGCTGAAGGACTGGGTAAATGTCTTCGCAAATTATTCTCTAACAAGAAAAATGAGAATAATGAGAAATTCTCGAAAGAATGTGCTGAAGAAACCAACACTGAGGTGACTGCTAAGGATGCCAAGAACTTCTTCAAGTTTGATGACAAGAAGGCGTGTTACCATCGTTGTATGTTGATTAAAGCTGGTTGGATTAATGAGGATAATGAAGCCAATACTAAGAAACTCAACAAAATGGGAAAGAATAAGGCTGGCAAGGAAGAGGTGATCCAAAAATGTGTTGAAGAACATCAGGAAGACGATAAGTGTATGCAAGCTATTGAAAGGGCGAGGTGTGTGATGAAAACCATGCGTTCAAAAAAACAAGAAGAATGAAATTAATTGAAATGTAATTATAGAAGTGCTATTTTTAAATAAAATCTTCGTACTAGTCGTAATATAAATTCTTTAATTACTTGAAAGTACTTCTTCCATTCTTTTGGTGTACTGTTTTGCAACATATGTAGATGTGGACTGTCTATTTGTTTGAAGAATAACACTTTATTATTAAGTGATTCTTTCTACATGTCCCTGTCAGTTTTCCTCAGATTTCTACATTCCAACTAAGTTGAAACAAGTTTTTGGTGATCCGATAGTGATGGTTCGTCGGATTTGCGTCAACTTTGTATTGTAACCCCCGTAAATGCGTCAGCTAGAGTCACATCAAGAACCTCCCTTCCGATTGCATTTGTAAAGGTGGGTTTGTGCCCCATGTTAATAACTTCAACGTCATAAGGACATAGGCATTCAAAGGAGTTCCTTACCTCGAATGTTGTCGCCCGTGCTACTCCACACCGTGTAGTGCGCGTTGGCATTGTAGCATAGGATGAAGTGCTTACAACCAACACACTTACAAACGTCCGTTTGTAGGGCTTTTATCTGGCCTCAGCTGATCCAGGGTTGCTGTAGAAAGCCTATACCAACCTGTTCTCTTTTGAAGCTCCAATGTAGGGCATTAGTTGCCGCTTTTGAATGATGAAGGTTGAGTTGGTTGCACCTCATCACCATATATTTGGTTTGTTTGTGTTTGTTGTTGTTTTTTCCTTCTTTACAGTGGTCCTTAGGCTTTAGGATTTCTGCGGCCTTTAGGTCCTTTTGACCCGGAGTTCTTTGTTTTTGCTACCTCTGAGACAGTACGGGCCCTTTCAATGATTAAGATTTCTCTCTCCCGAGGAGGCAGAGGAAGATTCGGGCTGTTAAGGCCCTTGAATCTTCATTTGCTATCTCAGAGTTACCTGCCTAAAACCATAATTAATTCTTTCTCTGTTAGCTTTGTTATTGTCCGCCGACCCTGAGTCAACTGACAAAGTTACCTCCAGTATTGGGCCTATCGCATTTCTCCGTACCGTACTCAACATGGAAGTGCTAAGGTTATTCTGACCTTTGATGAGGGCAAGAATCCTTTAAGTCGGTTTATTTGAACTGGTTGGAAAGTAACCGATGAAGATTTCCGGATGCGGCATCTCGGCCGCTGCTATTACTGAAGGCTCGAGAAGGCTCGAGACTAGCCAGTTTGCCGTCACTCTGTTAGCACAAGTTAGTGTACGCCATCCTGGTAGCTGGTCGCTGGTGCGCCTGCAGGAAAGCAGACTTAAATTCTCGCTTCTCCCTGCCGACTATGGCGTCCATAATGGCTTTCTGTACAGACTTGGTCTGTTTCTCTGTCTTTGAGCTCTCTGGGAAGCCATTTAAGGTGATTACCACCTTTACAGAGGTAGGCAGTTGGCTGTATGTCTCCGAGACATGGTTGGTTGTAGGCCGCGAATGCCTTTCAACCTTCTTATCTCGCATCACACTCTAGGTTTTGGGCTTGTGTTGATGCCCTATAGCTCCTTTTGCCTCACTTCTATCAGGAGTGCTGCAGCAGACCTGTGGCGCTATTTGGCTTGGAGTCCTTTATAGGTTTGTAAAGCTGTGATGTCTGTTCCCTCGACTCTTCTACCGATAAGCCCAACTTAATAATAACAATAATATGAATTTATTTTACATAAATATACAAGTACAAATACAATTTATCCACACACATACACACACACACACACACATACAGACACACACACACACACACACACATATATATATATATATATATATATATATATATATATATATATATATTTATATATATATATATATATATATATATATATATATATATATATAACATAGCCTGAATCAAGTACAGTGCATGGAGAAAAACACGTCACACTAACATATAATCATTTATTGTTTGGTTTGAAGTATTCTATTATAGAATTTGGTTCCATATTGAACAATACATTTTTGAGCTCATCTTAATTTTTTTCTTTCCACGTAAATGAAACGGAGAGCGTAGTATTTCATGCTATTTTTAGCCGCGCCGCACATCTTCATCGGTAGCTCGCTGGTGTTTAGACCCTTAGGGTTTTTGACGATGTCATCGTCCCTGCTCCGTAGGAGTTCATCCTCCTTTTCTGGTATCGTAATAAAATACGAAATATGCATTCATGCCTTTCGTGAGGTTATGATTACCGTCTAACGCGGACGCACTTGAGTTAGCGTCATCACCTTTGTTTCTGTACTTTAGTCCATAATTCGGTCGCACGAGTAGCTAGGGATATATCCGTTCACTCCTGGCAGAGCCAGGAGAAGGCTAATGCGCCACTTCCTGGAGTCCGCTATATTATTGATCAATGCTTTTCCTTGGCCATGCAGAAGTGGTCATAGACTGTTCCACCCCTAGTTTGGTTACACTATTTAGTGTGGGTATCATTCCACTCAACCCATGCAGATAAGTCTAGATCCCCGGCGAGACATGTCCACTGACAGTAGCGAGTCCGCTTTGACAGATCAGATGTCGGTGAAGGAGCAAACTGATCTGGCGCCGTTAGACCTTGACCCTGTGCAAACCCTTGACCACGACACGACAGCCGGGTGGGTTCGGAATGCATACATACACATTCATACTATTCACTAAACTTTCATTCTACTTACATACAACTGGGGTCCGTAGGGGCGTGACTCCCCAAGCAGTAGTCGAGACTACCACCCCCTGCGGTGGAATAAGTTAGAAGGATGTATAAAGTATCGACAGGAGCAAGAGTGAATGAAGTCTTGGAGAAATTTAAGAAGCATGTGAGAATAAACTCCTGTATAATCTATACACAAGTGAGTTTGATTAGGTGTTAGGAAGAGGGCTAGTGAGTTTGAGTAGGTGTTAGGAAGAGGGCTAGTGAGTTTGAGTAGGTGTTAGGAAGAGAACTAGTGAGTTTGAGTAGGTGTTAGGAAGAGAACTAGTGAGTTTGAGTAGGTGTTAGGAAGAGGCCTAGAGGGAAGTGTTGTCGTAGGAAGACTCAAGGTGTGAATGTTAACATATGTGGATGATGTAGAACTTGTGGCCAGGAGAGTGGAAGAGTTGCAATAGATGTTAGAAATAATAGGAAGGTACCTTGATAAGAAGGGTTTAGTTGTGAATGTAGAAAAAATCGTACAGATGCTCTTTACGAATAAGGGTAGTATCGGCAAAGCGGAAGAGTTGAAATGGAAGGGAAGAACGATTGAGAGAGTGAATCGTTTTAAGTACTACGATTTTTGGTTTGATTACCGAGGTGGGTTCAGGAAGCATTCGGAATGAATGCAAGCAAAGGCGAGACTATATTGGATGATGGCGAAGGAAAAATGGGAGAGTTGGTGGGATGGTAACCTTGCAACAGTATATAAGATCTAGGATGCGTTGTAAAGCCAATATTGATGTAAGGAGTGGAATTGTGGGGATTACGAGAGTGGGATGTAATAGAAAGGGAGCAAGGCTGGTGTCTGCAAAATCTGGTTAGGACTCGATAAATCGACGCCAATGGCGGTGCTTCTACAGGAAACGAATCGGATGAGAATATGGTGGGTGAAGACTGGTGCTGGAGGTGTAGATGAAATGTAAAAAATGACAGAATCAGACACGGAGAGTGGATGGAGAAATGATAGAGGATGTATCAAAGAGTGGGTATGTCTGAGGTATGGGTGGACGAAAAGCTGAAAAAAGAAAGGAAAGTCTGAGGTGAGGGAGATAATGAGGGATGTGAAGTGGTGAGCAAGACTGGTTTGTGGAGTGGCAAGTGCGGGAAAAATTCCCTTGCTACTTAACCATGGATTTCCAGAGCAAGGAGGACAACGTTTTCATGGCAAGAACGAGGTGTGGCTCGGAAAAGACTGGAAGGAAAGTATTGATGGGGCTAGGATGCACCGCGTGTCTGCCGTATAGTAAGGGGTGCGACATGACCTATGACCATGACTTTATCTGGTATCCTGACCACGAACATTAAAAACATTTTGAAATTGGACGCTAACAACTGTTAGAAGTGCATCCTTGGCAGTGTGTTGAACGTTATTTAGTTATGTGTAACCTTAAAGGGGTTCTAGTTGCTTGTTACAAAAACTCTATTGTGAGTAAAACAATTTTTACTTATAAATTGTAATTAACTAATAGATCTATGGCCTTTGTAGAAAGATATCCTAAAGAAGTCACCGTTGATGTGGCGATATATAGATTGAAGTTAACAAGGTGTTTTGAGGCTTCTTCCGCAACCCGAAAACTCTTAGCGTCTTACCTAACTAGTTTTTCGGCAAAAACCCTACCCTACTCTTTCAGATTTCAGAAATGTGATTGAATGGAAAAGAGAGGATGGGAAAGGCGTGGAAATCTGCAAAAGACTGGCGCGGTAAAGGGAGTTAGTGAGTGCAAAGGGGGAATATGAAAGAGTAGTTTATTGATTTTGCTGTATAATTATAATACAAACTAGATACCGATGTTCCTAGCTTATTAGGGTGGTGCAGCAATAAAACGCTATTTTGTTCAAGTACACTTTACTTCCATTTTTGCCAATATTTCGTAGATGTTTTAGCTATGAAATATTGGCAAAAATGGAAGTAAAATGTACTTGAACTAAATAGCGTTTTATTGCTGCACCACCCTAATAAGCTAGAAACATCGGTTTCAATATATATATATATATATATATATATATATATATATATATATATATATATATATATATATATTTCTATTTTATTAGGGTATTGCAGCAATTAAAACGCTATTTTTACTAGAAGTACACTTTAGTTCCTTTTGCCAATATTTCGTAGCTTAATTAGCTACTTCATCAGGGCACGGAGGATGTGAATTAGCTATCGATCTAGATGCAGCATACAAAAGGTATTTACAGGAAATTATTAATTCAAAAAATGGATGACGATGAAATAATTTAAATTTGATATATAAACAGAAAACGTCAAACGTTTGAACGTATAAAAGTTTATGATGAGTTGTTGTCTGGTGATAGCTGTGCCTAATAAAAGCCATTTTTTTACTTTATAATCGTCCTTTTTCCAACATCATATTTTTTCCGTTCTTCGTATTCTACCATTATGATTTGTCCTCACATTCCTTGCAGTTAACCTACGTGTTTTTTATCTCCCGATTTTCTCTATCAATGCATGCTGAGTTAGAATATCTTTCAATGTTCTCCACTTCCATACCATATTTTCTGCTATTCTACGTCATTCATGCTTTGTATACTATTCCATGCTGTCTCATTCATATATGTTTTCTGTACATATATTTTTATTGTTATATTAATTATCATGCAAAAAATTAAAACTGCTACCTTAAATATTAATTAGGTCATGAATATAATAATATATCGTTACAACGATATTCCATAAAAAGAAATTCAGGTAGATAAAGTACTCGAGATTCAATTATTTAGGCGTGGTTACTTTTACTTTCAAACAGATTTCCTTCCGGTTGGTTCTTAACGCTCGATTTATTCGAAAGCTTATAGTTTAATAACCTAATGGCGTGAAATATTTTACGAATTGATTACAAATACAAGTAATAGTGACATCGTTGTTACTTGTTATTAATTAGCTGCACGACGATTAGCATGTTACCCAGTTAGAAAGCAAATCACACGGCCGAAGAATATGTGTCTATGCACTGCAGTGCATATCGAGAAATTGCATATTATGACAATTAAAGAGAGTACCGATACATATAAAAATAACCTTTATTTATTCTAGTATTGGCAATGAAATCAAATTAAGAATTATTTCTATTACTGTGAACTGGCGAACTATATATAAACATGAATAAACATATATACATTAATAATAAGTATATAAATAATATAACATTTAATACATATTATTTGGCAGCATACATTTATCAAAACTGTAAGATAAAATAATAAACACTGATGTATTCGGAAAATAAAAATAGAAAAAAAGTACAATTACAATAACGGAGAGGAAGGTGCGATTTTTTGATCGATGAAGGGCATAAATATAAATCTTCGGAAATAATAATACACAGTTCTTAGATATTTATAATAAATATTGCTGTTATTACTATTATAGTTTAAAATCTTACTGACTTAGCTAAAAGTAATTTTAACAAAATCCAATTTTGTATTAAAATAATATTTGCATCGATGAGGGGCAGGGGGCACCTATTTTATATATCAATATTTCGCTCATTTATTCTGAGCATTCTCAGTATCCTAAATCAATAAATGATTATGAAAATATATATAAAAAAGTTCTTTTCCTTATCCTTCTCAAGGATTTCCATTTTAATTATTGTAATTGTTCTTGATTTTCTTTAGTTTTGTTTGACTTGCAGCTTTGATAAATGAATCTTTGTATATTAATAATAATATTCCATTTACAATTTATTATTAAACATTCCTTATATGAAACTAGCTGACATTTTTGTAGTCCAGCAGGGAATGATTTTTATCAAATAATAAGTGTTAAATCGTGTATTTTTTGTATACTTCGTATGAATGCATATATGAAGCTAATATTGTAATGTATTTTGTGCTGTCTTTATAAGTATGGGAGTCGAGGATTCGAATTCTCGCCTTTTTAATTTAGAAACTGATAATTAATAATTTTGAATTAATTCAAATTCTTATATAAGTATATATATATGGTGGCCAGACTGTGATATCCCACATTTTTTGTCTAAAACGATCTAATTCGGATTTAGAAAAGTCTGTTTTCTAATCCTGAGTTACATAGTTTTAGAAAAAAATGTGGGATGGTCCAGTCTGGCATTAACCGTGTGTATGTGTGTATAGCAAAAGTATATTGATGGTATGTAGTTGTTTCGACTATTTATAAAACTTATTAAGAATTTGAATTAATTCAAAATTATTCATTATAAGTTTCTAAATATAAAAGGGTGGGAATTCGAATCCTGGAACTCATTCTTATAAAGACAGTACAACAAACGTTAATGACAGATCGGTCATCCAAATCATTGATTTGGCTTTTACAGGATAAAGGATATTGATTGTTGAAGATGGGTTAATAATGAATAAATTTTATAGAAAATATTTTATTATAAAATACTATATTATTTATATACAAACTAAACAACAATAAAAACAACAAAGAGCGTAATAATGTTAATTACGTATAAATAGAAGAATAGAAAAAGAGGGAAATCAATATGATAAAAGAATCTTTGATGATATAAAATGATACTGGTCATGGAGGTATTAAAAATACCTATTTACCGAATGAATGATTTCATTTCAAAAAATGAGGACTAGTAATTGTTAAAAGTCGAAGTGAGCTTTTAATAGCCGCCGTGACTGCCACCCTCACTGCTCGCGTACCCTCCGCTGCTATGGCTTTCGTCGACGGAAGATCCGTAAATAGGGGCGCTATAACTGCTAGAGCCGGAATCGTAACCAGCATGGTCACCTCCGGAGCTCAATTCACCGCCGCCGTATCCACCACTGTATCCACCGCTGTATCCCTCGGCGAAACCAGCACTATGTCCACTATCACCGCCATGTTCACTGCTGCCACCATAGCTTCCATGACTGCTGCTAACAATGGAACTGTGGTCGTCGCTGCTGCCATGACTGGCAATGGAGCTGTGGTCGCCGTGTCCACCAGCGTAGCTACTTCCGAAATCATGACCACCGTATGAACCACCAGCATCGCCACCATCACTGTGGGCCGAATAATGAGCACTTGCTTCAGATCCGTGACCTCCGGAGCTCGCACCATAGCTGCCGCTGTCATCTCCATGTCCACCCCCAAATCCACCGCCATAACTGTGTCCGAAACTGTGACCACTCTCGCCACCACCGTGACCGCCCTCGCCACCACCGTGACCGTGAGCTTCTTCACCTTTATCAACACCGCCGCTGTATCCAATTACTTTATAGTATTCATGATCATCACCGCCGTGTTCCTTTCCTTTCACATGTTTGTAAACAGTATGCGTATGGTGGATGGTCTTGACTTTGAAGGGTACATGGATTATGACTTTCTTGTGATGACTATAAATAAATATATAAATTAAAAATTTGCACAATTTTTAAATTGTGACTGCAACTTACGTTCCGCCGCCGCCAGCCGTACTTAATTTGGCAACGAAAAGAACCAACAGAGCAATAAGCTAAAAATTAAAAGTATTAATTTTTCTTATTAAATCCTCTTAATAAATTACAAGCGACTTACGGTAATCTT
Source organism: Lordithon lunulatus (assembly GCA_963942505.1). Classification (NCBI taxonomy): domain Eukaryota; kingdom Metazoa; phylum Arthropoda; class Insecta; order Coleoptera; family Staphylinidae; genus Lordithon; species Lordithon lunulatus. The sequence continues at coordinate 16,331,671 of OZ012666.1, forward strand.
GGACAGCATCTTGTATATCCACTAGTCCTTCACAACTACACTTGTTAACACTACACAAGCAGCAAGCGAATTGTGATGGTTACGGCGATGTTCGGCGGTATTTATATGGAATAATGTTATATTAAAATGAAAGGAAAAAGATATCAAAAATAGTGGAATCAAGAAAGTAGTTGAAAAAAGTAGTGGAGCGTTTACCCCGGCCTTGCGTCTCGCTCTAATCTTGCCAATGAACTTGATTAGGGGGGATACCTCGTTACGAACAATAACAGGAGCACTTTCCTTTGCTCATATGAGACCTTCACCAAGCTGGCGGTGTCATTTGCCTAAATTTAATCAGATCTGCATATAAAACTTTCTTTTTTATTGATATATTTTTGAGATTAGTGCAGTGGAAAGATTATGATTAGTTTGCGTTTTCACAGCCAGAGGATGTAAACGGTGATTAATTAAAACGTTATTTTGCTACGCAATGCAGTCATTAATGAGAGTATACATTATTTTTAATAACTTTATTATAATAAACATGCTTATCATGTTAATCTAATGATTTATTATAAATAATTATAATAAAATGATCTAACCAAAATAACTATTTTAGTAATATTTATTGAAATTATACACGTAAATATTGTAGAATATAAATCTTCGTAAAAAATGGAAATAATTATACATAGTTCTTAGATATTTATAATAAATATTGCTGTTATTACTATTATAGATTAAGATCTTTATACAGATTTAGCTCTCATTCTCATAAAATCCAATTTTGTATTAAGATAATCTTTTAGTTTATTTTTATTATTTATTAACTTGACTAAACCTACTATATTTTGTTCACAAAAGAGAAAATACGGTCATTTGTTGTGAATGAAGTTCCTTGCACCTAGCAGTATTTTGTATCTGTTTTACGTGTTAGGGTCTCAAACCTAAATCAAAATTAAATATTGTAATATGGAGAAAATTCTATAGCGGGGTCTGGTAGAAAAAAATATGTTATCATTAATTTAAAATTAAAATTTTAAGTTGTGTTACTTTTGTATCAACAGAGTGATATTTCATTCATTACTTTATCATACAAATAAAAAATACAATAGCACTTAAAGTACACATTAATCTCGATACCCGAAAGGGGATAAAGTGATTTTAAAAGATTATATATATATATATATATATATATATATATATATATATATATATATTATCATACATAAGTATGAATGTAACAAGAAATAATGAAACATCAAAAATATCACGTTTGTAAAACTTTAAAATCATTAATCAATATAATATAGATTGAACTCCAATTTCTAAAATACGAGTTAATTAAATGTTCAACCTTCTTCTTAGATATGTGAAAGTTCTAAATAAAAAATGTGTGCATAATATACTAATAACCAAATCTACACACATATAATTCGATCTATTTGATAATTGAAATTACAGGGCCCATGACATTCACATTAAACATTAATATTATTTGGTATGATTATAGCGTTTCTAGTTTTTTATAATTAGATGTTCATACGCCCAATTAATTAACTCTATAAAAACATCTTTTAATTGCGTTTAAATATGTGTTTCAATAAGTAGCTTTCTTTCGTAAATTGGGTTATTTTTTATGTAATAATGTCGTGCTGAATATGCACTATTAAGTGTAGTGTGTGTGTCTGTTCTAGTTGGTTACAAGCGAATGGATACGAGCACCGTAACTAGAATTATAATTGAAGCACTAAAATGTTTCATTAATGCTGGTAATTTTAGTTAGATAGGAGCAAAAACGCTGCGGAAATCGAAAAAGCGGAGAAGTTGTATATTGCATTTACGGGAAAAGTTCACTAATACGATTATAAAGCACTCATCATTACGTCGTGGAGAAAATTTCTCTCCGCATCAGTGTCACCAGATTGTTGTACTGTAATATGTCTGCTCTTATTTGCGTACGTTTTTCTTTATTAGGTAAGCTGTAATGAAAGTTCGAATAATAATAACAATTATTGTTTTATTAATTATAAATACCACGTTTCTCAAAATCCAAAAAATGTGATGTGAGTTAAATGTTGCTTAATTTTCATATTGCCATGTATGATATACATAATTATGACAAGTACATATTAATGTACAGTGTGTATTTCAAATAATTTTGAACAAGAACATGAACACTAAATCTTCAAAATGAAAACTGTTTTTTTTTACAAAAAAATGTGTGGTAAAATTATACGAAAATTTTACAAAATTCTGCCTAATTTTTGAAAAATAAATTTTGCCATCAAACAATAGTAATAGTTACTGAATTTGTTACAATTCTGTACAGCAAAAGGACCCGAAGGTCGATAGCCAGACCTTCGGGTCCTTTTGCCGTGTGGTAGTGGATGTGTGTGAGTGTAAAGGGTCGTTCATTGTATACCGACAAAGATAAATTGACCCAACTACCAGGACCGCATTTCGGACCAGGACCGCCCGTTCGTTTTGCTTAGGTGCTAACCATGTACTATATCGGCGTGTTAAACAAAACATTTATTGTCAAATTTATAATATTAGAAAATATTTCAGTCCGAAAATTCGACTGAAATATTTTTGATCGAGTCATTTACACACAAATATATATCTAATATCTATATATAAATCTATGTCCAGAAGCCATTGTGCTACATTTCATTTCACATATAATTCTGATACAATTCAATTAAAGTTCAAAAAAATTCTATAATGTAACTCAGCGGGTACTTTTAAACATATCTGATGTAATTATTTGTATACAATAGAGCTAACAAATTTTAAATAATGGTCAGCATGTTAGTCTAAAGTCATTGGTTTAGTGTTTTCTTGAGACGTCATGTCGAGAAATATGCCTTTGTTTGTGTCTTTGTTGTATCTTGTCTATTGTCTATTGGCTATGGTCTATAGCAGGGGTGGCCAACCCGCGACCCGCGGGCTGCATGCAGCCCACTGAGTGTCTACTTGTGGCCCGCGGACCATATGCACACATTTTTTTCTTTTAGTGTACATAAAACCAGAAAAAGATGTTTGCGTGTAGCAACAACATCAATCGTTATCAACATTGATGCACTTAGTTCTGACAAACAAAATCAGACGTCTCATTAAAATGTATTATATTTTGTTTATTTTTTATTATTATTTTTTGTATTGCCTAACTCTAATCTAATAAATATGTTTGATTCTCATTGTTGTTATATCTTCTTAAAGAAAGACTATATTTTTTGTTTACTTTGAATAATAAAAGAAATATTGTTGTATGGCCCAGTAGGAAATCTCATTGCTAAAATCTGGCCCGGCTGCTGAAAAGGTTGGCCACTCATGGTCTATAGTTATATCTATATATTACATTTGTTATAATAACATTATAACAATATTAATGATTAATGATCCCGACCGGGACCGGAACATGGTGGAGTTTTCATGTTCCGGCTCCAACCATGGGAAAGGAGGAGCTAAAAAAACAGGTTTCATCTTGCCCGGATGCTAGCAGCCAGTCTGTTAGGGACCCTTCAATAGTATTAGAGTCTGTACGGTATCCTGAACCCAGTAATCTCTTCTACAAATTACATAAACCCCTATTCCCTTACTCATCCCGACCCACCCAAGGCATCGCCGTGGGGCCCGGCCACGAAATGGCCCATGGTACCCTCTGCTTGAAGTAAAAGCGACGAAAAAGGCCGTAAGATAAAAATGCACAAGTTCCTCTACGGACTAAACTATCTTACAGAGATAAAATGTTTGTTCCTACGACAAGAAATGTAAACATGAGATCAAATACGACCTGGCAGCAGTTTAAATGAATAAATAGCCTACCAAATTATATCAATCCTCAGTACGAACATTTTCTCATAAACTGAACTCGACAAGTTGAAGATAACGAAAGAAGAAGTTCAACTCCCATCACCCGCACCAAGAAGACCTAGTAGAAAAAATTAAGAGTGAATATGTAACGATGGTATCAGATAGATTCAATAAAATGGTCATTGAATAATAGACGTTGGTACACGTAACCAACCAAAAGTTCCCAAGGTGCCATCATTTCGAAAAGATGTACTGTTTACCAAATGGAACATTGGGAAGGGACAGTCGATAGCAATCTATATATTAGCTTTTTTTTACGGTGAGTACAGTCCCGGCCCTGGGCTGTGTGCATTGCGGCCCTTCATGGACCTATTGTGCCTTATACAACATCCATGATATGCTAGCCGGTTAAATTCTCTGTGGACAAATTTCCCGGCTAGCGGTGGATTCGAACCACCAACGTTCCGTACTCAATGGCTTCAGAACATCGTCTAAGACTACTGCGCCACGGACCGCCTCTATATTAGCTTACAGATAAGTGTTACTCTAGAAGAGAACGGTTTGCTCAATCTTGCAACTAAATCAGTAATCTAGTCTTACGAGCACTAATAACGAGCCACCTTGCAGGATAAGAGTAAATGAGCGAATAAATTGAACAAGAACACAACATAGTAGCGTACTTAAATCCTCAGTCATCATCAAAGCGATTACAAAATCAATAAAGCAAGTCATACTCTCCTAATTTTAAAACGACGTTAAATGCGGGACTAGATAAACTAACACAAAAAGTAACAACCTGGGGAGCAAGAGTCCGACGGTATATTGAACGTGTTAACCGTTTTAATAGATTATTCCATACAACAAGTAAAAATTCTACAAAACACTGGCACAAAAACTAACCTATACGCGGGAAGTTGTTACATTAATGAGCTGAACAGCTATTGCCCAAATCTGTGGAGTCAAGAACAACGTTGGTCATGACATTGACCGCTAAATGGATCTACATAATGGAGGAAAAAGTATTACAATTGATATATATATATATATATATATATATATATGGCAACAACAACATTCATAGTGGAAGATATACCCACGGCAATAAAGAACCTTGGTAGTTGGAAATCTCTCGGTGTGGATGGAGTGCAACGATATTGGAGGAAGTATTTTCACAATGTACATAGAATACTTAATGAACAGTTAACAGCTATTGGCAATCCTGACAAAACCCCAAGCTTCTTTTTGGGTGGAACGTATAGAATAGCTAAACCCGGTGACCCAAAGTTGCCCAATAATTACCTATTATTTGCTTCGTAGTAATTGACAAAATATTTTCTACCTTACATGCTATTGTAAGATCAACATTCATCTACATAATACAAGAGTTCTAGCAACCGAGCTAAAGGATTGTAAACAAGTATCAAATGGCAGCAAATAATAGCTTGTTGTTGTACACATGGCAGTAAAGATATCTCCGTAGTTGAAAATCTCTCGGTGTGGATGGAGTGCAAGGATATTGGTGAAAGTATTTTCAAACTGTACATAGAATACCTAGTGAACATTTAACAAAGTTACCCAATAATTACCTTTTATTTGCTTCCTAGGAGGCGGTCCGTGGCACAGTGGCCTAAGGCGATGGTCTGCAGCCATTGCGTACGGAACGTTGGTGGTTCGAATCCACCGCTAGCCGGGAATTTTTCCACAAAGAATTAACCCGGCTAGCATATGGATGTTTTATGAGGTACAATAGGTCCGTGAAGGGCCGCAGTGCACACAGCCCAGAGGCGAGGGCTGTACTCACCGTAAAAAAATAAAATAAAATAAAAAAATTAACAAAATATTTACTACCTTACATGCTATTGTAAGATCAACATTCATGTAGATAATACAAGAGTTCTAGCAACTGAGATCAATGATTGTAAACTAGAATCAGGTGGTAGCAAGGAATGGATTGTTGTTGATTCAATAATTACTAAAAAAGCCTGTAAGAGGCGTAATTGTTTTTTATATGGATGGATTATAAAAAAGCCTTCCACATTGTACCACATACCTGGCTGTTGAAGGTACTTAATATCTATAAGGTTGAGAAACAAATGATAACGTTTTTGAACTGGACCATGTAATATTAGAGAATGTTATGTTACATATCTTTGAACACTAGCACATTATTATCGCAACCAATACAAATCGCCATGTGGATATTCCAGGCAGACAGCCTCAGCCCATTCTGGCTTTGCCTTGGTCTTAATCCTTTGAACGAACCTGTTAACAGCAACAACTGCAATTATAAAATTCAAACCCACCCGGAGATTAAATTGTACCAAATTATTGATGTTATCAAGCTCCGGTAGAAACGACAAACTGGTGAGTCAGCTCAAAGTAATAAGTTTGTTTAGCAACACTATAAAAATGGAATTCGGAGTTGAAAACTGCAGTGGCGAGGAAGTTTCTTCAAAATGACTAGAACGCAGTAGCATGTGATACCATTACGTTTAATTATTTGCGTCTCGGAGAAAAATGCAAGAAAAAGCGGGTAACATCAAAAACTGCTCGAAATACGTATGCTACCGTAACCAGTGGCTGCGAACTTATTTTTGAGAGCACCCACGTGACTAATACACAATAGAAAATGGTTTTATCAAGTATATGTCTCGGTTAGTGGTTTGATTTTACCCAGTTTCACAGGATCACTCGCTTTCTCAGCCGATTTTAATATTTGGTCTCGATCCATTCAGCCGTTTTTCGTTAATTTTGTTCACAGGCTTCCATATATACACACACCCACAGAAAATACACAAAACAAACACACATAAATACACCAAAATATATAGTATAGTTACGGCGTTTATTTTTATGGTAAAATAAAGGACATATCGAAGAAAATGGCATAAAATTCATACGTTTATAATATTTATTACGAAAAAAGTAGCATAAATCAATGCATGGCGCCAGTTCACACTTTAAAAAGTCATAAAATTCAATACATTTCATTTGAAACGTTGTATTTGATGGGATACATGCTTCTAATGTACTTACTTTTAACTGAAAATAAAGGACTGTCCTCTTAAAGAAAAGACGTATGGTCATCGTAAGTATACTATATTTCGACTATATTAGTAATAAAACGTAAATAAATGAGAAAATTATCAATTCGATTTTTTTCGCGTACATAGGCACCTTACACGGTCAATAATACTGTCAGTCCTAGTACTGTCAGTCCTAGTACTGTCAGTCCTAGTACTGTCACTATTTGCTTCAATACTCCTTGTATATTTATTAAGTAATCAATTATCCGGGTAACACTCAGTATTCTCTTCATTCCATCATTTCTATAACTTATACGATAAGTAATACTGTCAATATTTTAGAATAATGAACATTTTAAACATGTTATCGTACAGGAATACAGTCATTATTCTAAAATATTGACAGTATTATTGATCGTGTAAGGTGCCTTTAGAATACCTTCCTTAGCAGTGCTGTATTCAGAAAGTAATAACTGCCATTAATGAATGGGAAATGCAAGTTGTGACATGGCATAAGTTTTTTCAGGGATCTACTAGTTTCGCAGTCACCACCCACGCTCCACAATAGAAGATAGTTAGCTCTCTATATGCGGAAATTTTTAACCTTCTCTCTTTAAGACCCTCGCTCAGATGCATAATTACTACCCCGTTAAACCTGAAGAGTAACCTAATATCAATAACGTGACACAGAACGGGCTACAGATAACATGGATAAAAAAATATTACACGGACGCTACCTCACAGCCCTGCGTGGTCCCACATAGACTCTTGAACTTTCAAATCTTTACTCGACTGGAAGGACCCAGATGTCCCAGGTTTAGTGTTCGGTATCCAAGACCAGACTTCAAGCATACCAGAGACTCATAAAACACATCCCAGTGCCGCATGTGTAACCAAGCCAAAGAATCTATATAGCACATAAAAGATAGCACATAGAGACTATATTTTGGTACTCCAAAAAGGGAACAAACTAGCAATTATTATAGGTAACTGTCCCTGGCGATGAAAATGAAAAGGAAGCTTATATGGAAAAATACCAAGACTTGGTACATAAATGAAAGCGTTTATATGAACTAAATATTGGCGTTGATAATTACCGCAAAGGGTCTCGTATAAAAGCGCCTGACTGAGAATCTTAAGAAACTGGAACTAAATGAAGCAGAGGCTTTTTCATCACCTTGTTGCACGTAGGCCCCTCTCAATTTTTTTCCAATTTGTTAGTTGTTGCGCATCTTGGGTCCAATTTGTTGTCACACGTTTTATATCGTCGGTCCATCCTGAAGGTGACCGCCCTCTGCTTCTGTACGTATCTTGCCGAGGTCTCGATTCATGGATCTTTTTGGTTCATCTTCCGTCGTTTATTTGGTCAACATGTACGACCCAGTTCCGCAACAGCATGGTTATTCGTTTTACCATATTAATAAGTTTGGTTCTTTTATTAATTTCAATATTTGAGACTCTCACTCAAAGTTATGTGGAGCATTATATAGCTCTCTGCGGTACTTGTTGCTTGTTGACATTTTTCCTCGTTAATGTGAGAGGTTTTGCTCCATAAGTGAAACTTGGGAGCATGCATTGATTAAAAACTTTGTACTTCAAACTGACTGGTATGTTCGCTTTTAATACGTATAAGTATCCCGAATGCAGCCTATGCCAGACCAATTCTCCGCAGGATCACGTTTGTTTGTTTATCTCGTCCTATTTGTATTTCGTGTCCTATTTATTTATAAGTTGTTATTTCTTATTTTAAGGTTGTTGCTCGTGACGAGATTGGTTATAAGCTGTATTTAGGATATATTGATGTTTAATCCTATTTGTTGCGAGGCACAGTTGAGTCTGCAATAAGTACTATCGTCAGCAAACCGCAAATATGTCCCTTTGTCTATATTTATATCCATGCCTTCGACTTTTTTAAACATGTATTCCAAGACTGTAATGAATAATTTCGGTGAGATAGTGTATAGAGGAGTGCACCAAGGCCTCTTTCTATTTTAAAGACATGGTTATTTCATGCTGTACGCAAGCTATGAATACGCTATCATAAATATGGAGGAGAGCTATGTGTCTGTGATCTATTCTACATTTCTGTAATGGCATTTTTTGGTGGTGAATGGTGTTACATGTTTTCTCATATTTGACAAAAACTCAGAACGAACGGCTTATAGATTCTATAGATTTTTCAATTAGTGTTTGTATTACCTGTAGGTAGTCGTTAGTACCGCAACCTGTCCTAAATCCGACTTATTCTCGAAGTTGGTGGAATTCGAATCCTGGATTGAGGCGTTTTGTTATGATTTTTGTTAGCAATTTAGTGTAAAGATCCGGGAGCAAGCTATAGTTTCGTAGGTCCGCGATGTTGCCTTCTTGGTGCATACTTTTAATATTACCTTATCAAAGTACACGGTATTTTTTTTCTGTAAGGCATGTATTGAATAGCAAAATAATGTTTGATAGTAACATTTCCGCCTTCTTTAATACCTTCAATAGCGACTGAATCCTCTCCCGGTGCATATTGTTATTCATTTCCGGTAGTGAGGATTTCACTTCTTCTATACCAATATCCGGTATGTCTTCGGATCCTTGATTTACCACTATCGGGATGTCTTCTTTTCCTGTTTCGGTATTGTCCTGGAAGAGGTTTGATAGAACTCTTCCGAAATCTTAATTCATTAAAATGTCTGGCTTATTTATATTTGTCTGTCCTTCTACACTAACTAAAATTTGTAATATTCTAACACGTTTACTTATTGTCATTTTTATTTATTTAATCGGGATTCCGACCTGAAGTCTATAAATTTGTAGGGCTAGCAGCTGTGTTTTCCGCCGGTCAAGGGAGAAGCTCCCGGTGTATTCCTTAACTTGACTGAAAACCTTTAACAAACTGTGATTCATGAAAATTCGCTCCCTAATACTCACTACGAGACGGATTATTATGATATATTTATATTGATGTGTTTTCATTTTTAAATAATTTTCTAAAAATCTAGTTAGTTTTGTTTTGTTTGAGAAATTAGTTATTTGAATTACATGTGGTTGGAAGTATTTTTTCGTTTGTTTGAAATTTCCATCATTTTTTAATATGTTCTAGAATTGTTACCTGGTACTTAACATCTTAAGATATTCTTGCTGCATGTATAGAGAGAAAACAATCTTTATTATGCTATTGGCCAGTATGTATATTTTGCAACATTTCTAATATTATAGTATAGTTTATAAATAATAATTTTTATTTCTGTTGTAGTAGTATTATGCTATTGGCCAGTATGTATATTTTGCAAAATTTCTAATATTATAGTATAGTTTATAAATGATAATTTCTATTTGTGTTGTAGTAAGTAATCTCTTTCTGTTTGTGTTGTTAAAATATTTAGGGTTTCATTATAATGGGCAGTACACCATAAATAATTGAAGAATAAATATTTTAATGTCTGTGAGACGCAGTATTTCCTATTAGAAAACGATATTATACCCTAAATACTCATACAAAGATAAATCATAAAATGATCGATGATTTCCGGGAATTGTGTCTGTCAACAATTGAACGATTATAATATTATTTGGATATAAATTGAAAGAGAGCGCATGTAATTTACAATAACAGAGCTGGTCGCGGCTTTCTTCGCTATTCATTTGAAGATGTTATAAGCTGTTGAGTCTTGGGTGCACTTTGTGTGCAACTAGTAGCGGAAGGTAGTGCAACACTTTAAGCCATGTCGCCGGTGATGAGTATGTTTTTGGTGAGTTTACATATGCTTTGTAATGTATTTATATACGCATTAACATATAACAAATTGCTCATTTTAAATCGACCATTAACTGCTTTAATTAACAGCATTGTTGAATAAATTTAATTAATTTCTATTCATGCATGCTTTAATGTGATGTACACATGCTCGGTTTACTGTTCTCATTATATTTTAAATATGTAATGTGTATACGGGTGCATGAATGTACAATTCAATGTTCAATGTTCATGTTTTTTAACCTATATTTTCTATATTCAATCAGTACCTTGTTATATAAATATATATATATATATATATATATATATATATATATATATATATATATATACATCGGTTTTTACTGTCCGATTCCCAGATAGCTCCCTAGTATTAAAAGTATTAACAACTCTATTGTCGAATATTCCTAATTTAGACCTAATTTTTCGTCGTTACTGTGTTACACCTTAATTCAATTCTCAATTCAAGTTCACATGATTTATTTATTAAATGTAGATATAAAGACAAATGCAACAAAAATACTATTTACAATTACATTAGTTTTGTGGCATATTCTACAATAGTTTCCTACTTGGCATATACATCATTATTTGTGTACATATTGCTTGACCTTCGTGTACGTTATTGTTTAAACAAAAATATGTATATTGGATATATGTGTTAGGTATTACTAACATTTCCAGATTGGTTAATAACAAGACGAGGTTTTTGACCAGAAGGTGGGCAGAGACATTTAAGAAAGCGCAAAAGTATTTTTAGTATGACTAACAATCCCTTAGAATAAATGATCAGTTCTGTATAAATAAATAGTATCGGTATATGTACAAGAAAAGGCGAAGATCCAACCTATTTGTGAAAGTAACATTGCTGTTCAACTTGCAACTTTCAACTTTATAATATATTATATAATTGCAGTTTTTACATAAGGTTCATGAGAATTTTTATCTGAATGATGAAATATGTGATTCCCTTCTGATCGCTGAATTCCCATTACAGAAAATATCATACACACAATAACATCATAACCTGACGTTGAAAATAGGTAATGACCATATACAAGTTTATGTATCGCTGATAAATTTATGTTTCCATTATAGAACATATAGTTACTCAAAGATTATTTGATATAGTTCATATTTCACAATGTTTATACAACGCGTCCACCTAAGTATACAAAATATGAGTTTATTTAGATTGATCAGAAAATATTATTCTTCATAAAAGTATGTATTTCATCCAAAACCAATTTAAAATACACAAAATAAATACAGAAACAATACAAACACATACGACATTAATTTGTAAAAATAATATATTAAATTCAATACAATTTTTCATATTAATAATGATCATATTATTAATGATGTTACTTAAATAATAGTTCTTCGGTGTTGCTTGAAAGCATTATAGCATTATAAGTATTCATTTCTCTTTCTGAAATTGAATTTTCTACGTGTGACTAACGATTTAAAATGTTCATTCTATAATAGTTAATTCGTGGATACTATTACTTGATCACATGCCTCTTTTAGTTGTTAAAACAATGCAGTACTTCTCTATCCCTATAAAGTTACTATTTGAATATTTGAGTCTTGTGTTATTTAACTATCTTCTTCTGACTCGCTTAGCAATGAAATTTAAAGCAACATTAAGTGTAGAAGGACACCTTCCACTAAAGAAATTATTTTACCTTAAATAAGAATCATCGTCATACTGGTCATACATACGCACACCATCCAATTAATTTATTTTGTGGTAAAGTTGCATACTCTTCCTATTAGTACTTTTAAAATTGTAATCTAATTTATTCATTGCTTTATGTCAACGAAACAAAAAATATGCGATAAACAGGAATTTATCGATGACTTTCTGTTTTAGATATCACTCATTATTTATGGACTTTTACCTTCTGCTCATACAGGTGTCGCAATTTATAGGTAACGTAAAATTATTATTATAATAAAATGTAATTTAATTTCAAAGAAAATAGCATATTAATACTATGCTTTCACAATCGTTGATGAATTTGTGGAAAATATATTAAAAATTTAATTTATTGAAAAGTGTGTCAATATATATATATATATATATATATATATATATATATATATATATATATATATATATATATATATATTATATAGGTTTTTTTGTATAAATATTTTCTTTCATAAAAAAGAATACAGTTGTTGATCTATTTTAATACAATTATCAAAACATGGCTATTTTGATGAAACAAATTTATGGTTAAATTTTAAATACATTCTATACATTATTTTTTTGGTTTTTTTTCTGTTATTATTAATTTTTTTTTAACAGTATAGAGCATTTCCATAATTCCATACAATATTGTTATATATATATATATATATATATATATATATATATTTCCCGGATTTGGGATAAGATGGTCTTACATAGTAAGACTAAGAAAGATCTATATCTATATATCTATATGTTTGGTACAACAGAATAAAAATTTAAGACGTGGTTATATATAAGACGAACTTTAAAATTCGTTAGAGAAACCGGGCGTTAGTATACACATACAAATATTATTCAAAATTTTGAATATTTCGAATGGTGCGGTGGCAATTGTATCTATATAACTAATAAATTGATTCAAAGTAACATTGAAAACATTCACCCGGGAAAGAAATCTCCATAGCAGATGCACTCCATAAAACGTTCCTTTTGATTTTACTTCCTGAGCTATATAATTATCTAGAAATGGAAACCAATCTATATCATACAATTACAATTAAATACGAATTCAAAAATGCATTCATCAATATTAATTACTTAAGCAAGAAACTCATTCTCCTGGAACATCATAATGGTTAAATCAAAAGAGGCAGCGGCGGTGAACGGTTTGTATTGATATGTGTAATTATTTCGGGCAAAAGTAAGGCACTTGGGTGCACTTAAAACAGTACGATTCAGAAACACTTGCGATTTCACTTATTACCTGTTGGATAATACAATCAACATAAATTAAACTTAGACTCTAGAGAAGTAAATGGCTAACATATAATAAACAAGGCAATCTAATGAATTCTTAACTGAGGATGAATAAAATATATTTTGCATATGACATTTCGATATGCCATAAGTTAACCATCGATAGATATCGAAAAGATATTAAATATATTGATATATTTATATCGAAATGATTACCAATATTTATTTTGTTTATATACAAGGTGTTCTACGAAGAGGTTTACTACTTTGACACAGCGTCATTTTTATTTACGTTGGTTGCTTGGTTGATCAGTTGATATTTAACACGCCAGCTGTCATCACTTGGCAAATTGGTTATGGTGCGTTTTACAACAAGAGAACGTGTTTTAGTTGTTAAAACATTTTACGAAAATCAATCATCGATTGTGGCTACGTTGAGGAAATTGCGTATTGTATATTTCTACATAATAAATCAGTCAACAAACCAATTTTATATCGTTTAGAAGTCATAGCTGAACAAAGTAGTAAACCTTTTCGTGGAACACCCAGTATATATAAAATTATATTTCCGTAATTTTGTATATTATATTATATTATATTATTTGTATATATAACTCTTTAGTCTAAATGTAATACAAACATGCTAGAGAGTGCGAAGGAAACTTCTGGATCCGCGAAAGAGGAAAGAAACAACAAACAAACATCCTGATGGTCGAAGGAGAGAGAGAAAGCAAAATAAACAGAAAAAATACTTAACTATCAAACGATAATATTATAATAATACATATAAAAAGCAGACAACGAGGATAAAAAGATAGTTGCTGGGAAATTTATACGTGAGATATATATATATATATATATATATATATATATATATATATATAAATATAAATGCAAATTCTCTCAAAATTTCACCCTCCGGTGGGAATCGAACCCACGTCTCTGGCTATCGCGGCCAACGTGCTAATCAATTGCACCACGTAGGGTATTGATTGGTAGCACGCGAGACGTGGGTTCGATTCCCACCGGAGGGTGAAACTTTTAGAGAATTGGCATTTACATATTTATAGCCTCACATTTGGCAATAATAACAGTCATTATATAAATATATATATCCTTATACAGTAGTGCTTTATTCGGAAATTAAACTTCCTATCGCGACTGGGAATAAGCGGTAAGATTTTTTTTTGGATTCGAGACAAAGAATAAAGTTGATCAATAATGTTTTGAATAGAAATGTATAGCAGTTATACATGAAAAACTAGAGAAGTAGATTGAAACATGAAAAACAAAAAACATCAATTAAAACCTGAAAACATAAACCAAGATATCGAAAAACGAAAATGTAAGTTTCGAATATCACAGTCTGTGTTTTTCGAAGTTGTGCATGTTTAAATTGATGTTTTCCATATTTCAAGCGGAGTTTTACGATATTTTTCTAATTTGAATTGATGTTTTTCAAGTTTCAATTTGTGTAGTTGTTGTGTAGAAAATGACGTTCACCGCCTATGCCCTGAACCTAATTTTTATTGCATTCGCTTCAGCTCGGTAATTTCTACACTATGAGCAATAATGGTTGAGAGGAAACCCGCTAGATTTGGAGTGGTTGAAGGAAAATAACTCACCATCCACCATCACCATCCATGCCCTGATCCTAATTTTGATAAATTTGCATTTATTTAAACAACAAAGTTACATATTCTATATAAATATAACAATATAAAAATACAAAACATGTGAAGTTGTTTGGATATGATTTGATGTTTTTTCCCTCTGTCCTCGCCGCGGGATTTATGGGTGATATCCCATCTCGAGCTAACCGTATCGAGGATTTTAATTGCATTAGTTTCAGCCCGGTTGTTTTTATACGCTGAGCAATAGTGACTGTGGAAAATCCGCTAGATTTTGAGTGTTTGAAGGAAAATAACGTTCACCATCTACTCTCTGACCCTAAAATTTGTTGCATTCGCTTCAGCTCGGTAATTTCTATACGATGAGCAGCAGTGGTAGAGGAAAATACGGCTAGATTTTGCGTGGTTAAAGAAAAATGACACCTATGCTTTGACCTATTTAGTATGAATTTGCTGCAGCTCGGTGGTT
This sequence comes from Lordithon lunulatus, assembly GCA_963942505.1. Classification (NCBI taxonomy): domain Eukaryota; kingdom Metazoa; phylum Arthropoda; class Insecta; order Coleoptera; family Staphylinidae; genus Lordithon; species Lordithon lunulatus. Next base: position 16,347,299 of record OZ012666.1, read on the forward strand.
CCTATACGTGGAGCAACAGTAATGGATGGAAAACCCGTTAGATTTTGCTTCGTTGAAGGACCTAAGCCCTGACCATAATTTTTGTTGTAGTCGCTTCAGCTCGCTGGTTTCTATTCGGGGAGCACCAGTAGCTAAAGTAAACCCCGCTAGATTTTGAGAGGTTGAAGGAAAATAGTTCACCACTTATATACCCTGACCCTAATGTAATTGCAGAAAATTCGGCTAACGGAGTTTTTATGTATAATGCCATAAACATCGAAAATACCATTTAAACCATGAAAAACATAAACTGCATCCTTATACGTAAATCGCGCGGGGAGTTAACGAAAATGGTCGGATGTTAAATGTAGTAATCCAAATGCCAAAATGTGAAAACCTGAATTGAACCGGGTCGAATCGAAATATCTTAAACTTTGATTTAATACTAATTCATTTACTCTCAATGTCGTGTAGTGCCCACACCAGATATTTTGAATATAGAATAGTGACACTTTCCTTTCAGTTGCTTGGTATAGTCATCCTAGTAAAAGCTGGCTAGTTTATCGCTTAATGGTTTAATTCATACTTTAACAGTTCGTTCTTTAGTTCGACAATCCATGAAGTTTTCCTGTTTTTAGTTTTATATTTAAGTATATTTTTCTACCACATCAAGGTTCATACGGATAGTTTTTTCTGCCATTGGTGGCCCATCCTGATGTTGGGTCTCATCATCTTTCAACATTAGTTTAATCCATACCATTCAGGCATAGATTTTATTGTTACATATTCGATGACTTTTTCATGTTTTTTTTCATCAAATCGTGCCCCATATTTTTTTATTTTTTTGGCTACCGCAGAGGTTATTTTCTATGTCTGCGATGAAGTTTTCCCAGTATTATATTTTTTCACTCAGTATAAATGCAACATTAATGTTCAATATACAGATAAAACAACTAAATTATTTATATTGATTTATTACAAACAGCTTACAGATTCAGATCATTAGAAACCATTCATTGAAGCATAGGAAAGAAAGTTATTAATATAAGACCATTATGCATGATTATTATGCGTAACATCAGGTACGTAAAGTGTATGAATATTAAAACTTCAGTACACAAATTATAATAGGTAACTTTGTAATTAAATATATTATCTGGCGGAAGGGTTTTATATATAATTGATTATAACCAGAAAATTAAAAAAAAACTTCCTTCTTTATATGTTGTGGGCTTCTTCGCTGAGGAAAGTGAGATGGTACATCACCCGGTATTCACTACATAAAAGCTATAAATCTTATGAAAATCTGCGAAATTATAGGTATAAATGTAGAATATGGTAAGGCGAGACAAATATATATATATATATATATATATATATATATATATATATATATATATATATATATAAGACTAGGACTGAAAGAAACCTCTTCTCTTTAGATCGATATTTCGCTCTGACTCCAGAGCTTCATCAGGATTTACTAAAAAACCAGACTGCTAACAATGATATATCTACATAAAATTTGAAGGTTGAATAAAGTTAATGAATTTAAAGTTAAGGAAAATAAATGTAATATCGTACATTTATTTTCCTTAACTTTAAATTCATTAACTTTATTCAATATATATATATATATATATATATATATATATATATATACATGCCCTTTTCTACCACAGTGCGGTGTAATGGTTTTAATTTTTCTGTTGTAATTTTTTTTCATTTCCTTCTATTTATTGCTAGTTCTCTTGCTTCTCTTCGCTTGTTTTGTCTTTCCTTTCTAATAGCTCCGATATAGCTTCATCCCATAATAATTACAATATTTAATATTTTTTCTCAAATTCAAAATAATTAAAGGGCATAATCAGCACTGCAGTTTTTTAAATTTATATTTATCAAGATTGCCATTTTCCATTTGTATAATTCTTATCTTATTATCTTCACGAACCCAATGGACTAGTGCAGTGATCGGCAAACTTTAGACGGGGAAGAGCCAAATCTTTCCCATACAAATTTTATTTTGTTTCAAGAGCTATACATTTCTTTTTATTATACATAATAATAATATATATTATTACTCATATAAGTAGGTAAAACGTTACTTGAGCCTGAAAGTCAGAAAGTTTTTCCGGTTTCCCAAGGTCAAGGTCGTGGGAACAATAGATATCAAGGTCGTGTGAAAAATCATTTCCAGTTACCTGCGTCATCATCTACTGCAGTATCCCGGGGTCAGTCACCTGCTGGTCTAGTAGTTTCCGGTTCCCTACGTCATCATCCCCTGCAGCATCCCCGTGTATCATTCCCTGTTGCACGGGCTGTATGTGTGAGTAGTTTTGCATCAGATGTCGCCGAAGGCACATCATCACCAACCGGTGCAGGGCTGGGGCGCGCAGGCACGCAGAATTGAGGTACTTGTCGTGCCTTCACCTGCGTGCGCAACCCCCTGGGGCTTTAAAATGCGTCATCTCATCGGTTAATGCTGTGTGTTGGGTCTGCAAAGCCCCATCATCAACAGCTGGGGTGTGAAGAGGTGTCATCGCCAACAGATAAGACTCCAAAAAGCTGGCTGATGCTGTGTACTGGGTCTGCACGCCATCGCCGACAGCTGGGGTTTGAAGAGGTGTCATCATCAACACTTTTGATTTAGTTTCTGAAGAGTCACGCACAGGATAAAAAAATTGCATGTGGCTCACGAGCCATAGTTTGCCGATCCTTGGCCTAGTCTCGTACAGAGCATTGAGGTGCGGAAGTTCAAACCGCAGGCGACTCACCTTTCACAGTATTTCAAAGATTTTTGTGAAGTTAAGGTAAATATCGGGTGATTAAACTCCAATAAGCTTCTCCCTTTACCAGTGGAAATGCCTTACGACTGATAGTGCTATCAAATATTTGTAGCTAATCCAGGGGCGTTGCGTAATAATTTATTTTAGCAATATACCACTGTTGTATAGGATTATGAGAATTCTTATCGAATGAGGTAAGTTTTATTTGCTTGTAAGTAAGAAGATTTCTTATTCAGTTGGCTCGACGGCTCCGTGGGTGTCGGCCGTTCGTTCCCCGAAATTGCTTAATCCTTTTTGGGGGGATCCGCCGCCTTCTTCTGTTAATATTTTGGTTAACAGTCCAACATGCTATCCAAACCATTTTATTTCTATGTTCGTTGATGGTATTTATTTTTGCTCATTTACCTGTTTACTCCTAGAATCGATTTTATTACTCTCCGTTCGAAGATTCCGGGTTTGTCCTTATCGTTTCTCATTAAGTTTGGTGCGCTTGCCAAAGTTTTTGGAATTCAGTATCTTGTTTATAGAGTAGATTTTGTATCCCGCTAGTATTCTCGCCTTTATTTCCCTATTAAAGTTGGAAGTGTTCCTAGGTACTCAAAATTGTTTATAATGTATTTTGTCTTTGTTTGGTTCATGTGAAGTTCTGCTCCTATTACTGATATTTAATAAATGTAAAAATTGTATATATAGTGCGCAACAATTATTTCTCTCTTTTAAAGTTAGATAAACTAATTTTGATGTTGCCTAGAATAAAATCGAGTTATCACTATAACGCTGGAACTAATCGGTACCATGAGTATAACAACTGTGCAGAAACCTTAATAGTTTACCAGTGGAATGTCTTTTTCTAAAAAAATACGTAACCTGATAGAAATGTAAATAAATAAAACTAATTTTTCTCTGTTTTTTATCATTTCAACAAAGAAAGAAACATTCGTTTTATTTATTTATTATAATGAATTATCAAAAAGTAGATGCCGATTCAATCCAATATTTGATAGAAATATTACTATTAGAATAGTCAATGTTATTATTATAAAATAAAAATTTGGAAATTAATTGAATTTATCAAATCTTCTGTTGTATACATAAAAGAGGACTAAATCCAGGAGTTGGTAACTGATGGCTGAGGAAAAAGAATAATTGAATATATTCAGTTATTCTTTTTCCTCAGCCATTAGTTATCAACTCCTGGATGTAGCCCCCTTTTATTATTTTCCATGCTACTCTCTTGTCTTGTGCTGCCTTGAAGCATTTATTTCCTGCTGTTACTTTGATATCGTCTAGGCATGTTTTCATTGGTCTGTCTCTGCTGCGATTTGTTTGTATACTTAAGGGGCTTTCGTTTAACCGCCCCGTGGCGTGCTGTATCGCTCCAAGTTTTGCGGTCGCGCACCATTTGTAAGGGACGAGGTAGAATTGTGTGCATCGGGAGCGACAAATAGAACATAACACAGAAACAATACGCTCGGAGCAGCGAATAGTGATAAAAGAAAACAGCTACAGTTACACATTATTAATTCATAGATATTATTTACTTCAAATTTAATTTTTGGTATAATATAATTAATATTAGGTATATTAATATTCACCATTTAGTATGATGAATTTTAACCTATAATTGGAGTTGGCATCATTTGAGCAATACAATTATTATTACTGCGCCTCCAAGATAATTTTATGTATCCCCGAAATTTCATCGTATGCACTAAAGGGACTATTAGTATTTATATTTGTTATTAATTTAAATAATTAATGTACATATACATTAATTATTTATATTAATAACAAAAATAAATAGTTTATTTAGTATTAAAGTAAACATACCTCAATTATATACAATATGTATTTATTAATAATTTTCTTTCAACAAATATATTTTCAAATACATATATTAATAATGTAAAATGAATTTACAACATGTCAAATGTATTATTCATACGCGTATACATTGATAATCATTTTATAATGATTATTACCCAAGAGAAATCTCACTTTCTGTGCATCAATTAATACGACGAAACGGAAGTTATTTTCCATCAATTTGCAAAACTATTTGCGGTTGCAAACGACAGCTGCAATTTCTTCTGTTATTGTCGTAACAGTGAATGAGATCACCTTTCATTGTTTTAGTGCAATAAACGCGTAATTTGCACATCGTAAATGCAATCAGTATATACCCAACAACAATGAAAATCATTAAGATTAAATTAGATTTATGGCAGCCATTCTCTAATTAATTTAATTAAATATTGATAAATGTATTGTTTATTTATTTTCTTTATTTAGTACATACCCAACAACGATGTAAACCATTAAGAATAAATTAGATTTATGGCTGCCATTCTCTAATTAATTTTATTAAATATTGATAAATGTATTGTTTATTTATTTTCTTTATTTAGTATATACCCAACAACGATGTAAACCATTAAGAATAAATTAGATTTATGGCTGCCATTCTCTAATTAATTTTATTAAATATTGATACATGTATTGTTTATTTATTTTCATAATTTAGTATATACCCAACATCGATGTAAATCATTAAGAATAAATTAGATTTATGGCAGTCATTCTCTAATTAATTTAATTATATTGATACATGTATATTTTATTTATTTTCATTATTTAGGCAAACTCACCATTATTACCATAAAGAGTTTTGGGACAGTGCATTTTAAATTGACATACCAGTTTTTTTCCAAATGGCCACATAATTATATTTTACCAATCTGTTTCGCTTAAAAGTGGCTAAATCTGGAGATCCATTAGCAAGATGATTGCTAAGAGAATCTTTCAATTTAACGATCATATAAAAAATGTTAATTGATAATAAATATATTATATATTATATATAATATATTATAATATATATTTGATTGTCTATTAGAAGTAGCCTATAATTCCTGATATTTTCTATTTTAGCGTTGAAGTATTTATTTCAATCAATAATTTTAGTGAGCATGTAAATTACTATAAAAAATATTAGTAATTCATTCATATGTGATAGGATTTGTATTTTTATATTTTATACGTATAAATAATTTTAAAAATCGCCTAAAGTATTATCTTTATAATGCTTTCAGCCGGGAGGTTTTTCCGCTGGTCACGGGAGAACCTCAGATGATTTTAATCACCTGGTATTTACTTTAAATTTACAGAAAACTTCTGAAAACTGTGAAAGGTGATTCGTGAAAATTCGCCCCGATGGGGTTCGAACTCAGTTTCCCCAATGTTCAGTACGAGACGGACGTCATCTCCAATAATGATCACTATCCTTATCTATTAAAATATCTTATTATAATTTCTAACTCATTTATAATTTAAAAACTTGAATATTCGTATGATTCGTAATATAAGGAATCAAATATTTTAAAATAATGTATTTCTTTCTATTTATTTTTAGGACACCTTACAAGGATTATCTGGATAGATTACATTCCCCATTAAACGCATACCGAAGCGTGAAAGCGTACGAGAAACTGAAAATTCTCTACCCCGTGCTGTACAGCAAAGGCATTTTAAAATACCCGAAACACTGGTCCGTCGGTAAATTAAAGGCCAACATGTATTTAGGTGACCACTTCCATCGTGATAAAAACAACGGTGTGAATGAATGGTTAATAGACAACGAACGTCTCAAGTTTACTGAACCTGTCTTCGGCCCGGATAATTACTACTCCAGTGACCAACTGCAAGGGAATAGGCACTTGAACGTCAAACCGGTCGTGGAGCACATAGAAGGCGATTTAAAATACGATTTTAGAACAAAAACCCACAGTTATTCCAGATGATGGGTTTAATTAGGAACGTACCTAACAATTATATTATGAATACAGCTAGAGTTATGCTACAGGTTATTTAAATATAATAATATCTCAATTGTACATTACTCTATAAGGCACCTTACATGGTCAATAATACTGTCAATCCTAGTACTATCAATATTTGCTTGAATCCTCCTTTTATATTTATCAAGTAATCAATTATCCGGATAAAGATCAGTATTCTCTTCATTACATCATTAATATACCTTACACGATGAGTAATACTGGCAATATTTTAGAATAGTGACCATTTTAAACAAATTATCGTACAGTAATACTGTCATTATTATAAAATATTGACAGTAATATTGATCGCGTAAGGTGCCTTTATGCTTTAGTAATATAATATGATTTTAAAATGATCTCATGTTTGAAGCTTTATATGATATTAGTTTGTTTAAAAAACAAAGTTGAGTTGAATTACATATGTATATTTTCATTCTTTTCAGTTTTAATAATAAAAGATAGTAAAAAAATATGTTCTGTTTTAAATATTTAGTTTTAAGTGTTTAGTTTTTTTTCAGAATTACTTTATAATTCTAATAAATGAATATAATATTATAAGTTGTTGATATTAAAAAGTTAATGCTACTGTTTTCCCTCATTTCCATGCAATTTATACACTGCAGTTGCATCCGGGCGCCAGCTACTCTAGAACCGGCATTATATTTAGTTTATAATGAAGTTTCAAAAGAAGAATGTTCTCATAATTTATTTACATTTTATAAACTGAAAGTTACATCGGGTTTCCAGCTACTGTAGGCTAGTATTGATTATATTTCTAATGTAATTTCAAAGGAAGGATTAATTATGTATATTTCACAGCTGTCAGCTTTCGCCTAATAATTTGTTTATGATGATATAACTGCTGTAATATAGAAAGAATCTACTCACTACATTATGTTATTATTGTTATTATTATAGGAAATTAGTGCTAAATTGGGCCATAAGGAGGATGACACTAAAACAGCATTGGGAACACATGGATTTGGAATAAGGAATGTAATAGGTATCTACATCAAAGACAAATTCAAATGACATATAGAGGAAAAAGTCAAAAATAGCTCGAGGGCATTAGCAGGCTTATATAGAATAAGAAACTACCTGCCGGCTGAATTCAAAATGCAAGTTTATAATGCACTCCATGCATCACAAACCAACTATTTAACTAACATATGGGAAGCCAGAACAACAAAAAACTTAAAAAAAAATACAAGTGCAACAAAGCCCTGAAGATAATTTTAAATAAACCAATGCATTACTTTATAAGATACCTACATAAGGAAACAAGTGAGGTAACTATACTAAACAAAATCAAGCATAAAAGTATAATATTAACAATGCAAATAGACAAGAAAATTATTAAAAGCAACATCAACTTTAAACGAAAAGATATACACACCAACAAATGAGGTAACTATACTAAACAAAATCAGGCATAAATGTATAATATTAACAATGCAAATAGACAACAAAATTATTAAAAGCAACATCAACTTTAATAAACGCAAAAATATACACACCTATGAAACCAGAAGAAGAAGTGAAATAGATACAATAAAAGGCTCTACAAAATAACATTAAGTTGGGAATAAGCGAGTACAACAAGCTACGAGTATACTTAAAGAACATAAAGGATGTTAAGATATTTAAATTAATTTTAAAAAGGACATCATGGCGACGTAATAAAACAATAAAACATCAAAGTAATAACATACAAATTAAGAAGAGAAAACTAATCCAGTACAACAACAAACAGCATCCTTCACACCAGGGTTTCCAGATCAACTTAACGATTGGTGAAAGCACTGCGAGGGAAACTCCTATTAATTTGTTAATGTAATGTAATTGAGATATGACAAGCAATGTATGATCATAAAATAAAATTTAAAAAAAAAGAAAGATAGGTCAACACTCCTTGATTTTCTTCTACAACACAACCTATTTGCAATTACAACAAATTTTATCACAAACCTCCACAGCGAAGATGGACCTAGGTCAGCCGCGACGGCTTTGCAAAAAATATAATCGACTTAATAATATCTAATAGGAAGGAGATAGTACAAGATGTAACCGTGATGAATAAGTAGTTCATGGACAATCGTTCTATTGATTTTTTACAAGGAAGAACCATATTTAAGGCGAATCTTCGAAAATGTCGTTCGAGGATTCCAGCTGAAAATCTATCCCAAAAACGCATAGTGAGATTAACGAAACTGCTTCTACTTTTGTGCGGGGTCGCCCCAGGAAAAACCATAGGGTTGTGCACCGAGAAATAAATTTATTTCGAAATAATGGAGCATTTTATGATAAATTGCGCAGATGACTATACATTATACTACTGTACTTAAGCATTATCAAATTGTATTTATCAAAACTTGAAATATGAAACTACAATCTCTTGGAGGAATTTCTTTTGAATTTTGAATACAAATCGTTATATATATACTTTTCTGAAACAAATATTGACTACTTTTGCATATTTTTTACATCTATTTCGAGACAAAAAATTAACATTTTCGTCCTAACAAAGTATCAAATCATCCTTAGACTTGTGAAATATCCAAAAATATTTTCAGAAAATTATAAACTGTTGCCTAGAAAAGTCCGCGCGATTAGGTCAATATTGAACCGTATTTCCGTCTTCCGTAATTCGCCTTAAGATCGAATCCTGTTCCTTAACGTTTAGAGAAAATTTTCAAATAAATCCATTCATCTGCCAACTGACCTGAAACTTGACTATTTCGTCAAGTTTCAGGTCAGTTGATAGATGAATGGATTTATTTGAAAAATGTCTCTAAACCTTAAGGAACAGGATTAAATATGAATCAACAAGCAATTTTTTGTTTGAAACCCTTAACGCTCATACCTTAATGAGAGTTTATGAAATAGCGCTATATTTTCTCAGCATACCCGTTCACAAATCCAAAGTAGAAAGAGTATTGGGAGCAACATCACTGATTAACACTAAATATAATTTGAAAAATTATACGTGTATTAACTTTCACAAATACCTCAGATCTCAGAATTTAGTTTACAATTATACATTTTGAATTTATGATTATTTTGCGATTATTTATTATTTGATTTTCAAAGAAGAAATGTTTACATCAACCTAATAAATTAACTATACAAAGACAAATCATATATAATGTATAATGTACTCGGTACTCAAGTTATTTTTTAATGTATTTGTACTCGGTATCGGAGTACACGTAATTGTACTCGATACTCGAGTACTTTTTTAATGTACTCGTAAACGCTCTGAAACAGAGTAATAAAAAAGCAAATGGACTGATTTTAGGTACCATAGATAACAATTAATTAATAAATAGAAAAGTCCGGATTTTAAGCTGAAAAGTCTTGGTCTTTGAAGCACGTTGTCCTTGGTAGGTGATTTTACAGCTGGCAATCCTATCTCTAAGCATTCCTCAAACTATTTTCCATAAATAACTATATGCAACCAATGTTACTAGACAGGCTTACAATATTGTTTTGGCATTTGTGACTACATCCAAGCGTTTCATTATATTTATATAATACAATTTCATACAAAAGAAAAATACAGGGAAAGACTTATTAGTAGTGGTAGTGTCATTATTAATTAAATAATGATTATAAAGAATACAAAATATATATTGTATAAAGTATTATTCAAATCGTAATTACATATTATATGTGTTATTTTAACTAATTATCTTCTAGCATTGGTGTTTCATATTTATTGATATTACTAAATACTGATGTGAATTAAAAATACAAATATTCATCAATAATTTTTTATAAGAATCATGGTATGTAATATCTGCAACATATCGTACGAACTTGATACATGTTTTGCATATAACTGATGATATAATTTGAATATAAAATTAAGTAGTTTTATCCTTGATTGATTGTATTAATATTTGTATTGATAAATGAAATGATTAATAAATTAATAAATTGATTGCATTAATCAACGACTTAATACAGGTTGATCCACAAATCATTCGTAAAGATTTTTGGAATTTTTATCAATTAGTGGAAAATCAATATAAATACACATTTTTATTTGGAAGCTAAATTAAATTGTTTTTGATAAATAGACAAAAAAAAACCTATAAAAAAATCATTTCTTAAATAAAAATATATCTGTACTGACTGCTCTGAAAAAGTTCTTAAACAATACATCCATTGAATCATAAGTTCCTATATCGGATATTTCGCGTATCTTTACTATATCGGGAGTTTTTCTTCTTTTTTCTTCTTCTTTCAGCCCATTTTTGTCCACTTCTGGACGTAGGACTCCATTAGAATTTTCCACGATGTTTTGTCTTGGGCTAGAAGGTACAAGGCACGTCCTGCTACCTCTTTAACGTCGTCCAACCATCTCCTTTGAGGTCTTCCGATTCCTCGTTTTGTTTCCCTTGGTCGCCATGACGTTATACGATGTGTCCATCGACAGTATTCTTGTCTGGCAAGGTGTCCTGCCCAAGTGGAGCTGGTCAGGGCACGTTGTCAGACAAGAATACTGTCGATGGACACATCGTATAAGTTCTGCAATTCGCGCCATGATATCTGTCACGCTGGATCTTCTGCGAATCTCTTCGTTCCGAATTCTCTCTCTCAAGCTTACGCCTAACAAGGCACGTTCCATCGCTCGTTGTGTAGTGCGTAATCGGTTTGCACTTTTTTCGGTGAGTGCCATGGTTTCTAAACTGTTTGTTGTTACCGGGAGGATGCATTTTTTATACACCTGCCGCTTTAAACCATTGGGAATTTCTCTGTTTTTTAGTATGTAGCCCAATTTTCCAAACGCAGCCCAACTATGTCGTAATCGTCTTGAAAGATGAAACAAAGAAAATGGGACTTAGGATCAACGAAGATAAAACAAAATACATGCATGTAGCCAGGCAAGTGCGCAGAGACAGAATAGGTCAAAACGCAACAATGGTGAACTATAACTTCGAACGTGTAAATATTGTTAAGTATCTAGGCGTCACAATTACTGCAGACAACAACATCTCTGAGGAAATTAAGGCCAGAATCCAAAGCACCAATCGATACATGTATACTCTGAGGGAGGCACTTGAATCAAATAATCTGTCTAGAGCCTCTAAATTAAATATCTATAAGACCGTTATGAGATCTATTACTATGTATGGATGTGATACCTGAAGAGCGTAAACTGAGATGATTTGAAAGATTTGGCGCAAAATCTTTGATCGAACAATAGATCAAGACGCCAACAGTACAGACCTAGAACTAACAGAGAACTAGGCGAACTCTACAGCAATTCGCACATTATCAATGAAATAAAGTCTCAACGACTACGATGGGCAGGACATGTGCAGAGACAGAAAGACAACATTTTCCTTAGACTCGCCTGGGAAGCAAATCCACGTGGCAGAAGACCGTTGGGAAGACCAAGAATGAGGTGGCGTGAAAACTTGATGACGGATCTGCATGCACTGGGAAGAGAGTATGATCCTGAGACCATGTTGGATCGGGTAGAATGGAGGAAGATTGTTGTGTCAGCCAAGACCCACCCAGGGTTGTAGAGATACCGATGATGATGATGATGATGATAATGATGAGGGGTGGTTCCTAATTTCTGCGGGTGGGGATGCAACCTTTATGCAAGCTGTGCTCTCCGTCATGTTGTAGCCATGCACCTTTGTGCTTTTTGAGCAATAAACTGTGCAGTATAACGGCTTCACAAATATATTATATTTTATCACTTATATATACTATATCACTTACGTGTACTTGGCGGGTGGCATTTCTGTAGATGAACTTTAAAACATTGGTGTAGCGTGAATCAATTCTAGCATTTGCCATTGCTGCCCAAATTGCCCATAGTTCAATGGAGTCAAATGCCTTCTCGTAATCCACGAAGGCAAGGTTTGGCGGGATATTATATTCTGCACTTTTTTCAATAAAGACTCGCAGTGCCTGTAGATGGTCTGATGTGCCAAATCCTCTTCTGAATCCCGCCTGTTCTGGGGGCTGATAGAAGTCGATTCACAATTATTTTTGTTAGCAGCTTGTACATGTGAGATTGCAGGCTAATAGGGCGATAGTTCTCTATTTTCTCTATGTCTCCTTTCTTAGGTAATATAATTACGTTGGCGTTCTGCCAAGAGAGTGGGATCTTGCCCTCAACTAGACATTTATTAAAAAGAATACTTATAATCCCTAGCATACTTATATAATCCATAGCATTTGCCCCCGCTACTTAACATCTCGCTGGTAATTCTGTCTTCGCCAGGCGCTCTTCTCTTTTTCATGTATTTTAATGCTGCGTTTATTTCTTCTGTACTAATATCGGGAATTTCTTCGGAGTATACGTTCATTATTGTTACCGACTCAGTGTTAGGATTTGGCATGCTTGCACTATAGAGCTTGGTATAATATTGCTCTATGACTTTTTTGATATCTTGTTGGTCTCTTACTATTAGTCCGTTCTTATTTGAAATTTTGAAAATCTTAGCTCTACCTCGCGATAGCGAGTTTTTTTAGAACCTTCATATTCGAGTTGTTATATATATATATATATATATATATATATATATATATATATATATATATATATATATATATTATCAATTGCCTTTTACCTTTCGGTGTAAGCTAACGCATATTCGAGTTGTTATACGATCTTATATCTCTTCGAATATGATGGGCTATCTCTTTATTAAGGTGCCTATATTCGGTGGATTCACGACTTAAAGCTCTCAATTAGTGTAAGAGTATTTTGGGTTATTTTTGTGTTTTGAAGGTTCTTTTTTAAATGCACATACTTTTTTCTTAGCGGTATAAATACTGGTTACAATTTTATCAGATAACTCCTCCAACTCAAGATTTTGTAAGATGTCTGTAGGAAGGCGTGTTTAAGGCTCTTTCTTGAACTGCGTCGGGAGTATAAAATACAATTATAAAATAAAATTATATCCGTCAATTATATTTTTCTACCGATATATAACTAATTCGTGAAATTTCGCCCTCAACGGGATTAAAACTCGCTCGACCCCAATGCCCAGTACGAGATGCTTTAACCACAAGGCCACAAAGCTAGTTCGAAATCTACACATTCACACTTATATATGTTTTATAAAATAAGTCTGTAAGATAAATTTAACATATTGTTATTTGTAAAATAAAGATGTGTGTTTTCTACCATTGAATGCGCAAAATATATTAATACTTAATTAAAAACAGTTTTAAATAATTGTAGCAGGTACATATTTTTTACCCATAGCCAAAGTCACGTTTTATGTAAAACAATCATTACATAAATCAACGTCGTCAACGTTCTCGCGGTTTTTCCTTTCGCATTTCTCGGCCACTGTAACAATACAATACATGTTACATAAAACATGATGCACTCTCATCCTAGCAGCTGTCCATCGGAAAACACGATTAAAGAAATTACTTTCACTGATGGCTTCGTGTCTGCGTTAACACCGCCATGGGGTGTAATGAAAGTAGCCTTGAATGCTATGCGTACGCGGCGTTTGTTCGCTATTATGTTGTATATTCACGGTGCGATTTCCCACAAGTTATATTGTTGTATGCCTTTTAGGGAGACATTAAGTTCATTAACGCTGGCGAATCATGTTTTTACCTGTCCATTCCGCATCCGTCGACTTTCAATTTTAATTAAATGTATATAAGAAATGCTGATTCGTGTCTTGTTTGAATAATTGAAGAAAATGTTTAAATTAGCAATTTATAATTTAAATTTATAATTTAAACATTTACTACTACAACTATTAAAACAATTTTTTATACTTGAAGAGTTAGAGTCCTGGGAATAGTAAATGCTTTTCAGTCATTTTCCATTCAGCTTAAAAAGCTGTATCTTGGTTATCTACACCTTTAAATGAGATGTTCCTTTGGGATTAGCTAAGATAGCTGTATCTTGGGTATGTGCGTCTCTAAATAAGATTTTTCTTTGGGGTGGATTTATACTGATCTAATATAATAAGTAATGTAAAAAACAATAAATTAGAAATGTGCATTATTTCCCAAAATATTCTTTATTGTGGTGAAATAAGTACAAAGAACTAAATTGAATATTGTGAATATTTTATTAGAATTAACAATACAAAATATACCTTTTTTGTATTGTTAGTGCTCATAAAATATTCACAATATTCAATTTAGTGCTTTGTACTTATTTCACCCCAATAAAAAATATTTTGGGAAATAATGCTTTGAAATTGATTCCTTATTTATTATATTTATTTTAAACCCACCGTAAGTAATACGGTTGTTTATTTATGTATAGTATTATTGATTAATAATACACAATATCAGATATATTAACGTAAAATTATATTTGATAATTAGAGTATAGATTTATGTATATACATGTTTTCTAATAGTGACGATCTAAATCTTTGCGAGTGATATTAAACCAATGCTAATAGGGATTAATCTTTATGCGTGATTAAAATTGTTTACATATTTTATTTTACTCAACTGTACATTCCAACCGATTGCATATTATTGCATATGGGTACGGAACAGCCATGTGTTTACGCACCCCCTTTTTACGACCCCCAAAACGGCAATTTGTCGCCAGTGTGTTGCTGGATTATATAAAATACAGACGTATTTTAAGGACAGTGCAGTATAATAATTTTTACCTCATAACTACGTCCCAGCAGCCCTCTAGAATTTTGAACTAATTTCACAACAATGCATTTTTTAAGGATCTGAGGCACATTTGTAAAAGAGTAAACTATGCGGAAATTATGAATATTGATATACGCCATATAATAGTATATGATAGATATAGATGTAGTGCAGTAGCACCCCCGTTTAATGAACGAGCAGCCCAGGTTCAAATCCCGGCATTAAGTACGATATGTTGTTGCTATACAATTAACGACACTTCGGGAAACAATTTTCTGCAGTAGCAAATCCTAACACATATACATACACTAATTCACGCACCCGGACATCGATAGCCAGTTACAAATTGTAATAAATAACTACTACTACTATTATAAGGTTGTATGTTCATTACTTATAATTGATGGTCTTACAAGCTTACATTTCAAATATTCATATATGCTTATCAATACATAAAATCTGGTATGCCAAAGACATCTACATACATACATATTAAATAAAATCAAGAATGGTTAACCTTGAAATTCATAAATTAAATATCATATCTTCTAAGTCCAATGCTATAGATATGCTACTCATATAGACAAGAACACAATAATATTAGGGCATACCATCCAACGCATGTGTACCTAGTTCCTAAATCACTTATTCAATAGAATCGTTGATTGAAGTATACTATTTATAATACTTCAATCAACGATAGAACACATCCTCATGAAAGACGACGGTCTAAAGCGACGTTCACGCCGTCACCAGTTTGAGTCCGGTATTAATAGATCTATTCCAGTTCTGAATTTGGGTCTATTGGATTCAGAGCCGTCGCTTTTCACGAGGATGTGTTCTATCGTTGATTGAAGTATTATAAGTAGTATACTTAAATCAATGATTCTGTTGAATAAGTGATTTAGGAATTAGGTACACATAGATGTTGTGTTTGCCCACAGTTTATAATTTATGTAATTATACAAATAATATAAATATATACTCTATATATAATTAAATATATAGTTGTTGACTATATGATCAGTGGATCAAGGTCATTACATGGAAGACAATCATCCTCATGGATGAAAACTAATATGTTACGTTAAATAATGTTTACTATTCGAAAATACCGTTAAATTTATAAGACATCTATATATTAAAATAAATCTAATGTTATCGAAATTATTACACATTATATAAATATTAATTTAGTGTGTAGACAAATCTCTTAAGATTTTGGGCAATCACAACATTATATATTGATTTATTACTATTGTTATTTAATATTGTATTTATGTGATTTTGTAAATAAAGATGGTTCATATTATTATTATAATAACTCAGATCACTTTCATTATTACTTTTTCTATTTTATATCTCACGCTTGCAAAATATTATAATGGGTTTAAACTTTAAACTGCTAATTGCTTTTAAGATACTATTTTCTCTATTTGAAAGTTATATTTATTTCGCTTTGTAAACAATTAAATATGTGAGAGAAAATTATAAGGTTTGTATTAAAATATAGAAATTAAGATTTCGCCGCTACTATTGTTTCTGGAAACGATATTATTAATTTATTAAACAACTCCAAATTGCTATAAAAATTAACAAATCAAATTCGTAATAAAAATATAAATTAAATTAATATTATTTTTACCAATGTTGACATATTTTATTCATTTTAGCTATAATAAGAAGAATACAAATTTGGGACGACTTTCTGAAGTTGCAAGTCCTAGTATGTAGGTATTCAAAATGATGTTAAACAAAGTAGAGAACACACAACACCCTTGTTATAGACCCTTTGTTACATTGATGCTCTTAGTGATATAGTTTCCCAGTTTTACGTGCTGTGTTTGGTCCTTGTACAGTTACTGCTGCTATCTAATATTTTCCATAGTTTGTTAACTGGGACATTGTCGTAAATTTTACTGAGTTCCACGAATAGTAGGTCTGTTTCCCTGTTACTGTCAGTACTTCATCAGTGGGCTGAGGCAGAATATATTATCTATTGTCGATCGTCCTGCTCTCAACCGACTCTACTCCTCAGTCTGGTATATAGATACTTAGGCCTCAAAATGGGCCCCTTGGCCACCTTTTAAGACTACTCACTCGTCCCACCAGTCAATTTGGCGTGCGAGCTGCAAAACTCTGGCAAGTGTGAATCTAACCTATTCTATCTACATATCTAGATTTCGATCTTATTAGATCTCATTAGTGTAGCTCAGCTAGTGAGGGTGAATTCACACACTATATCGAGTGGTTATATACAAAAATTATACAACTAACCCTCTTAAGAGGTTAGTTTTATCAATTTGAGATTAGTTCTAGATAAGTTAAGGCGGGCCGTGGCTGTAATTTTGCAAAGGTTCCCTCATTGCTACCTGTGATTGCTTGCAGCCCGGCGTTTCTCGCCATGTTACCTTGTGAAGAGCATGTGTCTTATGCTCTATTATTTTTGTCATAGTACCTGCAGAAAGTATTTCATCCTCTTGGGTTGCACTAACGGAGACATGGCTGTATCCGGAGGAAATAGGAAACTACCACATTAAGAACTACAATCATACACACAATTGCAGACAAACAAAAGGTGGTGGAGTTGCTTTTTATGTCAAAGACAATATAAATTATAAGGTTATTAAAAACACTACAATAAATAAAGTAGAATTAATCAAAATATACTTAGAAGAACTATCTATATATGTAACTGTGGTATACAAACCCCCTCAAATAGACCATCAAACTTTCTTAAACGTACTTGAAACCGGTGTATTAACAGAAAGGAAACAGCACATAGTCCTGGGAGACTTTAACATAAATATACTTAATAAAAACAACATAGTTCAACAATACAAGAATACATTAACAGAACAAGCGTACACAATAATTAACAAAGAGAATAAAACACAATACACCCAAAGATAAGACACATGCCAATAATTCAATAATAGACCACGTAATCACAAATACAAAAACACGTTGCTCACAGATAAAAATAGAGGAAAGTGACTTATCTGATCATAGGGCTATAATTAGCAAATGGAAATTTGGCAATCAGAAAAAATATAAATATGAAAAAGTAGTAAAAAAGAAAATAAACTACAAATCAATAAAAAATCAATTCATTAACAGAAAGGAACAAATAAAAACTTTTGAACAATTAACGCAAACCCTGAGACAACTACTAGAACTAAACACGAAAGTATCAGAATATAAAAGGAAAGAAAATAATGATTGGATAAACCTGGAAATAATAAACCACATAAAGGAAAGAAACTATTTCTATAAGCGGCACACAGCAAACCCGACAAATCTATACTTAAAACAAAAATATGAGAGACTCAAAAAAGATACTGAACAAAGAATAAAAATTAGAAAAAAGATATACTACAATAATAAGATTGAGAATGCAAAAGGAAATAGTAGGAAAACATGGCACGTAATAAACGAAATTCTAAATAAAAACAACAATAAAAAACAAAATAAAGCAATCAATGAACTGGAAACAAAGAAAGGAGTTATAACCGGAGATCATAAACAAATTGCTGATGAAATAAATAAATACTTTTCCCAAATAGGGACAGATTTAGCAGCCAAACATACAAACGTAACAAGATATGAAGAAACTGAGTGTAACAGAATAATACCAAACATGAAATTAGAATCAGTACATGAAGATGAAATTATGAAAATTATAGACAATTTAAAAGACTTCTCGGCACCAGGGAAAGATGAAATTACTAACAAACTACTAAAAAATCTCAAACTACAACTCACACCTATTCTAAAACAAATCATAGGCAGAATACTCGTAACCGGTGAATTTCCGGATGTTCTCAAGGACACAATACTAATTCCACTCTACAAATCAGGAAATAAAACCAGCCCGGAAAACTATCGCCCAATTGCTATACTCTCAGTTTTCACAAAAATAACAGAAAAAATAATATACAATCGTCTTTATAACCACCTAAACACCCACAAAATTATAAACAAACAACAATATGCGTATCAAAAGAATTCTGGAACAATATCAGCTACCACGGATCTAATATGTCCAGAAGATAATAGATCAAGGTGAATATGCTACGTCGCTATTCATTGACATGAAGAAAGCATTCGATACCGTGTCAAGAACGCGACTAATCAAAAAGCTTGAGAATTATGGAATAAGGAGAACGCAATTAAAATTATTTCAAACGTACCTGCACAACAGAACTCAACAAACAAGAAACGCCAACACCCTGAGCGACATAGGAGTTCCCGAATATGGCATACCCCAAGGAGGAGTGCTAGCACCAATTTTATATCTCCTGTATATCAATGACATTAAAAACTTACAACTTATAGGAAATTTGTATCTGTATGCAGACGATACATGCATAGTGTATAGAGGTAAAACGACTAACGAATTAGAACAGAAAATAAACAACGACATAAAAAACTGATGCATTGGTTCAAACACTAACAATAAATGAAGCAAAAACAAAAATAATGACTATATCAAACAAAAATAAACCAAATATAAATGTGAGCTTAAAAATACTGAAAAGAACATAGAAACAACATCGAGGATCAATTATCTGGGTCTAACAATTACAGATAACCTAAAATGGGATCCACATATTAACAAATTAAAGAAAAACATAGCAGCTACTATTGGAGCGATATATAAAGCACAACATTTTCTACCTGAAAACATGAAAAGATCAATATATTACTCACTTTTCATCTCCAAACTCAGCTATCTATGCAATATATGGGGCAATACAACCTCAACAAATATAAATAAAATGCAAAGACAGCAAAATATGTGCCTCAAATTGATTTACAATATGCCAAGACTTACACCAACAAATATCATTTTCAAAAATACGAAGGAGAAAAAAATAAATGAAATCATATTACAAACCAAATTAACACATATCCACAAGATGAAAACAGGAATGATTAAGAGCAATATAACCTTAAATTACAACAAAGATATACAAAACCACAACACCAGGAGAAAGAGTCACATACGCACAATTAAAACAAGAACAAATACATTAAAAAAAGTTTACTGATGGATGACTTAGTACAATATAATAAACTGCCAACAGAAGTAAGACATGTAACAAACAACATGAAGGCATTCAAAAACAAATTATGTGACTACATCTTAAATAGAAGAGGCGAATAACCATATACTTACGTTAACTTAATTTTCATTTTCTTCGAGATTTCCCAAAACCAGGTGGCTAGGACCCACTCCGGAGCAACCGCAGGGAAAATTATTATTTTCAGTTTATTTTTTTACTGAATTGTATTTATGTATTCTTATATATATATATATATATATATATATATATATATATATATATATATATATATATATATATATATGATTAATAAATAAAATATAAAAAAATAAAATAAAAAATGTAAGGATCCCTTCCTGGCAAGGTCATCTGTTACTTTGTTCCCCTTGATGCCACTATGTCCTTTGATCCAGCAGAGTTTTAGTTTGTGGCGTAAATGTTTTTTATGATTCCGGGGTTTCTTACCGTTTATAATTTTTTTTCAGCATTTTAGTTATTAATTTGAAGAGTTTCTTTGTGTCGTACTTTTTTCCAGTTCGGCTGCTATTTCATCTCATCCCGGGGATCTGTCGTTTATTAGCAACTTAACAGCTTCTTCGACCGACGTAGTTGCTCTATCGTATCACCCCGTATAACAACGTCTGCATTTTTTTGATGTTCCTTGTATAGTTGTCTACTGGCCGTAAGTAAGGTTTTGTAATGTGTTACCCATTCATCTGTGTTTTTAATGTCTAGTCTAGTTCTGGCTTTTCATTCTGACGTAGCGCTTCTTTCAACTTTTGTCTTCCTAGGTACGCATCTAGTTCTTGACATTTTTGCTATATTCCTTAATGATTTTATTCTTGAAACTTATAACATTTCGTCTGTATATAATTCTGCCTGGCTCTAATTTAGTTGTTAGCCACTTATGGTACATACGCTGCTTCTCGTTTTGTTGCGTTTTAAAGTTCTTCAGTCCACCAGCTTATATATTCTCTTCTTTAGATGTATGCACATTTTACTTAGAGCTTCATTAGCTGCTGACTGTATACACCTTATTACGTGTTCATAAATGTCAATGGATGAGGTTACGGTGATTGCGTATTCTGGTAATAGTGCGTCCAGTCGTTTTTGAAATAGTCTACCGTACTCCTGTGGTATAAGCTACGAGATGAGTTTGCGTTTGGTTGTTCTGAAAAATCTACGTGCGCAGTTACAGACTTGAAGTCAATTTATTCATAAATAAAAATATAACTACGTAAGTATATTTACATAAATACCAAACACAAAATCTTCTCCTTTTCAAAACAATTCAAATGTGACTTACAGCACATTCATTCTCATAGGCTCATATATAATCGTTTATTAACGCAAATAAAAAGAGCGTAATTAAATCTTTGTAGCTACTTTATCAGCATATTAGTATAAAATAGTTTATCAATACACCACGGATGTATCATAAAGGCACCCTACACGGTCAATAATACTGTCAATACTAGTACTGTCAATATTTTCTTCAATCCTTCTTTTATATTTATCAAGTAATCTATTATCCGGATAAACATCAGTAGTCTCTTCATTCCATCTTTACTATACCTTACACGATGAGTAATACTGGCAATATTTTAGAACAATGAACATATTAAATATTTTATCGTACAGTACTACTATCATTATTCTAAAATATTGACAGTAATATTGATCGTGTAGGGTGCCTTTTAGACAATGAATTATTTTTTGTTAGATATGTATTATAAATCATGTCATTCCATATTAGTAGATAAAGTGAGAAACATATAAGTTACAAAGAAGTTATAGTGCGTACAGACACATAAGCACATATAACATATTCACATTCACACAGAATATACATACACACGCCAAGCACATATGACATATTCACATACACAGAAACACACAATACATTTTCAATAATCTATATGGTGAATCAGTTTTAGTGCGTTACAAATTATACTAAAACACTAATCTTGTAAATATTAAAACAAAGTTATATAACGATACAGATTAATAAACACTAACAACACAATACATAAATCTTTCTTATATAGCCACAACGTTTGATGCAATCCGAACGGCTATTAAACGATTTCTATTTTTACAATGGGCAATAACAATCCTCTTATATTCGAAGCATATTTTTAACGTCCCAATTTCCGAATAAGAGTTTATTTCCTCCGTTATTTTAATTAATTGCGAAGAAAGTGTTGCGAGCGCTTTGTATAAAATCTCTTTGAAGCCACATTATATATTTTGGATTATATGTATGGGTATAATTATGGGAACAAAATGCTTAACTGTATGAAACGTTTATGTAGTAAATTATTTTATCACCTGTGAACTTCAACATCATGAGAATGTAAAAGTCATGCAACCAAAATATGGGTACCTATCGGTTTTATTTAAAAATATTTTAGTGAGTGGAGTGCGAGGACTATAGCTATTAAACAATATTTATGGATTTCTCTTTGTAATTATCTAAATTACTTACAAATTATGATTAATTACAAAATGTTATCATTAATTTTATTTTATAAGTAAAATAAAATAAATATTATCTCCTAGCAATTAACAAAATAAAAATAACATAGAATAAAAATAAGTAAAGAACAAATAATAACAATAATTAAAAACTTAATGAATTGGAAATGTTTAAACAATTACAAAATGTCAAAATATAAATCATAATAAGTGCGAAAAGTCGCGTTATTTTCTTTGGTGAATAATATAGAATTACAGAAAATCTATTAAAAGATAATTCCCTTTTAAATGCACATTTTAAGAATAATATTATTTTAGTAACATAATGAATTGTACTGTTGAATGAAGTTTTTAATTTAAATATAATTTTCGTCAACAATTTTCTGTGCGTTACGATAATGTCCACGCAATAAAACAAAGTGGCACTTTATAAGTTAGTGTATTCACAAGAACATTCGTAATAAGCAAACAATACTCTCAACTTTTACTTTCTATGGATACACACAGATACAAAAGCACTTGAGTTTAATTTCAACTTGAACAGCTGATTATGGCTGAACATCTTCTGTGGGAAAGTGATTTTGATCGGTGTGTCAAAGGGTTACTGCAGCGCGCCGTATTAAAAGTGAAAGGAATCACGAATCTATGAACTTTCTTTGCTAAAATAACAATTCATCTACGTGTAGCTTCAATAAAATATGCGTAACACGCCTATGTGAACATTACAGTTATTCCTTTAAATTACTTTTAGAAATAATGATCTACGTCGTACACATATATAATTGTGTTTCAACCTAGAAAGAGTTAAATTATATTAATAGATTAATACGAATATGTTACATAATTAATAATCAATAAATTATTGCATTGCATTTATGGGTTATTAATCACAATGGGCTCATTTTGAGGCCTACGTATCTGTAGCTATGCTACCCTCCAGCCAACTATGGGCTATTAATTATATAACAATGATACTAAATACTAAACCTATCTTTTTTATAATTATAAATTTAATATTATGTTTTATTAACAAATTAAGTCAAAATTAATATATTCGAATAAACAAAAAGGCACCGGTATGATTAGCACTCCCGCTTGACAAACGGGGGCATTGGTTCGTGTCCTGACCATAGTAGTCGATGCCATTTGTCGTCATGATATAATTAACGACACTAGAAAATTCGGGGACGATTTTCTCAAGTAACAAGTCCGAACCCTTAAAAACACATCCACTAACACACTGCAGAAGGACTCGAAGGTTAATAGCCATTTACAAACTGTAACAAATCACTAACTGTAACTATAAAAGGCCTAGGCTTGTCCTCGTCGTTTTGGTTTCGGCTGGGTTCATTTTAATTCCTACCTTTATAGACGCTTGGCAAAGTTCTATCATAGTTTTTATGTCGTAGGACTTGCTGCTGATCGCAATATCGCCTGGAAACGTCGGTGGGTTAAACGGGTTCCATCGATATTTATTCCCATTTCTTGCCATGGTAAGGTTTTTAAAATATCTTCAGGAGCCAGGGTAAATACCTTGAGGGATATTATATCCCCTCTGTTGTGGCTGGAATTTCTTTCTTCGCATATCGTCTTCGATTTTAACTCGGAGCGTAGCGTTATCATGTATATATATATATATATATATATATATATATATATATATATATATATATATACAGGGTGCTTCAAAAAAATGTATACACACTTTAAACTATTGTAGTTTTCCCGCTCTACAAGGCTAATGTTATATTTCTTCGCCAGGTGCCAGCATAATCGTCCCTCTATGTTATATTATCAGTTGGAATTTGTAATATCAACATGGGGGACGTACGTTTGAGTTTTGAAGAACGTAAGCAGGTTATTAAGTGGTACTGGAAGTTTGAGAATGTAAATGAAGTTCAAAGACAGTGGAGAAGGGAGTATGATACAGAACCACCTTCAAGATTAACAATTACACGCATACGAGACAAATTCGAAGTTCATGGAACAGTGTGTGATGTGCATAAAGGTCATTCAGGTCGGCCTCGAACAGCTACAAGTGATGAGTCATCAACGGCAGTCTTGGAACTGTTTCAACGCTCTCCTAACAAATCTTCAAGGCAAGGGGCACGTGAAAGTGATGTAAGTGCTAGCAGCGTGCTACGCATTCTGAAGAGAGGCAAGTATCGTGTTTACATTCCAAGGCTGGTGCAACAGCTAAATGGCGACGATCCAGATAGAAGGTTGCAATTTTGTGAATGGATTCAGGAGATGGTGATACGTGAACCGGGATTTATGGGTAGCATCATTTGGTCGGATGAAGCCCAATTCAAACTTAATGGAACTGTCAATAGGCACAATTGTGTTTACTGGGGTGAAGAAAATCCTCACATTACAATTGAAAAAGCTGTAAATTTGCCTTCTTCAAAACTCAAACGTACGTCCCCCATGTTGATATTACAAATTCCAACTGATAATATAACATAGAGGGACGATTATGCTGGCACCTGGCGAAGAAATATAACATTAGCCTTGTAGAGCGGGAAAACTACAATAGTTTAAAGTGTGTATACATTTTTTTGAAGCACCCTGTATATATATATATATATATATATATATATATATAAAATAAATGCCTTTTTTCGAACCGTTCTTCTATAAAACTAGAAGTTTAGTGATGGATTTGACGGATTTACACTTTCAATTTCATTCCAAATACGTTGCACTAAACTTGCTATGACATATGAATGGTGGAAATTGAATTAGTATCATTTAGCGTGCTAAATTTTAAGCAATAAACCGACATTTGTGCGCGCAAGGTAGTAATTTATAGTATTTTATTTCATTAATAATAGAAAATATTTATATAATAATATTTTTATATATATATATATATATATATATATATATATATCAGTTAATTAATTGAAAAGTGAGAAATAAAATGGTATGGTACTCTCTATGGCGTTTCTTTGACCATGTGGTAATTAAAAATAACATGAGAAACTATACATATACATAGAAATATCATCATAATTTCATCAAAACACGATATTCGCAAGAAGGATACAAGTTAAAACCACCCTTCACACCATGTCCATGAACCCCCCCCCCCCACACATTCTTCTTTTGAAATTATTAAGTTTATTAAAATAATTAAAATATTTTCTATTATTAATGAAATAAAATACCACAAATTACTACCTTGCGCGCACAAATATCGGTTATATATATATATATATATATATATATATATATATATATATAATCTTACTTTAATGGAAAATCTGAAAATGCTTAATATCCCACAAACAAGTGTTCCCTATTTATTTTCGCATCTTTTGTAATTGAATTTTAAAATGAAATATCCATTTTCTACTGTAATAAATTTAACCACTGATCTAAAATTTATTATTTTCAACGAAACAGATAGATCATAGTACATCCTAAGGAGGTGCCAACATATTTTATATTGAAAATAATTTCCGTTTCTTCATGACTCGCCACAGGCGTATTAAATACTAGTTACGTTTCTTATATTCCGCATGTTTGCGGGAAGTCACATTTTCATCAATTAACACTACCAGATATTTATTTCCCGACACTTTCTCGGTCTGTACATTTCCAATCTTCAGTATTGTATGTAGGAGTTTTATTTAACATTATCAGTTGTACTTTATCATACGAAGTAAGGATAATTAATTTTTGCCGAAATCTTAGAAAGGTACTCTATATTTATATCATTTTAATACCAACTTGTCAGTGACAAATTTTTCATGTCAGGAAACATATTATTGTATTTATTATAACGATATTTTGCATGTGTATTATCTCATGTAACTTCATCTTCATTAGTTTCTGATGGGCATCTGTCTGGGTCTCTTCTTATAGTACCATCTCCACTCGGAGGTTGGCAATCATTAATGCAATATTTACATTTGATACCGTGGCTCTAAATAGTTTTTGTAATTCTCCACCATTCTCGGAGGTTTAGAAGTTTAGAAGTTAGCACGTGTTTTTTCGCTACCCCAATATTTTCCATCAATTTTTCCTTCTATGAGCAACTGCAGTATAACATATATATCCCATGTATGGCATATATCCGAGATATACTAGTCTTCACTTCACTTTTTTTTGTATTTTGGATTCTTCTACGTCCACACTTCTGCTTCTCACGTTGATATCATCTGCGCAGGCGGTAGCTGTTGATTTTTTATTGGTCAGGAGGTTTGAAGTTACTGACGCCGTTTGTTATTTTATTATCTACGATGAAAGCCACACTGTTCTTTGCTGCCACTTTTTTCCCGCTGTACAAAATTATTTGTGGTTTAAAACATATATAAGGGTAAATCCACCCCTTAGCAATCTACATATCTAGATTTTGATCTTATTAGATCTTATCAGTGTAGCTCAGCTAGTGAGGGTGAATTTACACAATATTTCGAGTGGTTATATACAAACATGATACAACTAATCCCCTAGGAGGAATGTTAAACGCCATCTGGAGGCACCACATCAATTAGCATTGCACACCCATATGGTAATAACCGTCAACATGATCATGCCTTTTGCTGATATTTCAGGCACTCTGATGGCATGAGCATGTTGACGTTAGTTGTAGTATGTTCCAAACATTCACTAATTTTTGTTTGTTTTTATGGCGTAAAAGCCAAGACAACAAATGGAGATTGAGGTTATTTGGAGAACTCCAACTATAAAATTTAATAAGCCCCACAAATTATAAAACATATATAAGTGTGAATCCACCTCTTAGCAATCTACATATCTAGATTTCGATCTTATTAGATTTCATTAGTGCAGCTTAGCTAGTGAGGATGAATTCACACAATATTTCGAGTGGTTATATACAAAAATGATACAATTAACCCCCTAGGTGGAAAGTAAAACGCCATCTGGCGGCACCACATCAATTAACAATGCATACTCATATGGTAATAACCGTCAACATGCTCATGCCATCAGGATCATCGGGTAGTACCCTCTATGGAATAATATTCCACCAGAGTGCTTGAGATATAAGCACAAGGCCAATCTTATAAAACATATATAAGTGTGAATCCAGCTGTTAGCAATGTACATATCTAGATGAGATCTAATAAGATCGAAATCTAGATTGATTCCTGATTAACATGTAATATAAACGATTTCAAACCGATACTTATAAAATTGATTTTTATCAAATTTCTAGTCCCCTGTCTGATTAACATGTAATATAGAAGATTTCAAACCTATACTAATAAAAATGTATTTTTTAGCAAATTTTCTAGTCCACTGTCTCCATAATTTTCTAATTCTCTAAGAAATTCAGAGTTGTAATCGAAGTTGTTGAAATTTACATCAATCAAACACTCGACTAACAATAAACAATGACCTACATGAATACAACACAAGAAGAAAAAGCGACATACATTTAAATATAAACAGAACTAACGCATTAAATAAATGCTTCGTAGCAAATAACGTAAGTAAATATTGAATTCAATTATAATTGAGCTAACTAAACACCTACATAACATAAAATACTTCAACAAAACGAATGTAAGGAGCACATGAAGGTTATAAAGATATAATAATGAGAATGAATACAAAATTATGAAGACACTAATCAAAACAAAATCTTTCTAAATTAAGCTGTGATTCTTTCCAGGAAACTTGATATTTCCACGAGTTTGCGGGAATAAAATATTAAATGTATAGAACGAGTATTCTCTTTCTATACATTCAATATTTTAGTGTATACTGTCATTCATAAAAAAACATACAGAAATTGTTGATCGGTTTTAATAAATAAAAAAAACTTCTATATTTATAGGACTGTGAGGCTTTTCCGCCAGACAAGAGAGAAGCTCAGATGAGTTTAATCACCCGGTATTTACCTTAACTTCAGCAAAAACCTCTGATTTTTTTTTGAAAATATGGCTATTTTGATGAAACAGAGAAATAATTTAAATAAAATCAATACATCCTTTATTGTTTTCTTGTGTAATCTCTTTCTTGTTACTAAGTATCTATTAAGTGTATTAAATAAGCTATTGGTCTGTAATATCTGCCAATTTTTTAATTAGTTTAGCCACTATTGGTTTGTAAAAAAATAAGAATGCCAAGATTTCGCCAACGTGCAAATAATCTGCAACTAAATGAGTTTGAACAT
Organism: Lordithon lunulatus; assembly: GCA_963942505.1. NCBI lineage: Eukaryota > Metazoa > Arthropoda > Insecta > Coleoptera > Staphylinidae > Lordithon > Lordithon lunulatus. The sequence continues at coordinate 16,376,220 of OZ012666.1, forward strand.
GGACGTAGTATTGGTATGAGAAAGGCCGAACTTTCCTTAGAGATATTGCTGGCCGTGTAAATCGTGATGTTGCATGAAGGGGTTGAACAATACCTCCCTGGATCTATATGTCCCCTGGTGACAACATATCGTGAAAAACGTCGTTTAAGGCTTTTGACCACAATGTCTTCCTTTTACTCCACTTCACCGTACCCGTAGACTAGAATGGAGCACCAAACAGCAAATTGGTTTTAAGAATGACATCAAATTTGGCATTATATTTATTATATGTAGTGATGAGTTTTGACTTTATTTATGGGCCCACGACGGTTGTAGGAGAGCCAGACGTATGTGCGGAGACTGCTAATTTTGAATGACTACTAGTTGTATAAGATCAAATTCATATATATATATATATATATATATATATATATATATATATATATATATATATAGTGGTACTAGTTATTTTGAATAGGATTATTAGTGTTAACTTGTCTTATCCACTACTGAAATTAGGCCAATTTCTGAAGTAAGTGATAAGCTTAGTCAAGATAAAATTAGTTTAATATCGCCAGTAAACTGTTTAAGATGTATGAGAACATTTCCTTGTTTTAGGCAGTTAACGTCCTACATTTTCTATATTTGTTTTCAACACGCTTTTTATTTATTCACTGGATTAGTTTTTTAAAAGTTCAAACACGTGGCACGTTTTGCTGAAATTTGTTTCAATTCTACCTACTATCGATTGTGTAATTTGCATATCTGAATATTTAGTGTGAAATATTTCACAAACCTGCTTTTGTTATGCAATGATGTATCTCAACGGCAAATTATTATTAAAATAACTCTACTGCACGATTATTCATTTTAACTAGAATAATGGTAACTCCTATTAATAAAGAAAAGCAATTGTTTTTGACTGTTTTGAGAAATTGATTATTTAATTTGTTTTATTTTATTCTCGCCAGCTCTTTCTTGGTCTTCTAATTAAATTTTGTTTTACAACAGTATGATATAACTGGTGCATTGTATTCAAAAACCAATTATTATTTTTGGTATGGAATATTATATTACAAGGGTTGCTATTTATGTATTGAGAAAGAATAACAAATACAACGATAGAATAATTTTTTAATTGTTTTTCAAAACACACTCCTTTATGATCTACACATTTTAAACAATACACCAACATACCAAAGAAGATCCAAACCCTGGTTCAATCAGGAGGTAAAAGCTCGGGCACAAGAAAAGAAACAAGCCCATCTTATTCACAAATCGACGAACTCCAGAGAAGACTACGAAAAGTATAGAGAAATAAGAAACAGAACTAACAACCGAATCCGTACCATAAAAAGAGAGAAGTGGGAAAAATTTAGTATGGAAATGGAGAACGACTTATATGGGACACAAAAACGAATCTCGAAGTTTCTCAGGGGACTGAGAAAAGAAATGAACGAAATAGTACAAATAAACAGCGTTAGCTCGGACAAGCTAAAGTCGTTCTTCACCGAACTATATGATCAAGAAGACACAGAACTTGAAAAAGTGACAATAACAACAAGACCACATCAGCCTACACTCGATCAAGTCAATATCGAGGACGTCGAAGCTATCCTAGCAAAATTGAAAAACGGCAAAGCGCCCGGCCCTAATAACATCAAAAACGAACTGCTGAAACACGGGGCACAACCACTGGCAGGGCAGATGGCGAAGCTATATAACATAGTTCTATCAACAACGCAACCCCCCCTTGACTGGAAAGAGAGTACAAGCATTACACTATACAAAAAAGACAGCAGGAATGACCCGAAAAATTACAGATGCATCTCCCTGTTGGATGCACCTATGAAGACATTCACAAAACATCTAGCGAACATTGTAACACAGAAGATCGCGATGCGGGAAGAGCAACAGGGCTTTCGGAAAAATCGCTCCACCACAGACGCTATCTATGTGGTGCGACAAATTGCAGAGAAGGCGCTGGAGTTCAACAAACCCGCCTATCTCTGTTTCGTGGATCTAGAAAAGGCGTTCGATAAAGTCCGGCTCTCAGATGTACTAAAGACGTTAATTATCAAAGACATACACCCCAACATAATTAAGACAATAAAACAACTGAACACAGACACCATGACCAAATTAAGAGCGACGAACGGGGAGGAAATTGATATCCGAATCAGAACTGGGATACGGCAAGGGGACAGCTTGAGTCCTCTACTGTTCAACCTCCTGATGGATAAGATTATAACAGCCCTTGACCCAATAGAACATGGCTACAAACTGGGAAACACACTCATTAAAACAGTGTGCTACGCTGACGACGACGTACTAATCGCAGAATCAGAAGACGGTTTACAATGGCTACTGAACACGTTCAGAAAGGAGTGTGAAACAATAAATATGACAATAGCCACAGCTAAAACCAAAAGCCTAGTCATCGCAAAGAATCCAATCAGATGCAAGCTAGCCGTGAAGAACATCATCATTGAGCAAGTGTCAGAATTCCAGTACCTGGGAATAACTATAAATTCCTACGGAGACCTAAAAACCAGTGTCTTAAACCAGGTAAGAGGAGCGTCCAGAATATCAGGAGCACTGCGAAATCCTGTCTGAAAGAATAAAAACATAACAACTGAGAGCAAAGTAAGGATTTACAAAGCATGCGTGAGACCCATTCTTACTTACTCCGCTGAAACCAGAGCCGATACGGCAGAGACAAAACGTCGATTAAGATGTGCAGAGATGAATACCCTCAGATCCATCACTGGCTACTCACTTGCAGATCGAAAAACCAACAAGGGAATACGGGAACAATGCAACACACCGGACATTATAAGATGGGTGCGGAGCAGAAGAAGACAGTGGAACGAGCACGTAACACGCATGCAGGACGATAAAATCGCCAAGATAGTCCGAGACGGTAAAACATACACCAAACGCCCTCTCGGCAGGCCACCGAAGAGGTGGAAGGACAGCTGGTCGTCGATATCACAGGAACAGGACCCGGGATAAGAGTTTGGTCAAAACAAGCCACATGGCTTCCGAAAAGAAGAAGAAGAAGAAGACATTTTTACATTCGATTAAATCAATTAACATAGCAGTTTTTCCACTCCGAAGTAGGTATTTCCAAAACATGGTTTTTGAATAATTCTCAGATTCTTGTGGAGTCTGCTGTTTAGTTTCGGGCTCATAACAATAAATCCAAGATTCGCCACCTGCTTAGATGTTATACATTGCATTTAATTGTTTGAAATTTATCGACCATTGCTGTGGAGATAATTCACTCCAAACATGTTAAAAAAACAGAACAACAATTTACAATTTTCAATTCACTATTAACAATACAAATAGCGTTTGTATGACAAAACGATCGAATTATATATACAGTCAAAAATGTCATGCTTTGTGATGGCACAGTCGGATCACCTAGGAACACCAGCGGTGCCAACTTGCAATACATAAATAGCAACCCTCGTATAAGCAGAATCGTATTTCTTGCATGTCCTTTAGCAAATGTTACCAATAAAGTTTATTAGTAACTGAACAATGTGTGGTGGATTAATAACACTTTCACACATTATCTATTGGTAACTCAACATAAATCTAGGTTTTATTTCTCTTATTTGTCAGTACGGTTACAATAAGAAATAGCACAACTATCAAAGGATTACCTTAATTTAGGAGATATTTGTAAAAATGTGTAATATTCGTTTGCTATGTGTAAAATTTAATTATGTACTTTAATAATTGTGTGAAAATATTCAAAATTTAAAATGTATGAAGAAGGTTTTCATAAATTAAATTTAGGAATATATGAAAAATATGAAAATATTAAATCAATTAAAACATGGTATTGTTGCTTCCCTTGCGTTTTGGTATTCCATTTTAATATTAGAAAAAGGAAACTTTATACTACTATATATAATATTAAATTAATTTTTAATATAAATATTAATAGCGGTCAAAACGTAGGAATTTGTTTCCTATGATTAAATGAATTGTAAAGATCTAAGGAAAAAAATAATACGTAGACGAAGTTTTAATTATATAATCTGTTTTAAAATTAATACACCAGATATAGTTTATAATAGTAGATTTGATTATGCAAATTTCTGCAATTTGCATTTTAAGCACATTTTAAAAATTTCGATACGTCTATAAAAAGATAAGTTAATGAACCCTACGAGAAAATTCCTAACATCTTATATGATTCAAGTGCAATATTGACCTTTCTCTTCTGCCATTTCTTTCACTCTCGCGAATACTGCTGTGGGTCACGGCCAGAAAACGTCCCCCCATGCAAGGTAATGTCCCCACTAACGCACAAATCCCATATCTTACCATCGCGGGAGAGCATTGAGGGATTTCCTATATAAAATAGGGTTCAAGGGGACAATCGTCACACTCCAACGGCATAGAGCAACAAGAGAACACCTAAAGAGCTTTACAATTAAAGCCTTTGGGGAGTCCTTGCAATGGCTTCCAAATTTGTGGTGAGTCTACTATGATTTTAATAATTTAAATTCAAACAAATAAAATTATAAATTATAATAAATATCCATAACAATCTAATATAATTATAATTTCTTGTCTAGATGAACCATTTTAAATTTTTTTAAACAAATAAATAAATAAAAAATAATTTGAAATTACAAATACAATACGTTTTCTGGTACATTGAGAGTTTTAATTTTTAAATTGAAACAATTACAACAATAAACAATAAATTTTAATTACAATCAATCATATATTTTTTTCTGTATAGTGTTTGTTCATTGAATATTTTGAAATTAAAAATTTTAACAAATAAATAACTAAAAATAAGTAGTATTTTTTCTTTTTCTTTTAGTGTAAATTAACGATTTTTAAATTTGAAATTTAAACAATTAAATACATTTTCAAATACAAATGGATTCAAATTACAATAAAATATAATTATTCTCTTATCTCTTATTTATTGTTTGTAAATTCAGGTTTTAATTTTTTTTTTAATTAGCGAGTAGATAGTAGTAGTAGAAATAATAATAAAATAAAATATTTATTTCTTTTTAGTTTTGTTACATTAAGGTTCGGTTGTATACAGCAGATAACTATCGAGTTAATTTTCAATCCGTGATTCAATTATCACTTTTAACAACTTTTTACGACGTTGCCACATAAAACATGTACATGAGACAATATAATGACGGGCTAGTTACCTCAACTTTATACAACCGAGGATTTTTATGTTTTTTAATTTCAAAATTAAAAAAATTAAAATCATTTCAAATTTTTATTGTAATTTATAATTATGAGGCTATTTGCCAAAAGTTAGTATGTTTACTTCAATGATTCTACTTAACCATTACCATAATTGTGTTACATAAAAGTAATAATTTACATTTAAATGTATAGAAACAAAGAAAGAAAGATTTTTATTTAGCTGAAACAAAATTCAGGAATTATCACACTTACAAATTAATAATAAAATATCCCATTTATTAATGAGTGGATTTAAATAAAATTATTAAAAAACTTGGTAAAATTCACATATCAGATTCTGTCAATAGCCACAGAATTATTTTTTCCCCTATACTATATAACAATTTATCAGTTAAATAAATTAATTTAAATTCCAATGATAATGAAATCGTTTCTTTTCTTTTTAGTGTTTGTTGGTTCTACCGACGTTGATTGCATACACAGCAGCGACGTTTGGAAAAGAGCAGTAAGTATTTGTTACATTAATATAGTTAAGAATTGTGCGGAGTGGTCCATATTAAGTGACTACCCCTAATTTCAAATATCATACAAAGGATTAAATACACTGGCATAATATCTGCATGTATTCATTGTAATTGCTTAATTACTATTGCCTCGATATTCATATAAAGTGTATTAAATAAAATATTCAACCCGGCTCAGTGATCTAGCGGAGGCCTCGTCCTTACCGAATTGAGGAGCGTACGCAAACCCCGTTGTGGGCAAAATTTTATTAATCACCTTTCACAGTTTTCAGACATTTGAAGTAAAGTTAAGATATATATATATATATATATATATATATATATATATATATATATATATATATATATATATATAAATTGATTACACTAATATGAGCTTCTCTGTTTACCAGCCTCGAGCTATAAATATCGAAATTTATAATTAATTTTGGAAGGATAATTAACATTATATTGTTTAATACGACAAAATACTAATGACAGGTTTATGTTGACATAAAATAAGTTATAATACATAAGAAATAAATAAAAATACTTATTTTGTACCGATTATGCTGAAAACATAAAATCTACAAATAATTACATTCTATATATTGTATCATAATAAAAATATACATAAAGAAAAATGTCAATCTGAAATTGTATAATAATTTTAATAGATATTTTATGTCAACATAAATGGTGAGTGTGGATTCTTACTTTGTGAGCATAAAAGTTCCAACATAATCCTTATGATTAAATTGAAAAAAACTTCCTTATATTTATAAGGCTATAAGCCGTAAGGCTTTACCAACGATAAAGCTCAGCAATATTTACCTTAACTTTACATAAAACCTGTGCAGAACTGTGAAGGGTGATAAGCGAAACTTCGACCCGATGGGGGTTTGAACTCACGCTCCCCAATGTTCAGTAAAATTAGATTCATTCATTTAAGTAAGTGATTAACGTTGTAGCACTCTGTTTGTTAGGAAATATTGGTTTCCATAATTTTTACTTATTTTTTAATTTTAGTGTCCACATTAGAATTCATTTGAAAGAACCAGACCATGGGCACAAAGAAATCCTGCATTTAGACGGAGGCGGAGGACATGGCGGTGGATTTGGGGGAGGTTTTGGTGGCGGCGGCGGTTATGGTGGTGGAGGAGATCACCACGGAGGAGGCGGTTTTGGAGGCGGCGGTGGTTTTGGTGGTGGTCATGACGATCATCATGGTGGTGGCGGATACGGAGGTGGAGGAGGAGGAGGATTCGGCGGCGGAGACGATCACCATGGTGGCGGAGGAGGAGGATTTGGCGGAGGCGGCGGTTTTGGCGGTGGCCACGATGATCACCATGGCGGCGGCGGTGGATACGGAGGAGGCGGTGGATTTGGAGGCGGAGGTGGGTTCGGAGGAGGCCATGATGATCACCACGGCGGCGGAGGCGGCGGTGGTGGATATGGCGGAGGAGGTGGTTTTGGCGGTGGACATGACGATCATCATGGCGGTGGAGGAGGCGGCGGTGGAGGATATGGCGGCGGTGGCGGATTCGGCGGAGGTGGCGGATTCGGCGGCGGTCATGATGACCATCATGGCGGCGGAGGAGGAGGTGGTGGAGGATATGGCGGCGGAGGAGGATTTGGCGGCGGACACGATGACCACCACGGTGGTGGAGGAGGCGGTGGTGGAGGTTATGGCGGAGGAGGAGGATTCGGTGGCGGCCATGATGACCACCATGGTGGCGGAGGAGGATTTGGAGGAGGCGGCGGTGGTGGATATGGAGGTGGCGGCGGACATGACGATCATCACGGTGGCGGAGGAGGCGGCGGTGGAGGATACGGCGGTGGTGGAGGATTTGGCGGCGGACACGATGATCACCATGGTGGCGGAGGAGGAGGATTTGGAGGAGGCGGCGGTGGAGGATACGGCGGTGGTGGAGGATTTGGCGGCGGACATGATGACCACCATGGTGGTGGAGGAGGAGGATTTGGAGGAGGCGGCGGTGGAGGATACGGAGGTGGTGGTGGACATGATGATCATCACGGCGGCGGAGGAGGAGGCGGATTTGGAGGAGGTGGAGGATTCGGAGGTGGACATGACCACCACGGAGGCGGAGGAGGAGGAGGAGGATATGGAGGCGGCGGCGGCGGAGGTTTTGGAGGTGGACATGATCACCATGGCGGCAGTGGCTTTGGAGGAGGAGGTGGTCACGGCGGCGGATTTGGAGGAGGACATGGCGGCGGTGGTGGACACGGAGGCGGCGGCGGCGGCGGGTACGGCGGTGGCTCAGGATTGGGTGGCGGCGGAGGTGGTCACGGTTGGACTGGTCTACTTACGTCGGGTGGCGGTGGCTTTGGAGGCGGTGGTGGTCACGGCGGTCATGGTGGCTATGACAAATAACAAGTGTTCTTCACTGAGCAATCTAGTTCATTAATTATAAGTTACCACCAACAACGGTAAATAATTTAAACTGAGTGTGAATGTTTTGTACATATTTTTATTGTTATTACTATTTGTTATACTGTAAATTTGATATTAAATAAATAATTGTAAAATACGTTTATTTTCCACTACAACATCAAATAGGCAAAAAGATTAAGACTTAAGTTTTCGGTATATCAAACTGCAACGCTACCAAAACGTATGTGAGAATATTAGCGCAAATCTGAAACACAAATAGGTTGTAACAGGTTAACATTTTCTCCATTTTTTTAATTACCGGCCCCGCAATACCCAAATCGAGAGTGAAAATCCCGCTGGCTGTTAATGGTCGATGTAAGTTGAGTTTCTCTATGAAGAAGCGGATTTGTTGATGTTCCTCCGGCTGCGAAACGCGCGTTGAATATTCAAGGAGAAAATTGGCGAGTCCATGCACCTTAAATTAGAAAGACACGTTCCCACATTTATTTCTACCTAAATTACTTCCTGGTTAACACTCAAAGGTGAACTCGTAATAAATTTCACTAATTTTGTTTCCGACAATTGAACAACGCTGTTACGAATTCCACTCGAAAAAAAACTTTCTAATCAAGGTTCAATCGCGATGCAATAAACGATTAACGTGTATCCATGTGCTGGTTGTCGCAGTGAAATAATTTTAATTTTTGGTTCACTAAATTATGCTCATAAAATAATACACGCTAAAATAATAACAATAGCTCTATGAAATTCATGTCTTATTTCTTATTTTATACCGTATTTTATTTCTGCATAAAACAACTTTCACTCACCATATTATGTTGATTTTGGGCATTCTTCAAAAACACGAACAATCCAAGCGTGTGAAACAAGACGAAAAAACAATTCAGAATGTGCACACTTCCAGCAACTGGGGTCGAAAATGTATACGCTATGTAAATAATAACAGTATAGGTATGCACAATTAGTACGGTTAATTCAATAACAGTGTGCACCAACAATTGCGGATTCAAAGCGTCGTTGATCTCATACATAACTATAGATATTTCTTCATGCAGACATCTGAGATATTCAACCAACTCGCATTTGTCAAACCGACGTATTTTGCCTGTATATGTATGCGGTTCATCACAAACGTTGTAGTGTATAATACCCAAAAAGTCTCTTTTATTATTAGTTTCGTCGAAATCTTTTTGAGGGTGCACTGGTTTGTATTGAAGCGTGCTGATTACTAGCCTTTCAAAACAACCAAGCGTACCTATGAACATACTACATAGGCTTGCGAATAAAACGTAAAAAATAAACGCGAAATTCTGTGAAACTCTATTCACTAAAGTTTGCACATCTAATGCAGTTACATAGCTATCAGAAAAGTGCAACCACGCCAATGTTATATATTGCACCAGAAGTATAATAAATATTACCAAGAAAAACCCATTTACGACACGTTTTATGATTCTTAAAGCGCTCTCGCATAAAATCCCTTCCTTCAGAATCGGTAATAAATGGTTTAAAGCATTAATAAATTTGGAATAATTCCAAATATGCAAAGCGGTTAGAACTATAAGATAGACACAGTACAGAATATCATTTATTCTACTTAGTATACCATGTAGCGATTCAAACTTGGCTAATATGCTAATGAAGTGAATTATATCTGTAGCGAAAAATAGTTGAAGAATTAATGTAACTAGACGCACGTATGCATAAGCCAACCAAAAGTTAGATTTTCTAAAAACGCAGTAGCCGTTAACGTGCTCGGTTACGATGGGGAATAAACCGGAAATTCTACAAAGCCAAAAGCCGACTTTTAGTGATTCACATAAACAGAGTGGTGCTTTGGGTTTCTTTTTGGTGTGATCTATTGACTGCATCTTCTTATTCCTTGGCCCAGGAGGCGTGGAATTGGAGTGCTACTAAGACGTAGGTGATTACAGTTCCAGTGATCTAAAAAGGCAAGAAATTGAAGTATTAATAAAAATGTGGAGTGTAAGAATATCAACTAATTCGGTAATATTGAAAATGGTCAATCAGACTTTAATTAAAACACGATATTTTTTTATGTAATTCATATATAATATAAGTTGACAGCGGCAAAAAGGCGTATGGCAAATAACCGAAATAAAAATTGTTTCTCTATCTATATAAGTACTTTTTTTACGTATTAATCGTGTGTACTAGAGATGATTTTTATAATTTCTACAATCCAGTACTGTCCGAAGTGGGAGTGGATGGTTTGGTGCCTCAATGACTGTATATGAAATATATGGAATGAAAATATCGAATTGAATAGAAAAGTTAAAGTAATTGCCCCTAGTACTCGGAAGCTCATACATGGGATGCTGTTATAAGAATCATCGAGCTAGTCAAAAGAATAATTTAAAACGTGCACCAAGGACAAAACTTCACACAGCGCACACGCGGTGTACCCCAGCCCCATCCACACTTTTCTTCCTCGCTCTTCTGAACCACACCTCGCTCTTGCCATGCATACTTTGTCCTCTCTGCTACACTCTCCCCTGGCTAAGTAGCTCGCGATTTTCCCCTGCACTTGCCACTCTACGTAGCCAGGGTTGTATGAGCTCTCAGCGATTCTCACTTGCCTTTCTTGCCACTCAATATCCCTCAATCTCTCCCTTAACTCAATTCCTAGGCTACCCCTTTCTCTCAGCTTCTCCTCTGCCCACACCTCAGACATACCCACTCTTTCATACATCCTTTCTCTATCCTTTCCTCGCCCAAATCCTGCAATCTTTCCTCAAAGTTCCCAACCCTCATACTCATACGACTTGTCTCCTGCAACAGCACTGTCCTCGGTGTCGACCTTTCGAGCCCTAGCAGATTCTTCAGAAACCAACCTTGCTCCCTTTCTATTACCTCCCATTCACGCAATCCCCACACTTCCACTCCATACAACAATATAGGTTTTACACACGCATCCCAGATCTTGCACGCCATTACGAGGTTACCACCCCACAAACTCCCCCATTTTCTGCACGCAATCCCCCAGCCATTCTTGCTTTTGCCTGCATACACTCCACATGCATCCTAAGCCCTCCTCCACAGTCAAACCAAAAGCCCAAATATTTAAAGCCATTCACTCTCTCAATCAGCCTTTCCTTCCATTTCAGCCCTTCGTGTTTACCCCTCCTGCCCCTTTACCTACACATTCTATCCAACAACTCTTCCACTCTCTTGGCCACCAGCACCACGTCATCTGCATACGCCAACATCCACACATTGGATCTACCCACCACGACCCCTCCTGCCTGTCCTCTCCTCAGCACCTTCTCCAACGCGCTCGTGTACAGATTAAACAGGAGGGGGCTCAGCGGGCACCCCTGCCTTACTCCCACATTCACCCTAAATTTCTCAGATATTTCTCCACATCACCAGTATTAAGCTTCATCATTAATAAGCGCTTCAAAAATATGATTTAAACTGCAAAAACGAATCATCTACTCAGAACACACACAGAATAGATATAAATTCAGGACTCATAGATACATAAACAACATGGAATGATGTAAAAAGAGCTCAATTCATATGGAGTTCAAAAGAGAAAGTGGATAACGCAAAAAAATCTGCAATTCATGGATATCCGAAGAAATTACTAGAAGAAAGGCCAGTTAACTGCTAAGAGAAATTCGATAAAAGGTCCAAACTGCGAAAAAGAAATGGCTGTCAGAGGAATGTGCAGAAATAGAGGATTTATTCAATAGATAAAAAAAGATCAAATCATATTAAAGTAAGCATAGCGCACTGCTCATCCAGAGGCAGAAGAATATTCTGACAAATATGGAAGAAAAGTTAAGAGTGAAAAAAATACTTAGAGACTCTCTTCGATGATAACAGCAATCATAATTACAATATCAATGATAATAATGGAATAGTTATAACAGGATCTGAAGTACAGCATGCGAAAAAGTGCCCAAAAATGGGAAAGCATATGGGGTGCGATTTTTGACCGATCGCTATTACCATACGATATAATGCGAATATGTTTCATAGTACTGAACTAATAGAATTAACTCAAAAATTAATGTCAAAACATAACTACTGTCTAGCTTCCAGTTCTTTCATAGATAAGCTGCACCTTTCACAAAGTGAAGGGTCACAAATCAATACCATTTGCAATATTTGCATCGGTATATTCATTGCGATCTCTCAAAAATCCTCCCCCAGGACCTGATGGAATACACGTGGAAATGTTGAAAGTGCTAGAAGATGAAAACCTACTATCCGTATTAATTGCCCTGTTTAACACCATGTAAAAGAGGAACAATCCCACAGGACTGGCTGAAATCTACTTCCGTAACATTGCCTAAGAGACCTAACATGAATTATTGTAGCGAGTACAGAGTGATTAGTTTCATGATCCATGTTTTTAAACTATTTCTAAAGATTCTTCATGCGATACTATAAAAGATGTCGTAATGTATATATCAACGTCTTTGCTTGTTTTATCAACTAAGAGTGGTTATCAACTAAGAGCGTGATCATAAAAAATAGTTTTGCTTACAGATGCGACCAACCGCGTTCCAATGGTGAAAATATCTGAGGCTTTTAAAATAGGTTTCTGTACTTGTAGTGTCGTTAAAAATATTTCCACCTATAACAAATGTAGCAAATATAACACAAATATATAATATTTAAAAACACATACCTGCGCCGCTTCAGATGCAGTTAGTTTACTAATGGGATATCTGAATAAAAACGATGTTATATCGTTGCTCTGAAAGAAAACAGAGACGTATATATTTATATATTTTTTTAATAATTGAAATTATCGTCGTGTTTACTGATACGTAGTATAAATGGCATAATAATTATTGACTAATTCTGTCAAATAGGTGTTCTTATCGTATTATATCTAGTTAGAATGATATGATCAACTCAATTACATGTCATCATCGTATTGGATATTGCTATACATACATAATTAAATGGTCTTCATAAAAACACGCAATATAGATTATAAGTTTTTATTTGATTGTGATTACTTTGGTATATCTTTACGTTAATCTGCTGTATATTTACGTATGTTGCAGTTTATTACTTTTCTCTATTTATTTTTAATCATAGTAATATAATTTATTTTTAGCACTTAATATTATTAATAATAAATAATACATTTTAGTGTGACTCTGGAAACTATATTACTATATCATTTATTTTAGACATTAGCACTATATCTAAGAACTCCAGAACCCTATTTGTTGTATTTGAGAACTGATAAAAGCCTTGGTTTCCTAGGAAGCGGTGTCGACAAAAGCAGCCGTATTTCACATCATTTTGACGTCACACATTTCTTTTACGTATATTTAAATAAATTTGGAAATCCAGAGAGCAGTATACTTCAAAGTATTGGGAAAATGTCATGAATTCCAGTGTAAATCTGGCGAGTTATTCCATTACAAATACTTAAAACACATCTTCTAATATGTAAATGACGTCAAAAACGGCCGTTTTTATCGAAACCGCTTGCTAGGAAACCAGCACTTAAGTGATTGTGACATCTAATCGTAGAATAAAGTTGTACAATTCATTGCCAATATTTATGTAAGTGGACGACTGTAGACGGGTATCCGAAACATGAAGGTGCTTAATTTGCCGGGTGAAGTGGTCATGTACATCTGATCTTTAAAGAATGATTTATTTTGTGTGTACGTCTTTTAATTGGTCATATGTACGTAGCTGGTAATGTTAAAATTTTATATTTTACAAACAATGGTTTACATGATTTAGAGGAAGGTAGACATTCTTTAGTTGATTTAAAACTTTGTCTATATGAGGCCAAAATTCCATATGGAAAAATGGTAAAGAAAAATAAAAAAGTTATTCTGGCTGTCTCTTCACTTAGAATTGTGAATAAGTAAAGAGACAGCCAGAATAGTATAGATAATACAGGTTAGCGGCTTTTGAACCCGTAAAAAACAGACCTACTTCAGAGATGCGACCCTGCCCATGCGAGCCATGGTTCTCCCTTCTCCTTGTACTAGAGGGAACCACGTTACAATATTCAATCCTTCTACTATGGATATACCCATCTCCCCTGCATCCATACGCTGCGAATGGTTTTACTTTTATACGATGATGAAAGCGAAATCCCAGAATCCTTGAGGCATATCTTTTATATGTGCGGGATTTTACATTCGATGCTACACCTCCATCTGGGGACGTATTTCCCCAGATGGGGGTGTAGCATCGAATGTAAAGATATTAAGATGGCAATATTGCCTGAGGACTATCCGAGGTCGTCTCTGAATGAAGAGCAGATAGGAAACATCAAGTCATATCTGCTCGAAAAAATCGACGAATTCAATTGCTTCAGAGAGTTTCATCCAGAGCCGGATACCTCCATGACTCCTGTATCAACCAAAGCACCAAACTTTGGTTGACGGGGGTGATGAGATAGGAAAGGGAACTGGCTCAAATTTTGTCAAGTAGAGCCTGGTACCCAGACAATTAAGGACCATGACGTGAATACCGAGGCCAACCATAGCAGATTCTACGCAGACTTATGGTTCAAAATGCCGGAATAATGACGGTTACATGGAAGGTGGTCGACAACAAGCCTCATCCGAAAGATCCGCAAGTGGTCATCACCATGAACGAATCGTCCTGGGACGATCTCAAGCGGTTAAACTGCCAGTCGTTGTTGAACTTCTGAACCCCAATCAAAACCTGCGAAAGGACCTAAAGAGGGAACATCACGGGATATACGTCGAGGAGAGAAACCTCTAATGGAGACACAGCCTAGTGAGAAGCCAACAACGGAACCTTCACAGCAAAAGCAACAATGTTAATCTACTACCCATGTGGAATTTAAGCTCTAATAACCTTACAGTGGTGAAGTAGAGACTCGAGCCAAAATAATAGAGACAGAATTATTCCTAGGTTCTGCATACCTCCTATATGATCAACCCGGATCTCCACCTCCACCGAAAGTATGGGCCCTAACAGCACACTGTCTAAAGAACAAATCCCAAAACATTATCTGTGTGTGGACGACACTCGAGTTATAGGCCCGACTATGACTTACGCTCCAAAAATCTGGTGGCAAAGCCTCACACGGATTATTTAGCAGGAGAATACTAGGCAAAGTACAAAGAAAGGACTGTCTAAGAATACCAGAGGCCCCACCTACTGCAATGGAAGTTATATTGGACCTGCCTCCTCTACACATTAAAGTGGAGAGAGAAGCCAAAATAGTAATCTACAGAACTAACGTCATGGGGAAGTCATACAAATCAGCCACAGACCGCAACCAACTAGCGTTATGAAAGACAAAAGAATACATTCTAAGAATGCATTCCGACATGATAATAAATACACTCCACATGACGAAACAGGGCAGAATGGGAACAATGTGGCTACATGAAAAAACTTAAAGAATCAATCTGGTTTGCCGATGGATCTAAAACCAACAAAGGAACAGGTTAGGAGTGTATGAGAACAGTTCGTTCGGGGGCACAAGTGCCCAACTGTGAGAGTATACCTCGAAGCAGAAACCATCGCAATTTAAAGTAGCGTTAAAATGTTATTGGAAAGAAACTGTAGAAAGAAGGAAATCAATATTGTGCCAGGTAATCCAGCAGTGCTGAGAGCTCTAGACGCCAGCATGAATAACTCTAGAGTTGTTATAGAATGCATTGAATAGCTGATGATACTGGGAGCCCGAAACAAATTAACACTTGCGTGGGCACCGCGACATCAGGGAATCAAAGGTAAAAAGCGGATAAATTGGCGAAAGAGACAAGTGAATTAAAATTCATTGCCCCCATACTGGAAAGTCCAAACGGAATGACACAGTCGAAAATGTTCATCAATGCTCTCAGTTAGGAGTCAACGGAAAATCCTAAAACTAAATAGGAACCGAGGATGAAACATCATAGGATTTTTAACAGGACACTGCAGATTAAATGAGCGCCTGCATACTATGGGGATAGACAAATCGCCAACGTGAAGAGGCTGAGTGCAAGATGAATAAAGCCATCTACATACATACATACATGTAATCACTAGCTGCGAAGCATTCAAGGTATGATAAGAAAAGGTTCTTTGGTTCCGCGCGAATGAACATAAGAGCCCCAAGCCCGCCCATTCATGAGACATCATGATACAGAGCTCGTGAACGAGGTATAAGTAATGCGGAAATACAATGGATCTGCCGTGGCTCAAAAACGAAAACAGAACAAAAAAATAAACAGAAAAATGTAACCTATGAAGGCGAAGAATACATAGAACAAAGTAGATGGGGAAAACATGTGGGAAGAAATGAAAAAAGCTATAGCAAGAAGCAAACTAAGATTCGCAAAACGTGAAGCAAAGAAAGAGTTAGTGCCAGCCAAAATCCTTACCCTAATGGAACAAAGGCGCTCTCTCAGGAATATACCAGAAGAAAGGAATACTGAAGCATATATAAGTGTGAACCTACCTCTTAGCAATCTACATATCTAGATTTCGATCTTATTAGATCTCATCAGTGTAGCTCAGCTAGTGAGAATGAATTCATAGGGGGTTAGTTGTATCATTTTTGTATATAACCACTCGAGATATTGTGTGAATTCAACCTCACTAGCTGAGCTACACTGATGAGATCTAATAAGATCGAAATCTAGGATGGATTCGCACTTATATATGTTTTATAAGATTGGCCTTGTGCTGATATCTCAAGCACTTTGTTGGAATATTATTCCATAGGGGGTTAGTTGTATCATATTTGAATACTGAAGCATACATAACCAAATCAGGTCCATAATAAGAGTAGCAAAGTACAAATACCAAGAAATGGAAAACTTTAAACCATCGACGACAACTTCAACTTGCATAAGAAGCCAAATATTGTCACATTTACCAGGAGCGACATAAAGCAAGAACACATATACTGACAAATAAGTCAATCCAAGCCAATAATAGAGCTATCGGCAAAGAAAGCAGCAAAAAAACTATACAAAAGAGCTATTATTCGAGGACAATAGGTCAGTATATCGCAGATAATCCGTAACATGGACCACGAATCCAGAAATCGCGAAAGAAGACATCAAAGAATCAATCCACCAATAACAAAAGAGCAGCTGAACTAGTCGTGATACTAGTAGAGATAATCAAACTCCTAGATGACGAGAGTATATCAAAACTAGAGATAATATTCAACAAAATAAAGGACATAGGCTTATATCACACTGCCTAGCCAAGTTCAACCTTCATGCCTCTGCCAACGAAGGATTATGTCAGGAAATGCAGGAAATATACGCTCACTAGCTTGGTGAACCACTTACTAAATATCTATAAATCCAAAGACTATTTAGAAATTGCGAAGCCGTTGTTAGACTAGAGCACTAAC
Source organism: Lordithon lunulatus (assembly GCA_963942505.1). Taxonomy (NCBI): domain Eukaryota; kingdom Metazoa; phylum Arthropoda; class Insecta; order Coleoptera; family Staphylinidae; genus Lordithon; species Lordithon lunulatus. The sequence continues at coordinate 16,393,669 of OZ012666.1, forward strand.
CGCGCTCCATGTACTGGTCCAAAACCGTTTTGAGTACATTCTATCTTCCCCGTAAGGCGGCATGACGGTTTTTAACCCTCCCTGTGCCTGTCTTACGTGAGCTGACCCCGGCAGTTTACTTCACGAACTCCGTCGACGCCGAGCTTCGATAACATATATGAGAAGTATTTAAAATCTATATTGGGACCAAGCAGTAGAATAAGAGTAGACGGAGAACTGACTGAAGATATACAAATATGCAGAGGACTAGCCCAAGGCTGCATACTATCCCCACCACTGTTCTCGGAAACAATTTTCCACAAAGCATTGGAAAACGTAAACAAAGGCATCAAAGTAAACGAAAACTGAATCAATAACATCAGATTCGCAGTTGATACAGATATCATAGCAGACAACATCGAAGATCTCCAACACTTAGTTGACAAAGTGAACATATATAGTAAGTTCGCGATGGGGCTAAGCATGAACATAGATAACAAATATTGTTCGTGATAACTGGGAACCCAGAAACCTTCACAGATAGCAGTGTAACAATCTGAAACTCGCCATTAGAACGCATAACCACCTCAAGGACTTGCTGCAGGGCAAAAGGGATTCTGACAAAGACAACTAGTCATAGATCGAAAAAGCGAGAAGTGCTGTCATGAATTACAAGCAAGTGGTGATAAACAGCGAAATCGAAATAGAATGCGGTTTGTATAATGCTATAAATGCTGGGGCTGTGCTACAGGCTACCAGCGGGGTTTTAGGTCACGGATAGTGAACAGCCTCTAGATATATAGGTCAGCTGTGAAATAAGCAATGACGAGCAGACCCCTTCTGTTGGCCAACAGCTTCAGGTGGATGAGCAGTAACAAGTTTACCCTCTTTCGCAAACAATAAGAAATTGTTCTTAAAGTCGGACGAACAAGTCAAGTGGTCAACAACAGTAAATAACGTCATCCAAGTGTGGGGCGTACAGTTGGATGACGTTGACATTATACTATCTACTTGTCTACTGTCTACTCTCTACTCTTCAAGTCCAGCATAATACCATTACAGGCAAAAATGAAACTGTTTATCGACCAAATCCAATAACGGATGGGCATATTAGGAAGAAGAAAGAGTTATTTTTTTTAAAGGAGTAGCCGATATAGGTGATTGTGAATACTAAAAATGCACCCGTTCAATATGTGTTTGCTCTACAAATGCCATTGAATAATTTATTCATACACTTAAATACACACATAAATACTTTACACTAAAACAAATCTTATTCTGATAGAAGAGTGTAATTGAGTCATTAAATCTTACCATTTTCGAAAGACTTCCGGTGCTTCTCAAAAAGTACACTAAACTATAACTAGATATCACCATATGAATAATTAACATGAATAAGTGCATGGTGAACAAATATCTGACACTTTCCAATAAATTTACAATTAAAATAAATATATTTAGAACCAAGTGCAACATTACAAAGCAATACCAAAATGAAAACTTAGGATTAATAAATACTCTATTAAAAGCTTTTATCACTTTTATAATTTGCACATAAAACCCGTGATTCCTTTGTAATTCATATAACAATGCATGATTATTATCAACTTCATACGATTTCCTATAGTTAAACGAGTACGCTAAACCATCAGTATGATCGTACGGAGAAACATGCCCAATTAAACTTAATTTCATTTTATTATTCACTTTCTGCACACATATTACGAATGTTTTACATATAATTGAATGCAGTATAATCTCAACAGCTTGAGAAAAACTTCCAATCGCATACAATATAATATCACATAAATGCAAAAATGTATTATCTTGTGGGAGCTCGAAAGTTAATGAACTAATGGTATGAATAATTACTAAAACACATACAAATAACATGTGTTTGACAGCAATATTTTTCATATCACAGCAATCGTTGTAATCGAATAAAACTTTTATTCCACTCATTTCCGTTTGGTTGCACATTTCTTGAAACCCATTTAAAAAACTGACACGATTATTTATATTTTTAAAGCTGTACGCGAATATAATTAATGTGCTGATATGAAAAACGAATTTATTGATATATTCGATTAATTTTAGTTCAGTAATATTCGGTTTAGTTGCAATGAATTTAAATCCAATGAGTACAATTACTATAAGCGATGATGTTACAATAATTGTTAGTATTAATTTTACTGAGCTCACTTTAAATTCTTTTATGTGTGATTTTGTTAATCTGTGTGGGCATGTATATTTTATTGTTGAGTTTATTGAAAATAATAGAAAGAGCCAGAAAATGCACACCAGGCAATTTTCTGCGTAGTTAGTTTTATACTTAAAAAAATTGTTTAACATTGTTGTTGGATAGAAGACAATAGGAGAGTATATGTTTTTTTGGTGTAATTTACTGTGTAATGCGATAACTAAGTATTGCAATAAAATAATGTTGGGAGTAAATAGTATAATGGGCAATATTTGTCGTTAGCTTTGTGTTGTGTAAATAGATGATTTAGGTGTTGAATAAATTGATGTTTGTTTAGTGTTATTATTCATTAAATGGACTTATTTTGTATCAAATTTTGCAATTACTTTGTTAGCCTTGTTAGAGCTGTTTTAATAAAGACGTCTTACTAAAAAAACAATGATACTCTCTATAATATAAATACGAAGACAATGGCCCTGTCTGTTTGGCTACAAGTAGTAATACGGTAATACTAGTAGTAGCCAAACGGGCAGGGCCAATGTTTTTAAGCCGATCAACCTGCCAGTTATGACTTTTGTGCTGTTAGTGCAAAAGTGGGAGTCGCGGTTTCGAATCCAATCGAAGGTGTTTTTTTTATGATTTGATTCAATATTTAATTCGAGTATAAAGTGATTTGTATGAATAGACATTTTTTAATTAACGGTTTGGTTGTTTACATATTAAAAATTGTTTTATTTATACATAATCCGTTGTACAAAGAACATTTATGAATCAAACTGGTAAGTACACAATATCATGTTTGAAAATATTTTCAGAGGGAATGTATGGCTTTTCTTAAATAGTTTTCATTTCAGAAATGATTCGTCATACCTTGTCAAACGACCTGAATTTTACCTAGTCTATCAATATCTATCAAATACTTAGGGTTCTTAGCATTTATTAGCCGCTTCCGTTTATCGTTCGGGAGCTGTTCTGGGCTGATATTAGCTGGCTTAGAACTGCCCGAAACAGCTCTCGAGCGATAATAGAAAGCGGCTATTATATGCAGTGTGCTTTACTTTAGCGGAGGAGAATCATGTATTTTGGTTAAAATTCTCCTCCTAGTCAATAATTTGCGGACAACATGTATGTAGATAATAAAATAGCTGAAAATACAAGTATCTATTATCATTTATATCCCAATGAATTCACCATAAACTCAACAAGGCGATAAATATGTGTATATTAAATTAATTATATGAAAGGTGAAGCGAGTATGAATTAATAGAAAAATGTCAATAAGAATCTTCTATCCACTTTATAGTAGGATAACGAGTCTTTTTCTAGTGACTGCACGCCTTTTGAAACGGTCTATATAGTCAAACGCCCCTTCTATGTTTATAAAGATACCAGGGCAATTTCTTTGGTATTCAGGGATGGCTGGTTGATACAATTTTAGACTTAGTAACATTTCCTTATAATGTATACTATTATATTTAGTTATAATGTTTTTAAATATACTATTTCACCCTGTAGCTAGATAGAAATATTGGCATTTTGTTCGATTTGAGTCGATATGTGTCTGTCACAGCGCTCAATAATCAATCAATCAATCAGTACCGTTGAGTGAAAAAATAAATATGCTGCAGTATCCAAAATTCTTTTGACATTTGAACTTTAGATCGAACAGTATGTGAGAGTTATTTTACTTATATCGTAAATAAATAATATATGTTTATAAGTAAAAGAAACTTACCACATTTGTGAGTAAATACGCATTTTTACCAAACTGCAACTGAGCTGATGAAGATACAAACGTCCCGATGATCATAACAAAATAGTCAATGTCGAAATGAAACAATTTCTGATCTAGTAGTGCTTTTAGCATTATATACGAATTTATAACCAGAATAACAATTATACAAAACATTGTGATCAATACAGACGGTTGATATAAACGAGTAATATATTTCCAATTTTTAACTACAGCCATATAAAATAGCTCATATTTTTCAATTTTAGCAGCCAATCTATTATTACAGTCAAGAATCATTTTACTTCCACGAGCAGTTTCAAATGCACTCTTTACTTCTTCCCAAAACTCACGCAGTAGCATAACATAAAACGCAAATTGAAAACTCGGTCCTAACATCATTGCAAAAAATATGTAATATGCAAAACCTAGTGAAATTCGCTGTGAAAAATTCAAATTAATTCCATCAAATTGTAAAATCACATAGACAATATATATTGAGAATAATACAAACATTATTCCAATATACATAAAACTATCATTGTTTAGTTTTTTAACCATTGCTTTGCTTATAATGCATTTCAATCCATACTCTTTTCTATTAGCAACAATTGCTTGTAGGCCCCTCAGCTCTTTCTCTTTTGATTTAGATTCTATAGAAAATAATGTTGATATATAGGATGTTACACAACCACTTATTACAAACGTTAATATTGTAATTATGTTAGTCACATTAAAATTTTTAGTTACAAAAATTAGGTTATATATAGTCGCAGCTACTGTTGATAAAATAAATATCCCCATTAATAAAGATATACAAATTTTAAGTTTCCCGATTTGTATTATATTAAGTACATTATGTTTGCTATGGTCACATTTTAATGTTAGGCAAGTAACACCTGCAAAGCCGAAAATATTGAAGAATAAACGATTAGCGCATACTATGCAGTTTTCATGGACAGCGAATATAGCCATTTTTGAATAACATTATTTGTATTTAAACTGAATATAATTTGTATTCACTTGGTTTTGTTTGTCATAAAATAAATAATAGTAATATGTTACTAATATACCTGTCATTTAAGGAAAATAGGTGTGTGTACTAATATATTTCACTTGTTCAGCATATTTGTATATAATTGTGTACAAATATACGATTATCTGTTTAACTATTAGTCATAATTATGTTTATATGCTAATGATAAAATCAATATTATAGTAATTTTTATTATATTATAAAAACAGCGAGATGGGTTCATTAATTTTATACGTTTTATTTATGAGAGCTCTTTAATGAGCTCTAGGAATATTAAATTATAGCTTAAGAAGGTTTTACCGAATTAATCGTATTAGTACATGCTTTCATATCATTCCGTTGCTAATTCACAACTATTATACAGACATTTATTAATTTATTTAAAACATAATTCGTAGTTGTGATTTAAAAAAAAATATATCACTCAGTAATTGTTTTAGCTACGCTGGCTTACGTGATGTTATTTGAATTGGCAAATTTTTAATTATACTTAAGCAATTTATGATACAATTTTAATTCATATTTTATCGTTTACTTATGTTTACTTGTTTTAAATTTGATATTTCATTATCAAACATTCATAAATAAATTTTAACCATTACACTTGTGGTGGCATATATTTTATTCTTGTATATTTTGAGGAATTGACTATTTTAAATAAACATCTGGAAGCTCTATCCCTGATTAGTAGATTAAGGAAAAATATCTGTATATTTTCAAACCAAATTGCATGGGGTTATTATTTCTAGTAAAATAGTTATTTGCCCACTGCGCTTATACGATATTGAGAAATAAGATATTACTATGTTTAGGAAATTGTGTATAAAATTTTCGTAGTTATGAATATCGTTACAATTCTGTAAAGCCTTGCTTTCCTAGGAAGCGGTGTCGACAAAAGCGACCGTATTTAACGTAATTTTGACGACACACATTTCTTTTACGTATATTTAAATACATCTGGTAATCCAGAGAACGGTATACTTTATAGTATTGGAAAAATTTCATGAATTACACTGGAATCTGGTGAGTTATTCAATTACATATACTTAAAACGTATCTTGTAATATGTAAATAACGTCAAAAACTGCAATTTTTATTGACACCGCTTGTTAGGAAACCAGAACTTAAGTGACTATCTACCTACGGTCCTTCTACTGTGTGATAATGTATGTGTATTTGTGTTAGAACTACTTCAGAAAATCCTCCCAACGGCAAATGATACCGATTACCCGGGCCAGGATTAGATCCGGACCGCCCATTTGTGCCGCTGCTGGTCTCTTGGCGGTTTTTTTTTTCGAGATTGTGTTAAAGATAATCTGAGATAACTGCTAAAAATTGCATAAGGATCAATAAACATCTTATTCGAAAAATGTTACCTATTTTTCATTGGCTATTGATGAATAAATTTATATTCGCAGGCCAGTTGTTAATATTTGCACGTAGAATAACGCATAAGTTTGAAGTTAGTGAGGAGCTGATAAGAATGAAAAATTTATTTAGATCTGATATAATTATTTGGTATCACGACTGTCTGAGCTCGTACAACGCTAGGAGCTAATTCTAGATAAGTAATATTACTGAAACAACTAAACTCTGCCTGCCGCGAAAAGTGAATAAATTGAGTATCCCATTAGACTAGTAGTCGCTCTCAAGCCCAGATAAAATACGAGGGTAAAATCATATAGTGCCTCATTGAGCCTCAGATAGGACTGGAACAACTAATGACAACTGGGCGAGAAATCGGTCTCAACCAGTGTTTCTCAAAGTGGGGGTCGCAAAAAATATTTGGTGGGTCGCAGAAAAAATTGATTACAGATCATTCGGGATCTACAAATACTCATTCTTTAGGGGTCCTTTGAAATTTTTAAGTGCAAGAGAGGGTCTTGACTAAACAAAGAAGAATCGGATGCTGGAACGTGACTTCTCCGGGCAACAAATATCAGTATATCCTGCTAGAGGTGGAATGACATAAGATACATCTGTGTACTCTCGTATACCAAGAGACGGGAAAGGGAAACATCAAGTACGGCAACTACCTGTTTATATACAGTGATAAAGACATATACGAAAAATCAACCTCAGTCGTTGGAATGCTTGAACACGAAAAACTTGAAAAATTCGAAAATAACACCAGACACAAAATACATTATTGAAATAATTCTGCTTGTAACTATCAAATTCAATAGTACAAAGTCTATACATATGATCACCGACATCAAGAAAACTAGGAAAGAAATAGAAAATTTCATAACTTGCAATCAGTGCTTGGCAGTATTAGTGCACAAAACGGAATCGAAATTTGTGTGGATATGAACCCTAAATGAAGCAATGCCAGGCGTAAAAATCGAAGAAAATAATAACGAAAACAACTAATTTAACTATCCACGCAAAATGAACTAAGAATCTAAAACACCTCCTTTCCAAACAAGCCACAACGTAAATTCACCTTTGTAATCACAAACAAACAAAATTACCCCCGCAGAATTCAGAACGTGCGAATCTTAAGTTCTGTAAATACCGGAAATATTTGACGATATTTGACAATATTTGACAATATTTGACAATATTTGGCAATATTTGACAATATTTGACAATATTTGGCAATATTTGACAATATTTGACAATATTTGGCAATATTTGACAATATTTGACAATATTTGGCAATATTTGACAATATTTGACAATATTTATATACACAGAAAGAACTAATAATAAATGAATTTATAAATATATATATATATATATATATATATATATATATATATATATATATATAATCTATTTGCCTTATTACATTTACATTACTTCCTACATTATACTTCACAATTATTGCTGTTGTTTATACATTTGTAAATTCTTTCCACTCTTTTCTGTTCTTCGCCAGTTCTCTTGCTTGTTTAACTGTCTTTCCTTTTTTGATTATTATTTTCTCTATTCTGTTGTTCCACTCTTTTCTTGGTGTACCTCTTTTTCTTTTATTTCCAGTTCTTGCTTCCCATACCTGTTTTGTTAGATTATTTTCGTCTATCCTAATTAAATGTCCCCACCAGTTTAGTTGTTTATTTTCTATATACTTTTCTATAACTTCAATTCTTCTCCGATGTCATCATTTCGTATTCTGTCTCTTCTCGTAACTTGCTTTACTTCACTGAAATATTTCATTTTCATTGCCTGTATTCTACTTTTGTCCCTCTTCGTTAGTTTCCACGTCTCGCTCCCATATGTCAGTATAGGACTATATATGCTTTTGTATATATTTATTTTTGTCCTTCTGCTGATCTCTTTTTTGTTGCTCAATACGTAGTATGTTTTAACTGTGTTGTTTATTCTGTTACTAAGTTCGCCTTCCATTTAAATCCATTTAAATTCCGTCTTCTATCAGTGCTACTCCTAGGTATTTGAATTGTTCTACTTGCTCTATTTTGTGTTGTTTTATCTTTATATTTATTTGTTCTTTCCGATTACCTTTTACCATCACTTCTGTTTTGTTATAATTCATTTTCATATTATACTTTTCTAGATGTCTGTTCCATACACTCAGGTTGTGCTGCAGATTAGCTTAATTTCTGCTATCACTACGACATGCACCTTCCGATATTTTTACAACTTGCATGTTTTCTTCTTCTTCTTAATGTAGGACTAGTCCTGTTAATTGCCAACTATTGTGCCTCCTGTGGTATAGACGTCCAGCTATCTTTCCATCTTTTGGGAGGTCGTCCAAGGGGCCTCCTTGTGTTCGGTATTGATGTTGCGGCTTCCTTGGCTAGGCTGACATCAGCCATTCTTAGTACGTGCTGGTTTCATTCTCGACGTCTTGTTCTTGTCCAACGTACGATATCATAAACTCCGCAGTCCCTTCGTATTTCCTCGCTGCGTACTCGGTCCCTGAGGCTGAGATACGATATGGTTCGGAGGGTCTTCATTTCTGTTGATCGTATTCGTCCTTTCGTCTTCATAATTGCCGCTCTGGTCTCGACTGCATACGTCATAATTGGCCTGACACAGGTTTTATATATACTCTCTTTTTGCATGAATTTGTTTCGCCATATTATGTCACGTAGACATCCCGCAATTCTCGATGCTTTATTTATTTGGGTTTGAGCATCATTGTATAGGTCTCCTTTACTGGATAATTCAACGCCTAGGTAGTTAAAGCGCATACCTGTTCTATAGGACTGCCTTCGATGGAGAGTTTGCATCTAATGTGGTCATTTGATAGCACCATTGCTTTAGTTTTTGCAATGGATATCTGCATATTGAATTATTTCGCCTTTGTGTTGAACCTATGAAGCAGTCGCTGTAGGTCGTCTTCATCTTCCGCCATGATTATTGCGCCGTCCGCATAACATATGATACTAAATTTTTTGTTGCCCATTTTGTATCCAATATCCATGTTCTTCACGTCTTCGATAATCTCATCCATGATAGTGTTGGAAAGTGTAGGGCTCAGACTGTCCCCTTGTCTAATCCCCACGCTGACGGGTATTTCGTCAGTTAGTTTTTTTTATTTACGATGAGCTTTGTTCTATTGTCTGTATTTAGAACTCTGATTAGTTTGATGATTTTGGGGTTCACGCCTTTTGTTTTCAAAATCTCTTCAACATCATATAATTCTATTCTATCGAATGCCTGCGTAAGATCTATGAAGCAAACGAAAGCTGGTTTGTTGTATTCGATACTTTTCTCTGATATTTGTCTTGATGAATATTGCGTCGATCGTGGATCTGTTTTTGCGCAAGCCTTGTTGTTCCTCGGCCATTTCGGTTCCACAATTTCATTTGCGATGATTTTGGTAAGTAGTTTCATTGTTGTGTTAAGTAGGCAAATTCCGCGGTAGTTGTTGAGGTTGCTCTTGGTTCCTTTTTTGAACAGGGGGATTGTAATACTGGATTTCCACTGTTCGGGAATTGTGACAGAGTATAATACCTTCTGGAAGAGAGATGTTAGTTCTTTTACCAGCTTTTCCCCTCCATATTTTATCATCTCATTAGGCCATCGGGCCCCGGCGATTTCCTGTTTTTCAATTTCGTAATAGCCTGCTTCACCGTATCTTCATTTACCTCTACTGTGTTGTTCTCTTCTTCCTCCGTGTCCTCCGGTTGTTCTTGGACATTTCGTGTGTCTGTCGTTTGTTTATATAAACTTTTAAAGTAATTTATCCATGTTGCTTCGGGTATGGACTTTCCTTGAATTAGTTCGTTAATTGGTTTCTTCCTGTTCCTGATCATGTTCCATACTTTCTTCTATCCTGTCCTCTGTCCTCTGTCCTCCATATAGGTCGTATTCCATGTCTTTCGAGAATTTTTCCCAGAAACTGCACTTTATTCTTGTTACTTCGGCATTGATTCTGTTTCTTATTGTGGTGTATTCTCGGTAGTGCTGTGGGGTTTTATTGCTTCTGTATAGCAAATAGGCTTTTCGTTTTTCTGATGTTAGTGCTTTCACCTCTTCAGTGAACTATGGTTTTTTGGAGTGTGTCGCGTTAATGTTGACTCTTCTGTATCCAATTGCTTCCCTTGCGGCCTCTAGCATATTCGTTGATATTTTCTGCCATGCTCTTTGCGTATAATCAGCCGGTGTTATGTGAGCGGTTTCAATTTTTTCAGCCAGTCGTTTGCCATACAGGTATTTCGTGGTTTCATCCGCGAAGGCCTCCACGTTGAGTTTCTCCTGGTACTCTGGTGGTATTTTCTTTGCTCGTTTGATGTTCATGCGGAGTTTACATAGTACCAAGTTGTGGTCGCTGCATATGTTTGCTGAGATGAGTGAGCGGACATCCAGTATTCGCGATGGATGTTCCTATTGGTGATGATATAGTCGATTGTTGACTCGTGTCCTCTAGTATTTGACCAGGTTATTTTATGCTGGCTTTTGTTTGCGTAGAATGTGTTATTTATTCGTAGCTCGTTGTAGGTACATAGGTCGACCAATGATTCTCCATTCTCGTTTATGACGTCTTCATTAAATCTTTGTTTAATGTTGTCTATCGCTTCGATGCGCGCATTGAAGTCTCCCATGATGCATACTTGGTCGTTTATTGGGATTTTATCTAGTATACCTTGTAGGTCTACATAGAACTGATCTTTCTCTTGTTTTGGTTTAGTAATATCGGGGGCATATACGCTTATTATGTGGATTGTACCTTTGTTTAGGTTGAGTGTCATTTTTAATAGTCGATCGTTGATGTATTCAATATCTTCTATTTGCTGTTGGAATTTTTCGTGTACTAGTAGTCCTACTGCAGAGCGCGCTCTCTCATCTTTGTCTAACCCACTGTATATTAAGACGTAGTTCCCATATTTGCTGTTTCCCTTGCCTTTCCTCTTGGTTTCCGAGATTGCACAGATGTCAATTTTGTGTTTGGTTAGTTCTTATATTATCTCTTGGTCCTTGTTATTCCAGGACATTATATTCCAGCACGCAATACGTAACGCCTGCACTTTCCATTTTCGTTTTTTCCTTATTCTCGCCGTGTCGTTACCGTTAATCCGTCCTTGTTCCGAGACTATGTTGGTTCTTTAAGCCACTTGGTTGTTTTTACCTCAGGCAGGTAGCTAACCTTACCCTCGAACCCTCCTCTTTTGTCCGGGCTTGGGACCGGCTGCTTCAGACATTGAGTTACTCAGTTCACCCATCATCTTCCACAGGCAGAGTGTTTTCGTGCCCTATATTTGCTTTTTTGATTTCTGGTTTCATGCTCTTCATTATTTCATCCATGTATATGATAAATAACATAGGACTGAACCCGTCTGCTTGTCTGAGTCCAGTGGTTGTCTTAAATGTTCTTGATGTTTGTCCCTTGTGTATTATTGTATGGGTGTTGTTGTTATATATGTTTTGTATTAATTCGACTGTCTTTCTTTCTACTTCTCTCTCTTCCAGGATTTTCCATAATTTGTTTCTTGGGATCATGTCGAACGTTTTTTCTAGGTCTATGAATCCTAAATATGTGTTGTTATTATTTTATACTTTTTTTTTCTTTTGTTTTTGTTTTATTGTGAAGATGTTGTCCTGTGTGGATCTTCCTTTCCTAAAACCGCATTGCGATTCTTCTAGTGTCTGGTCTATTCTTGCTATTATTCTCTTGTTTTTCTAATATTTTCATCCCTATACTTATTAGTGTTATGTCTCTATAATTTGAGCATTTCGTCTTAACTCCTTTCTTGTGCATCGGTACGATTAGTGCTGTTTGCCAGTCTTTTGGTATGGTATTTGTGCTCCATATGCTGTGCAGTAGTTTCCGTAGTTTTTCTTTACCTACCGGGCCCAGATGTTTGATCATTTCCGCTATAATCTGGTCTTCTCCTGGTGCTTTTCCTATTTTTAATTCCCTTATTATTTCTAGTAGTTCTTGTTCCTTGATACACGCTGTATTTGCTTCTGTGTTGTTCTTGTCTCTAATTCTTGTCTTTTGTTCTTTGTCGTTATTTGAAGTTAGTAATTCTTCAAAATATTCTTTCCATCTTACTAATATTTCTTCGATTTGATTCAGTATTCTTCCTTGTTTGTTTTGTGTGTATCTCATTTCTTGTCCTTTTTCTTTCCTGCGATCTTTTAGGGTTTTATAAAGTAGGTTTTGATTTTCTCTTGCGTTTTTTTCCATTGTCTCTCCGAACTTTTCCCATTTTCTGGTTTATGCTATTCTAACCTCGTTTTTTACTATTTTTCTCTTCTTTTTTTGTAGTTTTCGCTATTTTTGTCGTTTAGGTATTGCTATTCTTTTTTCTTTTCTTTTGTTTTCTCTCGTATGTCCTCCGACCGCCAGACTGTCTGTTGTTTCTTGTTTGTGCTTTGCCTCGCACCACATGTCTCTTTTGCTGTCTCAAGCATATTTTTCTTTAGGTTATTCCACATCTCCTCTACTTCTTCTTTATCATTGGTCACTTCTATCTTCACCTCCATTTTCTCCATATATTGTATTGTTGTTTATTTTTCTCTAAGTTTGCATGATCTTATCTTGTTGTAGTTTATTGCTATATTTGGTCGCTGGATCCTTCTGTCACTGTCTTGATAGTCTTCCTTAATTGTCGTCACAACTAGATAGTGGTCACTTCCAATTTCGTAGCTTCTCTTTACCCTTGTAATTATTATTTTGCTCCTTTTTTAATTTTATATTAAAACGTAATCTATTATAGATTTTTCGTTCTTGTTTACCATTTCCCTTGTGTATTTGTATTTGAATAGTGTGTTCGTTATTACTAGGTTGTTCATTTTATAGTAATCTAGCATTTTCTTCCCATTTTGGTTTAGTACGTCTTCGCCATATCTTCCTCTCGTCAAGTCGTTATGTATTACTTCCTTACCAATTCTGCTGTTAAAGTCCGCAACTAAAACTTCTCCTTTGGAGGTTTCGGTTGTTTCGCTGAGTTGCTCCCAAAATGCTTCTTTGTTGCTCACTACATCATCTTCATTTGGCCCATATACTATAATTATTGTTCTAGTTCTGTTTAGTTTAGTTTAGTTTCTTTTAGTGTTACGGTTAGTATCCTTGGTGATATTTCTTGCCATGTTTCTATTTGGTGTTCGATGTCTTCGTGTATAATGCATCCTACACCTTCGGCTGCCCTTTTATCCTTGTCTACTCCGCTATATATTGTTTTATATTTGTTATTGGTTGTGTATATTCCTTTCCCTTCTATTTTTGTCTCCGTTATTGACAAGTGCACAATATAATATTTGGAAATATTTTCAGAGGGCGATAATGGCTTTTCTTAAATAGTTTTCATTTCAGAAATGATTCGTAATACCTTGTCAAACGACGCGGTCTATCCATAACTATCAAATAATTAGGGTTCTTAGCATTTATTAGCCGCTTCTGTTTATCGTTCGGTAGCTGTTCTGGGCTAGTCTTAGCTGGCTTAGAACTGCCCGAAACAGCTCTTGAGCGGCAAAAGAAAGCGGCTATTGTATGCAGTGTGCTTTACTCTGCCGGAGGAGAATCATGTCTTTTGGTTATAATTCTCCTCCTAGTCAATAATTTGCGGACAAAATGTATGTAGATAATAAAATAGCTGAAAATACAAGTATCTATTATCATTTATATCCCAATGAATTCACCATAAACTCAACAAGGTGATAAAAAAATATTTATTATACTTTTATATCTGCTTTTTTATATCGATTTTTTGCAAAATATGTGTATATTAAATTAATTATATGCAAGGTGAAGCGAGTATGAATGATTAGAAAAATGTCAATAAGAATCTTCTATCCACTTTATAGTAGGATAACGAGTCTTTTTATAGTGACTGCACGACTTATGAAGCGGGCCATATTGTCAAACGAAACAAAAATAAAGATACCAGGGCAATTTCTTTGGAATGGCTGGTTTTTAGACTTAGTAACATTTCCTTATAATGTATACTATTATATTTAGTAATAATGTTTTTAAATATACTATTTCACCCTGTAGCTAGATAGAAATATTGGCATTTAGTTTGATTTGAGTCGATATGTGTCTGTCTCAGCTCTCAATAATCAATAAGATGAACAGTACCGTTGAGTGAAAAAATAAATATGCTACCGTATCCAAAATTCTTTTAACATTTGAACTTTAGATCGAATAGTATGTGAGAGTATTTTTTATAATATATTAATTTACTTATATCGTAAATAAATAATATATGTTTATAAGTAAAAAAAACTTACCACATTTGTGAGTAAATACGCATTATTGCCAAACTGCGACTGAGCTGATGAAGATACGAACGTTCCCAAGATCATAATAATATAATCAATGTCGAAATGAAACAGTTTCCGATCTAGCAGTGCTCTTAGCAATATATACGAATTTATAACCAGAATAACAATTATACAAAACAATCCGATCAATACAGACGGATGATATAAACGACTAATATATTTCCAATTTGTAACTACAGCCATATAAAATAGCTCATATTTTTCAATTTTAGCTGCCAGTCTATTATTACGGTCAAGAATTATTTTACTTCCACGAGCTGTTTCAAATGCACTCTTTACTTCTTCCCAAAACTCACGTAGTAGCATAACATAAAACGCAAATTGAAAACTCGGTCCTAACATCATTGCAAAAAATATATAGTATGCAAAACCTAGTGAAATTCGTTGTGAAAATTTCAAATTAATTCCATCAAATTGTAAAATCACATAAACAATATATATTGAGAATAATATAAACATTATTCCAATATACATAAAACAGTCATTATTTAGTTTTTTAACCATTGCTTTGCTTATAATGCATTTCAATCCATACTCTTTTCTATTAGCAACAATTGCTTGTAGGCCCCTCAGCTCTTTCTCTTTTGATTTAGCTTCTATTGAAAATAATATTGATATATAGGATGTAACACAACCACTCATTACAAACGTTAATGTTGTAATTACGTTAGTCACATTAAAATTTTTAGTCACAAAAATTAAGTTATATATACTCGCAGCTACTGTTGATAAAATAAATATCCCCACTAATAAAGATATACAAATTTTAAGTTTCCCGATTTGTATTATATTAAGTGCATTATGTTTGCTATGGTCACATTTTAATGTTAGGCAAGTAACACCCGCAAAGCCGAAAATATTGAAGAATAAACGATTAGCGCATACTACGCAGTTTTCATGGACAGCGAATATAGCCATTTTTGAATGATATTTGTATTCTCACTGAATATAATTTGTATTTACTTGGTTTGGTTTTTCATAAAATTATGAATACTAATATATTACTAACATACCTGTCATTTATGGAAAATAGATGTGTGTCCTAATATATTTCACTTGTTCAACATATTTGTATGTAATTCTGTACAAATAAACGATTATCTGTCTAACTATACAATTATAATTATGTTTATATGCTAATGATCAAATCAATATTATAGTAATTTTTATTATATTATAAAGACAGCGATATGGGTTCATTAATTTGATACGTTTTATTTATGAGCGCTCTTTAATGAGCTCTTGGAATAATAGATTATAGCTTAAAGGTCGGTAAGACAAGACAATTTCTTAGGTCAAAAGTTGTTCAAGAAATGAATTCATATATACTTCTCCCATACAATTTGTCCTTGACAAATAGAACGCGTTATATTTTTCCATTCGATCTACCATCCAATTGAATATTGCAAATAATTTGCTGTATGATACGAGACAATTTAGATTGTCTCGTATCTTGACTAACTTTTGAGTCTTGTCTAAAACGACCATTAGAAGGTTTTACCGAATACATAGATATTAATCGTATTCGTATATGCTTTCATATCATTCCGTTGTTAATTCACAACTAATATACATACACTTATTAATTTAATTAGAACATAATTCGTAATTGTGATTTAAAAAAAAATTAGAATATATCACTGAGTAATTGTTTTGGCTACGTGATGATATTTGTATCCGCAAATTTTTTATTATACTTAAGCAATTTATGACACAATATAAATTCATATTTTATCTTTTGCTTATGTTTACTTCTTTTAAATTTTGTATTTCATTATCAAAAATTCATAAATAAATTTTAAACATTATACTTGTGGTGGCATATATTTTATTCTTGTATATTTTGAAGAAGTGACGACCTTTAGAGTATTTAAAATAAACATCTGTCCCAGCTCTGTCCCTGATTACTACATTAAGGAAAAATATCTGTATATTTTCAAACCAAATTGCATGGGGTTATTATATTCAGTAAAATAGTTTACCCACTGCGCTTATACGATATTGAGAAATAAGGTATTACTATGTTTACGAAATTGTGTACAAAATTCTCGTAGTTATGAATATCGCTATAATTCTGTAAAGCCTTGGTTTCCTAGGAAGCGCTGTCGACAAAAGCGGCCGTATTTAACGTCATTTTGACGTCACACATTTCTTTTACGTATATTTAAATAAATCTGGTAATCCAGAGAACGGTATACTTCAAAGTATTGGGAAAATGTCATGAATTACGCTGGAATCTGATGAGTTTTTCAATTACATGTACTTAAAACGTATCTTGTATATGCAAATGACGTCAAAAACGGCCGTTTTTATCGACACCGCTTGCTAGGAAACCAGAACTTAAGTGACTAGCTACCTACGGTCCTTCTACTATGTGATAATGTATGTGTATTTGTGTTAGAACTACTTCAGAAAATCCTCCCAACGGCAAATGATACCGATTACCCGGGCCAGGATTCGATCCGGACCGCCCGTTTGTACTATATGCCGGTCTCTTGGCGTATTTATTATTTTCGAGATTGTGTTATAAATTATCTTGAGATAACTACTAAAAAAGCACAGGGATCAATAAACCTAGTTACCTAGTTTTCATTGACTATTGATGAATCAACTTATATTCCCAGGCCAGTTGTTAATATTTGTACGTAGAATAACGCACATGTTTGAAGTTAGTGAAGAGCTGATAGGAAAGGAAAATTTATTTAGATCTGATAGAATTATCCGGTATCACGACTGACGGAGCTTCTACAACGATAGGAGCTAATTCTAGATAAGTAACATTACTGAAACAACAAAACTCTGCCTGCCGCGAAAAGTGAATAAATTGAGTATCTCATTAGACTCGTAGTCGCTCTCAAGTCTAGATAAAATAGGAGGGTAAAATCATATAGTGCCTCATTCAGCCTTAGATAGGATTGGAACAACTAATGACAACTCGGCGAGAAAAGTCTCAACCAGTGTTTCTCAAAGTGGGGGTCGCAAAAAATATTTGGTGGGTTGCAGAAAAAATTGATTACAGATCATTCGGTATCTACAAATACCCATTCTTTAGAAGGTCCTTTGAAATTTTTAAGTGTAAAAGAGGTTCGCGGACTAAACAAAGAAGAATCGGATGCTGTAACGTGACTTCTCCGAGCAACAAATATCAGTATATCCTGCTAGAGGTGGAATGACATGAAATTACATCTGTGTACTCTCGTATACCAAGAGGATGGGAAAGGAAAACACAAACAAGTACGGAAACTACCTGTTTATATACAGTGGTAATGGTCAGAAAATACACGAATGAAAGAATTCTGCTAGTAACAATCAAATTCAAAAGTACAAAGTCTATACATCTGATATGCGTCTAAGTCTCCGACATCAATAAAACCAGGAAAAAAATAGACAACAGTGCTTGGCAGTATTAGCGCACAAGACGGTATCAATATTTGTGTGGATACGAACGCTAGAATTCGGAAATGAAGCAATGCCAGGCGTAAACATCGAAGAAAGTAATTACAAAATCCAACTATTCATGCAAAACAAACTAAGAATAAAAAACACCTCCTTTCTACATAAGCCACAACATAACTTCACCTATTACAGCCACACACTGCGTGTGAGAACGTAACCAAAATTGCCCCCTGCTTGATAATCTAAAGGACGTTTTAGACAAGACAATTTCTTAGCTCAAAAGTTGTTCAAGAAATAAATTCGTATATCCTCCTCCCATACAATTTGTCCTTGACAAATGAAACGCGTTATATTTTTCCATTCGATCTACCATCCAATTCAATATTTCAAATAATTTGCTGTATGATACGACACAATTTAGATTGTCTCGCATCTTGACTAACTTCAGAGTCAAGAAATTGTCTTGTCCAAAACGACCTTTAGAGATGTTTATTGCTAGATCAAGTAGATGTATTTCAAGTGGGATCATCTCACATCGCAAAACCGGCCTTAAAGCGCTAAGCGAGAATTTTGGGTTTTTGTGTGATACATGCATGTGACATTTTCCATTCCCACATCTGGTCCGACATTTAGGCACTAGGCGGATTTAAGCCAAGTTCACCCCGCGATACCTGCGAGGGATGCAGACAACAGAGCATAACGAGCCATTGCGCGGCAAAGATCGTCTTCTGGGGCCTCTGCAATTATTATTAATACGTCTAGTGTCATTGCGCTGCGATTATTTGTATCTGTTTTTAGTACATTTGTATAAATATAGAGATTTCAAATTGGATGTGATTTTTAATTACTTTACGTGACATCACCTTTGAGATCACACGAGGACAGAAATTCATGATAGAATTTGTAATCACAAACAAACAAAATTACCCCCGCAGTATTCAGGACGTGCGAATCTTCTGCAAATGCCGGAACAAGTTCTAGCCCTATACAGTCGAAAATCACAGCCACTCTGCAGCGAAAAAAGAGGGAAACTGCGGAAGGCATCGACAAACTTAATATAGAATCTCTATGTGATGACATAATAAATACTTATACTAGAACAATATATCGTCTTCTTCTAGTATTTGGCATGCTCAAATACTAGAAGAAGACGAAGTAGAAATCGCATGGCAAAAATTATAATCCATTATAATAAAAGCTGCGAAAGATGGGAAGATGTATAAGAGGGATACATCTCCAAATATCAAACCGTGTTATACTCATGAGGTTAACATGATAGCTGAAAAAGTATCTGGTATCGGCACCACATGACTTCCCGAATTATATTGACATTTTTGATATTTTTGACAATATTTGACAACATTTGACATTATTTGATAATATTTGACGATATTTGACGATATTTGGACGATATTTGACGATATTTGACGATATTTGACGATATTTGACGATATTTGACGATATTTGATGATATTTGATGATACTTTATGATATTTGACGATATTTGACGATATTTGATGATATTTGATGATATTTGATGATATTTTTTTTGGTTTGTCTTGCTTGTGCGCGTAATGCTTGCTTATATTTATATAGGGACTTTTCAGATTTAATATGCTTGGGATGTGCATTGAATAAAACATGTTAAATACAACTGTATGTTTGCCCTTGTCCCTATTGATAATGTGGAGATGAATATCATTTCATTTCTAATTCTAGTCTTGAATGCATTTATTTATTCATCCATTTACAAGAGACATTTTAATAATTTAATGCAAACATCGAAAAATATACAATAAATTAAAAGTATTATAGTATTATGCCAATTCTGTAAGCTTGGTAGCCTATCGTATTTGTCGGATTAATATAAATTGTGAAGTCATAATTAAACTGTTTTAATTACAATATTAAAAAAATAATAATAAATTTTTTTCACCCAATCAAATCAAATAAATACCCAGACAAATGAATTTGACTGAATTATAAAATGTATGTAATTATAATTTATTTAAAAATAAATTGCTAGTTCGGCATCCTCTATAACAATACCTACCAGCTTATATAATTATTTTTGATTAGCATAAAGTTTTAATAATTTAAGCATTAAACATTTAAGCATCAAATTATACAAACGAATATAATAAATTACCAAAATACATAAAAGACATTATAGGCATTAATAGATTTAAAAAGGAATGCAAAGAAGACATGAAAGCAAACAAATAAAATAACGAGAAATGGAAAACAAAGAAAACCGATGACACAAAAAATCTTTCAACACCAAATCCCTGGACAAGCAGTCTCGGGCTTGTAGGTAGAACACATCGATTACAACAGAATATTTTTAGATTTTTAGATAGTATTTTTTTTTGTCATTTACTTAGTATATATTATTAATATATATATATATATATATATATATATATATATATATATATATATATATATACACTATTGAGTTTTAGAGTTTCCAAATTGGAACATCTCTTTAAACAGGTTGTATTGTATCGTCTGAGGGTCCCAATATAAATTAAATAAATTTAAAAAAAATCTACGTTTGTATATAAGGATAGACCCAGGTATGGGATTAAAGCAAAAAGACTGATGGCATAATAAATATTTTTTCTCTAAAAAATGAAAAGAAATTATATAAGTAGTAGTAGTCTCCCACCAGATAGAGTATAACATGACTATTTCTATATTAAATTTCGGTCGGAAGTATATGCACAATAAATCGTGAAAATATATACCGTGTGTAAAGAGGTTGCAAAGAGGGAAACATTTTTTATTTGTCATTTTCCACAAAAACACAAGAGGATATACCTTCTCCGCTTCATTTATAAATATGATTCCAACTGTTTGTTATCAGATTTAACTTTGCAGTGCTGAGAAATTTTTTAATTTCTAAAAAAAATATCTGAAAAAGTGACAGTTCATTGGTCTGTCACAAAACTACGTTAGCCTTAGAATGTTGCAACAGGTGGAGTTTTTAGACAGATACGTTTTCATATGAAACATTGTTCTGCTAGAATGTTGACGCAACAACAGAGAATATATCTAATTAAGTGCTACGGGACAGGCGAGGCAGCTGCTCGCCTCGCCGGTCCCGTAGGTGGTCGACTGTTTCCATGAAAAATATCCAGAAACTCACGTTTCACTCCAATGAGCTACAAAACTAATGAAGAAGTTCCTATCTTCCGGTTCTGTGAGGGATGTAAAAAAGACAAAGCGGATTCTTCATGACGACGATGCAGCAACAGTCATCGTACTGAACTCTGTGCAAGATAGGCCAATATTATCGCTAAAAACCCTATCCGACTCATATCCATAGAATCCTTTAAACTCATCAATAACATCCATACAAACCAGTAAAATTTCACACGTTAAAAGTAGGTGATGTTGCAAAACGTCTTTACTTTGGGTTGGATTTCGTATTTTGTAAATATTCAGAATCCGCTTCATCGGTACATCATATTTTCTGATGAAGCGACATTTAATTCCAACGGGACAGTGACCACTCAGCCAAAAACGACAATGGAGCTTGACAAATCCAAGTTTCAGAGAAACTACGAATCGCCAGTACTAACGTTTGGTGCGCTGTTACCTACGATGGCATAATAGGGCCATTCTTTTTTGTGGCAACTGTAAATCAAGCTTCATATCTGCAACTGCTTAATACCTTCTTCTACGAGGAAATGGATTTGCATTTAAATGATCGAACTGCAGCATATTTTCAGCAGGATGGCTGTCCTGCTCTGAACCTGGATTAGACAAAAATCACAGCTATATCACGGCGAATAGCAATAAACAAGCACTTGAAATGCTTTCACCTGAGACACACGATCAAACTCGGAGCAGAAGATCTAATAGCGGAAATTTCAAAGAGAATAGGGCTGACCTATAAACTTGAAACGCTGCCAGGATTCAAGCGTTGTATACTATGGATATATAATATATAATACGGACTCGAAACCACAACAATATTTAAGAGCCGTCTAAATCGCTTCCGGGTATGTCAGAGCGTAATAAAGGGAAGAATGATGTGGGTGAGCATTAGAGACAGGATGAAAAACGATGAGTTCAGAGGGAAAACAGAGATCACAGATTTCCAAAAGCAAATGGTCATGTGACGAAAACTGGACGAAAAGGGTCGTGCAGTGGAGACCATGACAATCAAAACGGCACTTGGGTCGACCGAAAGCAAGGGGCGATATCCAACGCCATGCAGGAAACAACTGATTATGACGAATCCAAAATATACAATCGACGAAACTAATGAAGGATGCTTTCGTTTAGTTTAGATGTATACGACTGCAGGCTGCTGATGATGACAATTAACATTATAAAATAAGTAAATTCATAACCTCTAAGTGCTCTAGTAATAATGATATGTGCATTAAACAAAATTTAAAAATAACTCACCACCGCTGAAACATCTTCCACCATTTTCAAATAAATCGCAATAAACACGGTGCTACTGAAATACTTAATCTCTGTCAAATAATTCTCACTGCTCATCTCAATATCATGTCGGCTGATTTGTCGTATTACTATATACAAATTATTAATAAATATAAACAATATCATTGCATACCAGCTCACAAACATTGGGTTTGCAAAATTGTTATTTGCCCTATAACTGGAATAAATGGACATCGATAGTTTTCTGATTCGTTGCAGGTATATTGCTAATTTTTCAGACTTTGGTATTATGTTTTCATCAAGCGACATGTGTCTATACGGAACCGTAATTAATGATAATTGTTGATATAATGTCATTAAATATTTTAATCTTCTAAATACATTATTATATAAAGTTCGGTACACCATGGTTAAAAAAAGAAAATGAGTTACCATTGATACATGAATATATTGGACTAATTCTTGTATGATTTTCTCAAAAAAATGAAAATAATTCCCCGCAGAAATGATTATATAAAGCTCAATCACCAATAAACCTCCATAACATGAATATATCCCAATAAAACTATAAAAACCTAATCTATATATTTTTAGATCATTTATAGTGATTAAATCGTTAATATAGTAACTTTTACGTTTTTCCAATAAATTATCCAGATAATACAATTCTGCAAGCTTTTTCTTTAGTTTGACATTACTAGTTATTATAATAGATATTACGCCTCCATAACATAGTAAATCGTTGGTAGCAAATAACTTATCCCTCAGAGTTTTAGTATGCAATATTTTAAAGATGTTATACACAAACAGTATCATCACCACCACCACAATCAACATGTTTATGGCTGTTAACATTTTCGAACGGCGAAACAAGCATTTTGAATGATTTTTTCCATGTATGCAATCAAAACGAAATGGGGTTACACTTAATCTAGCCACGTGTAACATTGGGCGCAATGCACAAACGATGCAGTTTTCATTCATTGGATACATTATATTGACACTGATACTGTTTAAATATTTGTAATAGAATATTTTAATAAAGGTATATACATACAATGTCTTGGTCCCTTGGTAATTAGTATATTACAAATATTGGATGTTGCATATCTGTCTAATCTATACGTATTATTAACTATTTGTTTCGTTTTAATTAAAAGTTTATATTATGAATGATGTGGATATATTGATAGCATCTTCAATTAATCTAAATGACTGATAACTTGTGCATAAAACTATTTGCATATACGAAAATAGTAAAAAATATCTAGTGTCATCAAAATACTTTAATTTTAACTTTAATTCTTGCGTGACTTGCTTAAACGGACATGACTGTTTACAGAAAACTTTTGTCTTCGGAAAATATAAAGGGGTATATTTTATAATCCAGTTATTTTTAATGTTTATTGTGAATTATGTTTATATAGCTACATATAACTTTTAGAAGTATTATTATTCACAAAACTAATAGTGACGGTTCATACCTTGCAAGCTTGGGATATTTGCAATTATATATTTACCTTTTCAAGAATCAAGAGTAGCCATTTTCGAAGATTGGTTGAAATAGTTTGTGAATTTACGTTCGTTTGGTCTCACTTTTTTATTAAGTTGGTAATTTCATTATTTACATCGTGTCATGCATTATCAGTTGTTAACTCCTTTTGCCTTTCTGATCTGAATACATATCTGTATATTAATAAATTAAATCGTTCCTGACAGCTCTGGTTTTGTATACCAAATTAGGGATGAGCTGTATAAAAGCATATTAGTTCGATAACCCTGGGTCAATTTTTAATCTGTGATTTAAATGACAGTTTTGAAAACTTTCACATTCAAAGCGGCATTAGGCGTTTTCTTTATATATTAGAAAATTGGTCAGGATTCACTTAAACTGTTTAAATGTTTTATTCATCATATGATTAGGGCTCGTGTGGGATTGGTAGCTCCCATAGGGCGTCTCCCCTGCTAGCTTATAGGGCAAATCCTCTTAGATATAGATAGTACTGGGGAAATCAACATCGACTTACAGACAGGGAAAAGAGTGGATGCCGTGAGTGAAAATGGGGTCGGATGTGGTGAATGGTTGAGATTGGGAAGGGAAAAATACATTCTGCCGCTCACGGAGGAGTTTGTGATAAAGTATGTGCTTTGGAAGGGACGACTTAGGTCACTTCAGAGTTACAAACGAGGGTAGACTAGACCTTATGCCGGTGGAAGTGTCGGTGAGAAGGAGGAAGTGTGGAATAGAGGAGAGAATGGGACAGCAAGGCTTCGGGTTGAACAAGTCGGATATGATGGACTGTGAGGAAAACGATCTGGGCTCAAGGACGCGATGTCGGTATGTCCAGTAGTTGAAGAGGGTGTTGAGGGCAGCACTATTGAGGACGAAGAATGGCAACGGAAGGGAGAGCTGGTTTGATGTCCTCATCAAAATATAGGGGAAGAACTATAATGAGTGCGGGCTACACATTTGTTGTGTCCATGGTGAAGAATAGCTGTCCGGCTTATGCAGATGATGTGGTACTGGTGGCCAAGAAGGTGGAAGAGATGGTCGAGATGTTGAAGATAATGGAAAAGTACTTAGATAGGAGGAGGTTAGTTGTGAGTATGGAGAAACTCAAGTGGATGCTGTTTAAGAATAGGTGGAGTGGAAGATTTGAAATGGAAGGGTGTAATGATTGAGAGATTGGAAGGTTTCAAATATTTAGGATTTTAGTTTGACTGCAGAGGTGGGTATAGAAATACTTGAAATGGAAGCAAGCAAACGCGAATTTAGCATGGGGAATAACGAAAAATAAGTTGGAAAAATTTTGGGACGGAAATTTAGTAATTGGTTGTAAGATATGGGATGCGTGCGAGAAGCTTCTATACGCAGTTGAAGTATGGGGTGCGAGACTGGGATCTATTGGAAAGGGAGCAAATATGGTTTTTGAAGAAGCTACTAGGGCTGGAATGGTCGACCCTTCCAATTTTCATGCAAGAGGCTCACCGAATGAGAATGTGGTGCGAAACGTGCGGGAAGGTGTTACAGTAGCAAAGATAGGAACTAACCAAGATGATATAACTTTTCCACGTAAATGGCTTCATTGAAATATGACAGATACAATTTTTTGGAAAGTACCAAATAGAGATGCGGAAGGGCTGGAAGTAACTCGAGAATTATAAAAGAGGCGAGCACTGGGCGGTATCAGGACGGGAGTAATGGGCCATTCACAATAAGCGCGGTAGTGGTAAGGTAGTGGTAAGCAATATGTTGCATGGCTATAAAAATTCAGACGTTTAGAATTGGGCAGTAATGCTATGCTATAATTATGGTAGAGATGATTACCCATGTTCTGTCATAGTTTTACTGCTCTGCTGTAAACGCCCGCATTTTTATACATGTGTGCAATTTCGCTTACCGCTACGCTACCCCTACCGCGCTTATTGTGAATGGCCCATAAGAAACGAAGGGAGGTTTCACAATGGGCCCATTTTGAGGCCTAAGTGTCTGTAGCTATGCTACCCTCCAGGCAACTATCCAGAACTATCCAGAAGAAACGATGTGGAGAAAAACATACAAGAAGAACTACTACAACAAATACAACGAGAAATATTAAGTAAACAAGCAGAAATGGGTCATAATAATGGTGTAGAAGGGGATAGGAGTTTGATGTTGAAAATGTAATCAATAATATGCAAGAACAATGCGAAGAAATTTATAACTAAGTTATAGGAGTAAACTGGAACATACCAATAGGAGAAGTGAATAACTACAGGTGTAAATGGCGAGGAATAAAAAAGAAGATAAAAAGACAAAACAATCTATACAGAAAAGAAATATGGTAGGAATGGGTGAATAATGGCGAATGAGAAACACCAAACGAGTCCACGATAGGGGATGTGCTTCGCACCACGGAAAAGCCTCAGTAAATGACTGACATTCTAACTAACAACAATGCATGGTATAAAGTAGACGAAATCGTAGTAGGGTCGCATCATATCGAAGCACTTCCCCTTAAGAGTAAGATTGTAAAGAAATATGCGTACGGGAGCAAAAGCTAAAATATAACTGGACAGGAGATTTGACCCATTGCTCCTATCATGTGCTATAAAGCACACGTTTCATACCGCTGAGCTAATATAATGAACACGAACATTAATGCCAAAACATAACTACTATCAAGTTTTTAATTCTCTCAAACATAACGCTCATCTTACATCACATAGATCAAAGATAGGACGGTAAAAGAGAACAGTCTAGTACCCATTTCAGTAAAAGAATTAAAAATATACTTTGAAAGTCTATTGGGAATCCCAAAGCGAAAGTACTTAACCTCTATGACAAGGCAATATGATATTGGCAGTGAATTTAAAGCTGGTACCGATCACTTACAAGCCTTAAAATAGGAAATGGAACTGGCTTTGATAAAAATCGAAGCGTGAGGAAGAAAGAACGACAAATAATCATGAAGCTGTTGAACGAGATTTGGGAAGGGCACACAAATTGTCCAGACAGATGGAGATGGTGGGAGCGGTACATCGTACTAATCCTAAAAACATGATTTCAACAGAAGCCGGAAATTATAGGAATATAACAAGGTACAAAGTATATATAAGTCAAATACATTGAGAGAAGGGCGATAGAAGAAGCGGAAACTAGGGCGAAGTCATCAATATCTTATTCTTTATCGCTTTCACCTCTCCCACAATATAATTCTGCGTCATTGAATTATATTGTGGGAGAGGCGAAAGCGAAAAAGAATAACGTTTATGCATTCTTAGTAGATCTCAGGCAGCGTATGACATGGTATATAGAAACTTGTTATTTGAGAGGAGATAACAATGAAGGAACAAACTGCAGAATGCAAGACTATAATATAAAATATGATACAATTAAATTTGATTTAAGATTACTAATGGGGTGAACAAATCTAAAAACTTTGAAGTGTGTATGGGAGTCAGACAAGGATTCCCCATCAGCTCCCTACTATTCAATTTCGTTCTGGCAGATATGTCAGAAGTTTTAGAGAAATACTTTAGAACGCAAAAGTAAGAAGTGAATGTTAATAAAACCAAATGAATGTTATATAAGTGTGAATCCACCCCTTAGCATGGGTGGATTCACACTTATATATGTTTTATAAGATTAGCCTTGTGCTGATATCTCAAGCACTCTGTTGGAATATTATGCTATAGAGGCACTACCCGGTGATCCTGATGGCATGAGCATGTTGACGGTTATTACCATATGGGTGTGCATTGCTAATTGATGTAGTACCGCCAGATGGCGTTTAACTTTCCTCGTAGGGGGTTAGTTGTATTACAAATGAATGTTGTTTAGGGATGACAAAAGTAGAAAGAAGAGTTTAAGTAGGAAGGAACAGGAAAATAAATTTGAGTAGCTTGGGTTTATGTTTGCGGACAATGGTAAGAGAAAGGTGCACCTGAAGTATGTTAGTATGAAAACCAGAGTGATGCATAATGAGAGAGAATGAAAGGATGTTAGAGCGGATAGTTTTAGAATAATTTGATAGCACAGCTGTGCATTTTAAATTTCTGTGTTGGGGCAGTGTTACTGTATGTAGAAGCATGGGGTTGGTGTAAACGAGAAGTGTATAATAATAGATACAAGAACAGTTCCTTCGAAGAATGCTACACCTGGAGAACCAAACTACATTGTGTTGCAGGAAGCAGGAAGAGGGAAAGTGGAAGGGTTGGCTGGAATACGAGCAATGGGTATGATATGAAAGCTTATGAAATAGAGGAAGATCGCTTAACAAAAATAATATTTAGGATAGTCACACGAGAGACAGAGCAAGGAATGAAACAGTAAGATGAGCGAGAGAAATGCGCTAGATGTAGTAGAAGGGACTACAAGACTATAAATTGAAATAATGTAGAGGGATGGCTAAGTTTTACGATTATTCTCCTTTAGCCATTTACAAATGGCTAAAGGTGAATAATTGTAAATGGCTAAAGGAGAATAATTCAGCGGAGATTTTGATTTAGTTTTATTAGTTAGACAATTTTGTAATGTTGTTAGTTTTATGTTTTTTAAGAATATGCAATTCACTTTTAGTTATAAGTGGTGTATTTGCTTATATATTGTTCGTTTAACAATACGTGTTATATAAATGAATGTAATAGGTTTTTCTATCGATACAAAATATAAATAAATATTAAATTATTTGAAAATGTTTGTTTTTTAACTCACCTCTTTATAAACAGCCTCAAATTGAATTATTGCATGAATCACTAAAACACTTATTATATACGTCCTTATTTTCAATGATAGTGCCAGTGTTTTACTATCAGATACACCATTACCACCATCCAATAATAAATAAACGTTAATTATTATACTGAATATAGTGAACGCAAACCATAACAGTAGAACTGGATTCAGAAACCGATTAAGTATCCATATAGTGTACACCAATGATTTATAAAATCTAGCCATCCTCTTGATATGGTTTTCCAAATTCATATAAATCGGAATATCGTTTTCGATGTTCCAAAATATTGCATCACTGGACGATAACCTCGCATTTAAACTACATACTAAATAATCGAAACATAAGCGGAAAAAATGGCGTACACATAGTATTTCTACTGCAAACTGTAATACACATAATATTTGAATTGCTGTACTCAGCATTGCAGTTGTAGTTAAGAAAATATAATCAGCATCAATCTCCGTATTTACATACATATAAAAATACATTAAATAACCCAATACGGATATAATCATAATCAAACTATATACATAACAATAACGTCGCACACGCACTGCCAACTTGTGCGACAATACCATTACAATTCCAAACATAGCTTTCTTATGAATTATTTCAGCCCATGCATTAAGCTCCATTAATCGAGTTCTTGTTTTCATTAGCATGCATACACAAACAATAAAAGCACTAGTATTAAAAAGCGCCTCAGCCAACGATTGTAACAAGTAAAAATAAGTTACAGTTTCCGTGAACATATTTGCGATATGTTTTATAATACTAATCAAAAGTAGGCTTATCACTAATAATACTCGTATTACATAAATCTTAATAATTTCAAAATGACAAATTTTAGATTCACCTGAATTATTATGGTTACAACGTCCTCTTATCGCTATTAAGCCTAGACTGGCAGTTAGTTTGAGCATTGGTTGCATTGTACATACTAAACAGTCATTGAAATCAACTGTGTCGATTTTTTTTGAAGAGTGTAGTATGTTATTCAAGTAATTCATCATAATTGATGTTTTGTGATTATAATTGTATCAAGTGCTATACGATGATTTAGTATTTTATTTATTCTTCTTTGTTGGGAGGTGTGCATCCACAGTTATAGCTTAGTAATGAATTAAATAAAATGTTCATATTATGTTCTTTTAAGTTTTGTCTTTTTTAGAACTTCTGGCTGGGATTCTGTTTAAAAGAGGTTACAGTTGTGCTGAATGCATCGCCGAGTAAATATTTTATATCACTATTATTCAATATAGTAAATATATTATTTTATATATAAGTTTTTTGTTTGTTTTATTATTATTGAATATTTCATATATTTTATTTAATAAGTTATTTTGCGCGTCTTCTTAGTACACATTAATTAACGATTGTTAGTTAGTTAGTTAGTTAGTTAAGAATAAAAAATATTATTACAGTAGGACTTCAATCCGCCGCTTATTGATATATTACTAATATAATTTTTTATTCGTGATCCATGATCGTTAAACGCCTATTATTATTTATAATTAGGAACAATTAGAGTTTGAAATTAATGACAATCTAATGTTATAATGATATATGCTAATATTTGTGTTCTGGTTAATGCATGGTAATTTCAATTTACATAACGCGTATTGAGATATTCTATTTAATTGTCTTTATTAAAATATGTGTGTACATTGCCGACATGACTCGTTATGCATGAATCGTTCTAAATGGTGTTTCAAAATAACCGCAAAATGAAAATTTTCAATAAAGTATATCATTTACTCGGAAATTACATATATGCGTCTACTTGCGTTTACTTCTTGTGTGTATTTGCTACACAACTATTTACAGTTGTGTAGCGAATTAGATGCGGTGCAAGACCAATTTTCGGGATAGAGATAATTAGAAATTATCTCTCCCGCAGAGATCCCTCATGAAAGAGAATCTTCTATAGAAGTTAGCCTAAATGGCATCAGTTTCAAATAATAGCAATTGTCGTTTACAATCCCACAACCCAAAATTAAACGTACAATTTCCGATTTTGCCCATGCTATGACATGACAAACCGCAGGTTGTAGTAGATCCGCGACGGGTAGCATTTTCCCCAGAGGGTACTAGTTTTCGCAGGGGATAATATATCTCGACTATTGCTTGGGGAGTCACGCTCCTACCGACCTCAGTTGTATGAAAGTGGAATAAAAGTTGAGTGAGTATTATGAACGTAATAGTGCCGTTGGCCTGGTTCCTATAAGGAGTGCTGCTGTCAGATCTATGGCGCTTATGCGTTTTGGCGTCCTTCGTCGGTTTGTAACCTCTTCTACCCATAGGCCTTCATGTACCTATATATATATATATATATATATATATATATATATATATATATATATTACTACTTACTGAATCATAAAGGACGTCCAATCTACCAATACAATACGACCCACTGAATGTTATTATAACAGTTTGCAAATAATCATCGATAAACTCATGCGTCAACATATTTCTTGTCTCAAACAGAATAGTTATAGATACTATATATATATTCAAGAATGCTACTCCAGCTAGGGTAATAGAACTAAACAACATTATTGGATTGCAAATAGCATTAAAATATTGAACGCTATGCCATTGTTGTCCATACAACTCACGAATAGCCGCTATACCCTCAGAACATTTTCCAGATTTCGGATGAAGCAGTCCATCATTTAATACCTTTTGAAGACCAAGCGACATATTATTATAAAACATCAGCAGTACACTTATTTCAAAATTAAACTGGAAACTCAGCAGAAATAAATTTGCAAGCCGGATTGCTTTAGTTATTATACCCAACAATGTGTCGTCACTGAAGTAAATTGTTACTGGTATGTATATTATCCAAAATACAAGTATATTGCTCACATAGCACCAGCATCTAAATCGTAATGCATTCGAATCCTTTTCTGTCATTAAAGAATCTATGTGGTACCTTTTGCTATTGAGAATAATGTGCTCATATGACATATAAATTTGTTTTCTAAGATACCATGTCGAGAAGCACGTCCAATTCATTGCTATGATACTCAGGATACATACAACATCGGATAATATCCTTACTGGTTTCTTCGATAAATTAGCATCCAGATAAATTCCCATCAGCAATACGAAGATGTGCAAATATTTTATAACATTTTGTATGCGGCTCATTATAAATTGAGTTTTGTTTGTCTCTTTGCTGTGATCGCATACAAATTCCACTGGGAGGCAGCCGGAATATCGCAGTAAATTTAGAAACGGAGCCGCGACACAGAAAATGCAATTAAACTTACATACTTTGACATTTAACCGTAAATGGTAACATTATAAAGTTGAGGAAATACTTGTAGTACAGTAATCGGTGCTCAAACGAATTCAACTGCATTTTCTTCATGGAACAATTGTGAGTAATTATGATAATTACATTTTTATCTTTTTAATGTTTTTTTTAATTTGAAATATTATAATATAAGTTTAATTTAGTATCCACGAATATATAATTTCTTTTGATCCTTAATCTCCTATTATATTCTCGTATCCGTTATTAATAATATATTCATTTGATTTAAGAAATTGTTTGCTACTAATGAATTTTCGTTAATCTATTAAAACACAAAACATAATTCAAGATAGTAATATCGCCTATACCAAGTAAAACTCTTAATTTACAAAGAAACTTAAAACAATAGACGAACATTTACATGCCAACATGAAATACACATTATTTGCAGATATAATAAAGTTTATGATTATAAATAATTATATAATTATATGCCTATATATACTAAAAAACAGTTTTGCAATATAGAGGTGGTTTTAGGAATCTCGAAAAACGCAAAAATGGAAGCCAAGCACCTCCGAGACACATACGAGAAGTTATGGGGCAGCTATGACAACCTAACAATCATACGCGCAAGCTGCGAAACCAAAGACCTAAGAGCTCAGGGAAGGGCGGATTTAGAGTTAGAGATGATGAGGCGAGAGCTCCAAATAATGAAGGAGCGGCTGGATGTACACAATAACAACACCGAACAAATTACCAGAGAAACGTCTGAGAGAAATGTAGCTTGCATATGGGGCACCCTCGAGAAGAACAACACATGCGAAGAGGCTGGGGAAGACATGAACGAGGATTAGAAAAAAAACAGACCTTCCTCAGGGTAAAACTGACCAAAGGGTCGTAGGCGAAACCATCTCCAGACACCCCAGCCATTAAGATCATGGTAGCAACAACAGAGATGTAGGAAAAAAGATCGGAAAAGTTAACAGTGAACTAGTAGGCCGGGCGATAAAAGACGTAGACATCGCTACCATCGCCAACATAATAGAAACCCTCTGCGAAGAGGAATGCCGCGCAGAAGGGAGCACGCGCTGTCCATTTCAACTCAGCGCACTAGAGTAGAGTAGAGGAGCTCTCCTTATGAGATCTGAATGCCATGTCTGCATAATGGGGATCGCCGACCACCATTGTAAGGGGGCAGGCAGTCATGGAGTTCGTTCTCGACCTCACAGTCTACTAGGGGGGGGGGGGGGGGGGGGGACGCCGACGTTCACAAGAGGGAACTCAGCGTGCCACATAGATATCTAATTGGCGTCATCATAGATGTTGAGGTAAGTGCATGAATGGCGCGTTCTGGGGGGAGGAAACGCTGATCGACCACCAATTATTCTGTTACTGCATCCAACCAGGTGATACTGCCTGGTTTGATGCAGACTCAGCTCCGACCCCAGCAGCCCCAACTCCAGATGCAGACACCTTCTAAGCGGAGGTGGCTTCTGGACACAGAAACGAGGCAGTACTGATCCAAGAAATAGAAAGCGCAACACCAACCTGACGAGTAACAAACGCAATACATATGGCAGATGAACTTACATCAACTCTGAAACAGGCATGCAGCAGTACAGTGCACGCGCGAAACAACACCAGCTGACAGAGGAAGAGGGTCCACTGATGGTGTGAGAGACGCAGCAAGACAAAACATGCGAGGAGAAGCTGCCAACGGACCAGGGCTGCCGGCAACTGAGACGGGATTACTGGCAAGAAATAGACAGAAGGCAAAGGCGTGCTTGAGCCAGCTATGTAGGGAGGTCGAAGATTACCCGTGGAGCCTACCCTACCGGTCATGATAAAGATCGGAGCACGCCCGCCTTGCCCAGACGTCGTTGTACCTGGAGGAGTAAAGGCGGTGGGATACCAAACATATTTTATGAACTAGAGAAGGAAACTACAGAAGTCCTGGATGTATCTTAACCTCTTCTAAAGTTACACGTACACTCCTACACCAATTCAGCTGTGCAGGCCTCACAGTTGTCTGAAAACAGCAGGGATACCAAACATATTTTATGAACCAGAGAAGGAAACTACAGAAACCCTGGATAACGAGGTTATAAACTTGATTGAAGAGAGGTAAAACAGGCAATATTGTCCAGTAAGGCAGCCACCTGGGCCCGACGAGCTCTCCAACGAGCCTGGCTAACAAATGCCTGGAAGACGGTGCTTTACCTGCTAGATGGAAGTCAGCCCGCCTAGTACTGATTCATAAGGCGCCAAAGAAGCCAGGTTCTTATCGCCATACTGTATTCATTTACGACTGTCATAAATGGTACACATGACGAACCACTCTATAGCTAGAGCTAGGAGAATGTGTTCCGGTGTCGGGTGGTGACCGGAACAAATTGGCACACTTATTTTGTGAATGGAACAAAACTGGAAAGCTGTGGCGAAATATGCAGAGTTCGTGATGCGGCAGAAGTAGCAAACGGATCTACGGAGATGACAATAACAGGACAACCAGAGCATGGCAACAGACACGTATGACGAACTGATACCAGATGGAACTAGGGGGCCTTTAGGCGGGTGAGCCCTTAGGGGACAAAACGTAAAGTTAGGTTTTAGCCCCGAGCAGAAGGGGCGAATCCTGCACTATCTATACCAATGCATCACTATCACTAGGAGGTGATAGTGAGGCATGGGTGTCGTTCGATGATTTCCTCCTCACAGAACAAAAAAGGTACCCAGTATGTAAGAGGGGTAAACAAACAAACAAACAGAACGCCAAGGTTTTGCAACAAAGTGAAGGAGAAAAACAAAGCAAAAAGAAAGGCCTAACTTAAATACTGTACGCCAAGAACCCCCCAAATCATATCAACAATACGAAATGTTACGTAGTGAAACAACTGCATAGGTGAGACAGATTAAGAACGTCCACTGGGAAAGCTTCTCCAAACGAATGGAGAGTGATTTTTACGAAATGACAGCAGAAACAAAATTGGCGATTAATCAGAGCACAAAAAAGAAGGCTGAGTGAATTCACAGGGACTAAGCAATATATATATATATATATATATATATATATATATATATATATATATATATATATATATATATATAGACAGTGCTGCTGGCAACAAACCTAGGACATGTATCTTAACCTCTTCTAAAGTTCCTCGTATACTCCTACACCAATTCAGCTGTGCAGACCTCATAGTTCTCTGAAAACGGACGACGACGCAGAGATCTACATAGTCTCTACTGTACGACGTAGCCCGACCACCTCCCAGTCCGGAACTGGTAAACCTAGTGGAACACTGCGAAAAACTAAAGATTGACCTCATCATAGGATGTGATGCTAATGCGCACCATGTGGTGTGGGACAGCAGTAACATCAACAGTAGAGGAAAGGCTCTAATTGATACCATACATAACCAGTACGAAAATAGAGATACTAAACAGAGGGTGCAAACCAACGTTCGTAACACAAAAACGAGTCGAGGTGATAGACATCAGTCTAACACTGGGCAATATCTCAACCAAAATAAAAAACTGGCACGTATCAAGTCAGGTATCCATGTCTGATGACCAAATGATACGCTACGACCTCGATTTCTTACCACGTGAACTACCGTTCTACAGAAATCCACAAAAAACTAATAAACTATTTTGCAGATACCTATCGGATAGGATGGAGTATCATACAGCAGACAACATTCCAACATCAGTGGACGATTTGGAGGCCTGTGTGAAACACCTCTAAAAGACACTGATTTCATCATATGAGGACTCCTGTCCCATAAGAAAGGCAAGCATGACAGCCTCTGCACCTCCTTGGTGGAGTGCAGAGATCAACTACCTTCGATCAAAGACCAGGAAAACTTACAACAAGGCCAAAAACAGTAATGATATAGTTGGGAAACCTTTAGGGAAGCCCGTAGACAATTCAAAAGTGAAGTCAGAAAGTGACAAAGAAATACATGGAGAGCCTACTGCAATGGCATAGAATCCACAGCAGCAGCTGCTGGTTTGAAGAGAATAATCTCTAAAGAACCGGTTCAACAACTCAACTCGCTAAAACGGGAGTATGGCACCTTCACGTTAACACCCTCCCAAACTATCGAGGTACTTCTAGACTCCCACTTTCCTGGCAATCAATCTGGAGGTCCCAACATAGTAACCGATCCCTATCTATCTGATGAGGAAGATTGGCTGCTAGCTGACCAAATGATAAGTATAACTAAAATAGAATAGGCAATATCTAGCTTTTCAGTCCCCAGGACTAGATGGAATATTCCGAGCACTGCTACAATGGGGGTTAA